>OZ005649.1:157158081-157693081 GCA_963930645.1 Salticus scenicus | reverse complement strand
CTGTCTCCATCACATATTTTTTTTGTGGATGAATATTTTACAAAATAATGAACTCTAAACAAAATACATAGTAAAGGAAAAGAAAACCTGAATAAAACGAACGTCTTATCACTCAAGGCATCTACGTAAATATGAATTCTGCGCTGGGCCAAATAACTAATCTTTTATACCACAAGTAAATAATTTTTATTTATAAATAAATCCTATTAGGACGAACATATCTGAAAACCTCTCCATTAGCGCAAAAATATGCTGTCCATGCAAAAAACAGGAAATGAAAAACGAAAATGGCCCACTAATCTTAATTAAGCTCTTCCAGTTGCCATGGGTAACCATTAATTTTGAGTACAAATAATGACCGGCAATACAAAAATGTCTTGGTAATAATTCCGATAAGGCACGGCTTTTTTACGTGAGCTACCAAAATAAAAAGCGAAAATAAATCTTGACTATTTTTGCAACTGGCTTTGTTTACGGATATAAAAGAGGGGGGGAAAAATCTCTCGGAGATAATGTTTTTAGAAACGCATGATAGAACCTAAACTAACATTTTATGAAATAAGTAAAACTAAAACTAAAATTATATGATTATGCATGAACATCAAAATACTTTCATTTTTAATGCGAAAAAAATTTACCGAATTTATAAAAAGTTTTTGGGTAACATAATGACGTGAAGATTTTTTTTTTAAAGAAAATTTAATGCATTCGAATTGACAAAATAATTGTGATACGTAATTAAATATTGTCTAGCAGTTTATAATAATTACGTTTTTTTTTTCTTTTACATATATATATATATATATATATATATATATACATGTGCATAACAGTGAAATAAAAAAAATAATAAATAAATAAATAAAAAAGTCTAAATTAATGATAATTTTCTATAAGTACTAAACTCACATTTTAGATAACAGCTGCAATAAAAACTTTTTTTTTTTTTTCCCGATTATGCTTCGGTGATTTCGATGGCAACAGTAAAACAACTCTACTACAAGGGAAAAACATTGTATGATTAATTAATATTACTAAAAGCTCATTTTAAACAAAAAATGAGTAGTGAATAAGGAAAATAGGCACTGAATAAAGACCCATATTTTATGAATATGCGGTAGTCTGATCTAGAAAGAGAGAAAAAAAGTATGATTAATTAATGTTATTAAAAATACTTGTAATCAATTTGAAACAAAAATAAGTCGAGCTGTAAAAGAATGCATATGCTTGTCTTTCTATCAAACGACTTTATATGTATATATGTATATCTATATACATATATATATTTGAAAAATATCGTCTCAAAGAAGACATATTGGCTTTTGACGTATTCTCTATTTCTAGTAAAAGATAAATAAATAAATAAAAATAAAAAATAAAATATTGTCCTATAAAATTTGTCCTATACTGCCATGTTAAAAATTTACATAAAATGCGATCACAGCGCCACCTGCTGGGCTATTGATCCCCAAATCTAATCAGCACAATGCCCCGCCAGGGTCCAACTATATACCAAGTTTGGTTGAATTTCATTCATTTGTTCGTGAGATACGGTGAAAACACGAAACCACAGACAGACACACAGACAGACATTTTTTAAAAACTATCAATTCGTGTTCAGGACATCCCAAAACGTGTAGATCCGTCAAAAAACGGACGTCGAAAATTTTCGCGAATCCAATACTTTCTCTATATTACATATAGAAGAAAGTAAAAATTAACCATAATTTTTACAGCAGAATATGCTGGCACCCATTTTTCCAGTCCATTCTGCTGTTAAATAGGGTAATTTGTAGCAGAAACATCTGTAAAGAGAGACTATTTTACATATGCTTCTGTTGTAAATTATTTCATTTTAACAGCATGTGCTGCAACCCCTTTTGTCGGCATATTCCTCTGTAAAAACTACCGTTATTTTATACAGTTTACTTTCTCTTACAATACATTATAACGGACATATTATTACTACTTAATGTATGAAATATGGGGGATTTTTAGCATTCCTAGTGTACTTTAAAAGCAGTTGAAAATAGTTTTAAAAGAAGTTTTGTTTGACATGCAATTCTGCGTAAAGATTCCATCGGCATTCGCAATGCCCCCATTCGAATATTAAAGACACATTAATAGAACATTTAAGATTGATATCAAAATTGAAAAGTTATTTCAAGTTATTGTAAGAGCTGCTGCCCCTGACAATCTTTGAAACTTAATCGACTGATCTTAAGTAACCTCGTATATTATCTATAAATTACTTACACAAAATACAGCATGCTCAAATTTAGCAAAGCGAAAATTAATCCATGACACAACTTTAAGTGCACTTGAAAACACGTTCAAATATAGCGCTAATGTATCAGAATTCTTTTATGTGGCACTGTAAACGAAGGATAAACAATTTTCATACAGTATTCCTGTGAAATTTACTTTTGTGGATATAAAAAATTCTATCAATTTCATTTTGTTTACTACAGTCTACATATTTTAAATTGTACCAACATTTCCCATATATTCGTAATGTATTTGAATATTTTTATCTGTCCTTTTACATGAATCATTTTTTTTAATCGTTATAAAACGTTGCAAGTACCACCTCCATATGGTAAAAATTTAGAATGCTAAGTTTGTATTTCCTACTAGCACAGGTTCTTCATTTACGCTGATAACAGTCGTACTGACACACATAGAGACATACGCGCAAACATACACAAAGACCAACCATTAAATCCTGATTTTTTGAATGAGAAATTTTAAAACGTGTAATTGTAATAAGATCTCGCAAATTTGACTCAAAAACGATTATTTTCCTTACCACATATGGGTAACAGAACACATACACATGTAAAAAAAAAAAAAAAAAAAACAGACTTTTAAATCCATTTAAAAAAAATCGTTATAATAGGAGAATAAAACAAATTATATTATAAAATATGCTGATTCCTAAAATCCAAAGAGCTAAATATTTCTTAGAATATCCGCGCGAAAACATTTATAAGCTAACGAGTGACATTAATCCAAACGAATTTCAAATACAGACTTGGGAAAATATGTTTACGTATTTCATTACCTATTAACAGAGTAAGCAGAAATTTAATTACCGACATTAAAACAGAAGCATTAATGAAGATGCCATTTTCCGTAAGCTCAACATTTGTCCGATTAATAATTTAAAAACTAATTCCTCGTTTGCCAGCTGGAAATACATTTATTTTTTATGATTTTCCGCTTGTACCGCCAGTTTTCTGCTAAATTAGGTTTACTTTTCTGTTTATATATTCACTTCCTTTCGCTAATGGTCTTATTCTAAACTATATTGAAATTTTACAAGCCAAAATTAATGCACTCGTTATTGAAAATCAGAACCAAATGAAGAATTTTAAGAGATGTTTGCGGGAAAGCTAACGACATGATGTCAAACTGCTGCGTCAGATTTCAGGAAGAATCTTCCGCTAATGAAATTTTTAACTTTTGCAGTTGGCACTTTGTGCGTTAATCGGAAATTATCCTCTGCTAAACTAGCAGTTTTATGAAAATGTTTTTTAAGTTAATTGTATTATTAGCAATTTAGAACTATTCTATATTTCGGTAAATATTATTCAACATTATATAGTCTGTAAACATTTTTTGCAAGCTAAATTTAAAATATTGTTAATGTGAGAGAAGTGTAAAACATCAAATTTATTTCAGTGGACTGAAGAATTTGTTTTTATTCCTAATTTATAAATGTTCCGGATAATATAAAAGGATTATCACCCCCCCACACACACACACACACACACGCATATAAAGAAATTAATTAACTAATAACTAAAATCAATCATAAAAATAATTACTAAAAGAGTAAAATTTAAAATTTTATTATTGTATTTAATGTATAATGATATACATGACATATTTTATCTAACAAGGTGTAATAGTTATTCTTCAGAATGAATTTTATTTGATAGAATAATTCATGCATGTTCTTCAGATATCGTTATGCTGGCCACGAATTCTCAGTAAAATTATATGTACGTTTGTGGTTTACGATACACAGTGTAGGAAATTAAATTCAAACTATTTTTTTTATATTTCAGTAAATTAAAAAAATATATATGATATTCTCATTATTTAAAAAAAAGTTATGAATAATGTATAAGTAATTATATAAGTAATTTAAATTTACATTTGCAGATTATTTTTATAACTAATTTTATATTTATTTTATGAAAAATGTGTATAATATATTTTTCTTTTCTTTTACGAAGAATATTACGAACAAAACATTAAAGGGTATATATACATTTTACCTAGTTTATCTAATTATTGTGTTTTATATATATACTAGCTGACCCGACAAACGTTGTTTTGTCATATAAATTATTTCTAGAGAATATTTTGCTAGAAAAAAATAACTAACTTATTGTAAGTGTGTTAGGATGTGGTATATAAGTGGAAGATGTATGGAGCGCTGTGAACGGTGAAAGAATATAAAAATAACAAAACACCAATCATTTATTTTTTTAATTTATTAAAATTGATTCTTTAAAATTATATACATATCGCTACTTATAACAATATTACTAAAAAACAATATCATTCACTTAATGCAACAGAGTGTACAATATTTTTTGTTATCCCATCTTTCACCAATGCAAACAAACTGGATGGCTTGCCCACTCGAGAGCCACGTATAATTGTCCGTGTGAAAAACATGATGTGCTCAAATCTAAGCCACAGACAGACATCGTTTGGCCCTGAGACTTATTGATAGTCATTGCAAATGCCAATCTAATTGGAAATTGAGGGCGTTTAAATTGAATTGGCACATCTGTGGGTATAATAGGAATTCGCAGTAGTAATATATTTTCACCTCGGAATTTGTCATTTAAAATGATGGCTTCCATAACATTTTTCATTAATTTTTTTATGACTAATCGCGTGCCGTTGCACAACCGTGGTGGGTTCAAATTACGAAGCAAAATAACCGGAGATCCAACCTTCAGTTGTAAAATATGCGGTGGCATGCCTGGTAAATCCAATGAGTTTAAAAACATTGTTGGATAATTTACAGCTTCGGTGGCATCGCAAACTGTATCATTAGATTTGTATGACACCAAGTCTCCTGGTAACAAATGTTGTATCTTGAGATTCAATTCGTTGACGTCCACATTTTTTGCTGCTAAAATTGCTCTTTCTGCCAGCCACTCATGATTTGTGTATCGTCTGTGTACATCGGGAAATATCTGGTCAATAAGAGCATCTTGAGAATCAATGATTGTGCAGGAATTGGTCGGTAATTTTATGCATCCAGTTTCATCTGTAGTAACTTTTCCATCGCCGATATCTAACAATTGTTTTGAGAATGTTTCAGCGGATGGATCTTGAAGCTTTTGAACGCACAAATTTACTTTCAGTTGTACTTTTTCAACATTAAGCCACAATGACGATGATTTTAAGCACGCGTTGATCTCATCAGCGTATGTTGAACACGGAATAACGGGAAATGCTTGTCTGAAATCACCTGAAAAGAGTAACAGAGTGCCGCCAAATAGTTTGTCGTTGTTTTTTATATCTTTCAATGTCCTGTTCGACGCCTCAATCGAATGTTTGTGTTCCATAGTGCATTCATCCCAGATAAGAATTTTACACTATTTCAGCACTGTGGCCATGGACGATTGTTTTTTTATGTTGCACACTGCGTCTGGGTTATTTTGAATATTTAGTGGCAGTTTAAATAATGAATGAGCTGTTCTGCATCCATCCAATAAAGCTGCCGCAATGCCAGATGATGCAACAGCTAATGCGATGCCATTTTTTGATCGTATTTCGGCGAGAATTAGCGAAATAAGGAATGTTTTGCCAGTTCCACCTGGTGCACCCCAAAAAAAAAAGAATCCACCTTGTCCTGCCAAAACTGCGAGCATAATGCGGTCGTAAATGGTTCTTTGTTCTTCATTCATTAGTGGGACATTGCGAGCAACAATCACTGCCATTTCTACAGTATTGTATTGTAGTTCACGATTCAATTCAGTGCTTATTAAATCAGATGCATTTCGATTTGTTGAATGCATACCGAAATGACTGAGTGGTAAGTTGGCAATGATAATGCAAAGATCTTCAATAGCAATCAAAGCTTCATTGTACATAGCGTCACTGAATACTATCGTTAGATCGTTGCACCGTGAACGATGTTGATGCAATCTATCATTAGTCATTGAATCTTTGTGATTATCCCATAATGTCTCTGCTTTGGCCGAGAAACATGTAGTCAACACTATAGCGAATAGTAGACGAATTTGTTTTGCTGTACAGTTCAGTCCTACTTCAGCAAGCATACACTCCCACTGGTTGTCGTCTTCCAGCAAGCCGAGTGCAAGGCATGCATCTTTATACGTTGGATACTGTTGTCCATTCACTTTACGTAAATCTTGAAATGACAAAGGGCCGATGACATTAACCAATAACAGTCGAAGATAAAAGCACTCAGTCTGCCTTGGATTGACCGTAAATACTCGTTCCAAGGTGTTTGATTTGAATAAACCGGGACATGCAACAATCGGCGTGCTGGATCCCGTTCAAGAACTGCTGGATCCCGTTCATGAACTGGGAAACCAAAGATACGCCAAACAGCTTCATTGGAGCTCACGTACCGGCCAGTTTGGTAAAGTGTTATTTCATCGTTGTTATTCACCAGAGGAGCATTCACATTGGTATTTTCAACTCGAAATACAGCCATATCACTGCCTTTATTCACATACTTGCAAATGTATTTGATGCTCTTCACTGAACTGCAGAACTGAACATTAATATGAGCATTGAATGTTTTGCTCAGCAGAGGCGAATATGGGACCACCCATCGGTTATCAATGTCAATATCTATGTTGTTGACATAGATGACCGCCATAGATGATAAGATTGTCCGCCATTATCGGGAATTCTTCGACGATATATTGGATATCCGTCAACATTTGTGATCGTGAAATTTTTCGGAAAACTTTTAGTACATTTTCCATCTGCATAAATAATAATGGCCTAAAAATTCATTTTTCATTTTAACATAAAATAACTCCGTCGGATATTGACGAATATTTTAAAAGAATATACCATTTTAACTAATTTTAACATTTTAACAATATTAACGTTGAAAAATATTTTAAACACTTACGGTTAAAAATTCATTTTTCATTTCAACATTAAATAAATTCTGACATCGTGTTTACGATTCTAAAATATTAACTTTGAAAAAAATATTTTAAACACTTCGTAAGATACGGCTACGATTCTAAAAATATTAATTTTGAAAAAATATTTTAAACACTTCGTAAGATACGGTTAAAAATTCATTTTTAACACGCTTTTATTATATTAGCTTCACCTGTATATATGTATGTATGTATGTTTGTTTGTAACTTCTCTGGGAGAAAACAAAAAATTTATATTTAAAAAAAAAATACTTTCCTTACGTGAACGATGCGGCGTCGAGGTAAGGCGCTGCGGTACGAATCTAAAGGTCCAGCGTTCGATCCCCGTCAGGGGAGATTTTTTAAAAATGGTTTTTGTTAATTCTAAGTTATTTTAATTAAAGATTTAAATGTATGTAAATATTACGGTGTGTCACTCACACGATTTTCTCTTACCCTGAATTTTAATACTAAGATAGATATTTCGTGCTTTTTAGTTCACATTTCTATAAAAGCGTGTTCTTTAATTTTTTAAAACTATAATATTATTCATTTCAACATTAAATAAATTCTGACATCGTGTTTACGACAACTCACGCCATCTAGGTCGAAAAGTTGTTGAAAGAGTTGGTTAAAAATTAATTAAGAAAGAACTAATTAAGTTACAACTTTCATTTGTAAATCTAAACCATTCTCGAATCCACCTGAAGACACACAAAAAATTTCATTAAACTCAGTCCAGCCGTTTAGGAGGAGTTCAGTGACATACACACGCACAAAAGAAATATATATATATATATAATGTATGTATAAAGATAAATACAGAAAAAATTAACGGATTAAATCATCTAATTACGTACAAATTGACGTAGTTATTACAAGACTTTATCATGTGTACTTAATAAAAGTGGTTTGTATTCTTACTGTGATATACATATTTTTAAACATAAATATTTTTTCGAATTTTTAACAATTTCCAACAAAATTCAAACGTGTTTATGACTTCGGTTTGTCTGTCTGTCCATCTGTCTCCGCCTTAACACCCGTAAATGTTCGTGGAATTTCTTAAAACTGATATATGTTATTCAAGTTCACTATGGAGTATGGGGTGTGCTCTGTTGAAAATGGGGGGCAAATATCACCACTAGTTTATCCACAGGGACATTTGAAAAGAATTCAAAGCATTGCAGTCTGTCAGAAGTATTTCTAATAATCATATTTTATTTTATTTTATTTATTTATTTATTTATTTTATTTTATTTTATTTTATTTTATTTATTTATTTATTTTATTTTATTTTATTTTATTTTATTTTATTTTATTTTATTTTATTTTATTTTTATTTATTTAATTTTTTGTTTATTTTTTTTTTGTTTATTTTTTTTTTTTTTTTTTGCACAAATCATAATGAAATTGACAATAATACATATGCACAAGAAAATGCTCTTTATAGAATATAGTATGAATAGCATTAAGATTTACAGGGTCACACAAAAATATTCAGTTATATTAATGACTATAATTAGAATTTGTTGAAATTGAATTTTCATTTGCATTACATGTTTTACATACTTTCTAATGACGTTTAAGAATGATTATAATTTGAATTCGTCTGTGGTCTGTCTTTTTGTTTGTCTGTCCGTCTGTCTTCCAGTCTACACACTAATCACCATATAAATATTCTCGGAATTTCTTGAAACTGATGTATGTCATTCCAGGTTACAATGGAAAATGTGGTAAATACCACCAATGCTTTATGTACAAGGACACCCGAAAAAAAATAGAAAGCATTGCGTTCTATAAAAGTGTAAATCACATTTTAATAATTTTATTTTGTACAAATCATAAGATAATTAACGTTTCTTATTCATATGCACATGAAAATGCTTTCTATAGATAGAATATAGAAATGATTAGCATAAAAATTCACAGGGCCACACAAAAATATTCAGTTACATTAAGGGCTATATTTAAAAACTGCTGGAATTAGAATTAGTTGTTTATAGTAGTTCCTGACGATGTTTAAGAGTGGTTATGTTCTGAACTTGTCTACATGTTTATCTTTTTCTCCTTCTGCCTATCTATGCGCCTGTCTTTTGTATCCGTACACATTTCGATAATATCTTCAAAATTATGTGTGTTATTTATATTCATTATGGCATGTTCCCTACTTAAAATGATACAAATTGCACAGGTTTGTGTACAGGGAGATCCAAAATTAGGCCAATGCATTGTGTTTTAGGAGAGATCTTATTATAAATCACACTAACTTTGCTCTGAATAATTCATAACGTAATCGACATCGATTGTTCATATTTTTTCTATAGCTTGTGGTATGTCTGGCGTTAAGTTGTACAGGGTGCAATAAAATATTCATATACATTAAAGGCTACAATCAGAAATTGCTAGAATATCATTTTCGTTTGTGCTAAGCATTTTCAATACTTTACAACAATGTTTACGAGTGATAATGAATGCATTTAGTCTGTCTGCTTGCCTGTCCGCTGTGTGATCATGTCATAGAAAAGTACTTTGTAGGTTATACGATTCAATGGCTACGTAGAGTTGGAAAGTTTTAATAATCTATGTGAACCGCGTGATTTTTTCGTTCTTGTTATAATTTACAGTGACACATAATTTAATAATTACTATAAATTACGACACTTAGTATTGCTTTCTTTTTTGTAATAAATTAACAAAATATACAAATAATCGATTTATCTTATTCCTAAAGGAGAAAATATATATATATTACTTTTAAATCAGAAATTGCTCCTTAGGTTTTAAAATTCAATATAGTTTACTATAACAGAATTAAAAACATTTATCTGGAGGACCGTCAAAAATGAATTTTGCCCTGAATGGTCAAGATATAATTCAGAATATAATTGTTAGAATGTATATCTTTTAAATTTTAATCAAAAGCAATCATTTGTAGAATTCAATACGTTATCCACAAAACTACAAAGGTTAAAGTTTAAAATGTTGAATAAAAAGAAATTCCGTTAATATAGATAATTTTTTAATAAAAAAATCTGTATTAAACATTTTTTTTTTTTTTTTTTTTTTTCACTATAATTCGATTTTCATCATCAATATACCACATTTTGTATTCGTTGCTAGAGTAACGTGTATAACGGGAATATTTTCACGGTGATTTGAAAAAATGTTATCACATTTGTATATGATTCCATATTATATGTAATAAACAATTTGTTTGCAAAAAAATAATATGAAGCCAAGTAATCATCCTAATAAAGACTATATATTCAAAATTTCAATGTTTATTTTAAATTTGAAAAAAAAAAAAAAATGGATACAATAACATAATTGCTTGTAAAAAATAAAGTATTATTGTTTATATTAGAAATGTAGTCAAGCTTTATCGTTATTACAGATATCATTAGCTAAAATGATATTAAAAAATTTAGATTTTATTTGTCTGTAAAAAAAAAAAAAAAAAAAAAAAAAAAACAATACGAAAGCAATAGAGGATTCTTAATCGGAAAAATAAGTAAATAAATAAATGGTAAATGTTAAAATCATATCAAATATATTTTGCGATATTAGATATTTAACAGAAACAGTAAATAATAATTTTTACATACTTTTATCATAGATATTTTTAGAATCTAATACTATCCTGTTTAAATTGATTTTGTTTTAATATTGACATATATTTAATCAGCATAATTACGCAACTAGAAAGTCTAAATATTAACATATTCCATTTAGAATGACACCAAAAGTAATATAAATTATTCACTTAAAAATGAGAATATTTAAATTCACTTTAAATAAGAGAATATATTACTTTTGATGGTGAATATGCACAAATGTCATTTTAAAATATATTTTCTATATTATGCTTTTGCAGCAGATTTTTTTTTTCTTTTTTTTTTTTTTTTTTTTTTAGGAATTCTATAGACTTTCAAAATGTTAATTTTTATTAAAAAAAAAAAAAAAAAAAAAAAAAAAAAAAAAATACAGTCTTTTAAACACTGTAATAAAAAACGAAAATATTCTTTTTTTTTTTTAATCCCTCAGTTACTACATTTAATATCTGTCGATCACATGCCCTTGTAAATGCTCAGAATAATTAAGGTACTATTTTTACTAAATTACTTATTTACAATTAAGGTTAAAATGTTAAATTGTTTAAATTTAAATCATTTAAAATATATGTGTAAGAAAATAAATGATAAAACTAAGAATCCCAGGTATCCCATAACTGTAGCCATTTTACAAATTCATAAAAGTTAAATAATTGAATGCGTTTTTTTTTTTTTTTTTTTTTTTTTGTAAAGAAAATAATAATATTTGAAATTTTCGTCAATAGAGGACGCTGTGCGTGAGCAAATCCAACATTTCCATGAAAAACTATATTTAAAACCCGAATAAACTACTACGTCAGAAATGCCAAAGAAAAATATTTGAGATGCATACAGCTGTTTCGGTAGCCTTAAGCGTACCGTCTTCAGCTACCGAAACAGCTGTATGCATCTCAAATACTTTTCTTTGGCGTTTCTGACGTAGTAGTTTATTCGGGTTTTAATATTCTACCTCCAAGTCTCCTGTTATTAAAAACTATATTTATTTGCATGCAAATGTTTACAAGCATATAGTCTCTATTCTATGTGTTCGCCATCACTAGAAATTACAGCTTGCAAACGAGTTACAACAACGCTAACTGCTTGCTTCTGTCAGCAATTCATAGCTGAGATAAACTAGCTTCATCTATAATGCTTCCTCCACCAAGTCAGAATAGCAATAAAAACTTCATGTAAGCACAAATAGAACGCAAAATAAGAAATGAACTGTTGGCCATAAAAACTTGCAATTTGTAATACTCTGACATGCATATTTCTCGTTACGCTAGAGACCCTATATTAGAAAGAGACTGGACATTGGTGTGCCGTTTCGGCTTTTTGACGAAATCCTCCATTTCAGTGCCAGTTACTCCATTGCTTACCATTACGCTGAGAAGAAATTTCGATTATTTTACGTCATAACTGAAGGAGAACTTACTTATTACATTTGTACTTTGTTGGGAAATAAATTACTTTAATTTTGAAATATTTTTAAAAGATAAAAATGCATTATTTATTTTATATCATATTTTAAATACTTTGAATTCTTCTATTGCATGCTGTTTTACATATTTATTTCCCAACATATGAGATAATTACATTATTTATTTGCTAGCTATTAGTGTTTAAGTTCTGTTTTGCAACATATTTAATATGTTAGATCTTAATGTATTTTTCTGATATATTTTAAAATACATATTTAAAATAACTACATTAAAAAAATATATTTTCTGATTATTTACTAGTAAGCAAAATGTATCTTTTTTTTTTTTAATAAATTGATAAAAATAAAGAAAATAAGGTGTATATTATTTGCTAGCATATAAAATATAAATTTCTTTTAAATAATAAATTTTATAAATAATATTTAAATAATTTATTATTTTTATTAACATAATATTTTATAAACTAAAAAAAAAAAAAAAAAAAAAATCAATGAAATAAGCAAATGCAAATAAAATAAATGAAAACTTTTTTAATTTCTAAAAATATTAGTTAATATTTTTACAAATTATTATTATTTAAATTATTATATTTAATTATTGGTTAATATTTTTACAAAAATAAATAATCACGTCATTATTAATAATAATGCGTAATTGAAATTTAATAAAACATGTATTTTTAGCTTGTAAAAATATTACATAAATATTTTTTGTAAAATAATAAAAAATAATTTCCGTTTTTCTGCCGTAGTTTTACATTTATTTATGAATTACTTGACAAAAACTAAGATTACGATATTTTTGTTAAAAATTTTCTAACTTTTTATTTATAGAATGTATGTCCTCAGAAAAAATAAGGTAGAATTACTTTCACGATCAACGTATTTTGCTTAATATAGGAATATACAATAAAAAATTCACTGTTTTTCGATTGGAGTTGAAAAAGCAACCATATCTTATTGAAGGTTAAAACAAAATTCCTTTTTCTACAAATTTGTTTTTTCTAAGACAAAAAAAATTACATATTTATACTCTGCATGTTTTCTGTACAAATTTAGTACAACTTTCTTTCATTTATGTTGTATAGTAAAGTGTCAATCGCGAAGAAAAAAAGCATTACGCTCTACGGGGATCGCTCGGAATTGGTACTAAAATGGCCGAGTTTCTTTCAATGTCCAGTCTCTTCCTACTATAGGGTGTCTAGTTATGCGTTAAAGATGAGACGGAATCAGCCGGAGCCCGATCGGGCTCAAATCTTACGCAAGTCTTCGGGCTCCGGGCGAGCTCGAATTCAAGCTAAAAGTTCCGTTTATTTTATTCTTTACTAACTGGAAAATGTAAAAAAGAAAGAGAACAGAAAAAAAAAGAAATTTTATTCATTTTGAGAACACCTTTAGTAATGCCGTAATAGTCATGATAGATTATAAATTACAAAATAATCTTGCACACCTTAGTAGCTTTGACTTTCCTTTTTTTAAATAGAACTTTTTTTTTTTTCAACGGGATGCATATTATGTCGTAGTGTTTTACAGTAATCCTTCCTCCTTCGTTATATTGGGCATCATTATATCACTCATTCGGATAAATTTTTTGTCCCCCGATAGGCACGTTATAAACAATGGTCTACACTATAAATATATATTATATAAATATATACATGTACAGAGACACAGACATTATAAATTGTTATAATAACATTTATAGTTATTTAAATTGAGGATTGATAGTAAGAAAATTAATTTGAAAATGAAAACGGTATTTAATTTTAGTATTGTGTATGCGTTGCATAGCGTACCACTTTCAATATCGGGCTCGGGCGGGCTCGGGCTCTGATCACACAAAATTTTTCGGGCCCTGGCGGGCTCAGATTACCAAAATAGAGCCCGAACTCACTTCTATTACGCGTCTATGCAGCGCCCTCTATTGACAAAAGTTTTAGCTTTTTCTTTTCTTAAAAAAAAAAATAAATAAATAAATAAATAAATAAATAAGTAAAAAATACCAACAGCATTCAATCAATTCTACCAATTCCGTCAATTTTCATTATTTTTTAAAATGTCTACAGGCGCAAAAACTTCTACTCATGGGACACTAGATATAATATACTAAATCAATTTGTTTTAATTGACATTTAAATACTTTTAGGTGAATTAGCAAACCTAATTATACGATAAAAATCAATGAACCAATTTAACAAAATGGTTTGTATAATTATTATTGTTAACGAAAACTATGATACTTGTACATTTTGTTTGTATTCTAGAAAAGAATGTATGTTGCTACGTCTTACTATGTGTATTCTGTCTCAGAGAAAAATCGTTTAAATAGTATCAAAAAAAAAAACCTCTCTAAAGTAGGGAATATAAAGGATATTATTATCTTTAATGGCGAATATTCTTAAATATGTACTTTCTATTTTTTAACATATTTCCTGTACTAATTACCTGTAATTAAACATTTGCCGGTTTAAACATATTTTTCCATAATCTGTTAAAAGTTAATTTTTCATTGATATATATAGTACTTTGAAACATGTGTGATAAAAAAATTGAATATTTATTATTATTTATTTACTTCATTTAAATATCAAGCAGCCTTACTTAATTAAAAATACAATATCTAAAATATTTATTAAAAACTAATGAGTTTTTTTTTTTTTATAGTAATTACATTACTTATTAGCATTAACATTAAAAGTATTTAAACACAAGTAAAATTAAAAATATTAATGAAAATCAAAAATATTTTGCAATGAAAAGATAAAATTTCGAGTAAAAAAGCAGTAGCATTAAAAAAAAAATAATCTCAATTTTTTTCAAATGTAAATTGACATTTAAATACTTTAAGACGAGTTAGCAAGGCATGACCAAACTTAATTAACCAAATTAACTAAAATGTCTGCTATGAAACTATTTCCCTCGGCACCATTTGCATCATTAACTTTTTTAAAATCTAAAGCACTGCGATGAAATATTTTTAACAATTTCTTTTAGTGCGTAGAATTTTCTGCAAAATTTACTTTCCTTTTAATATTTAATACATTCAAGAAGTTTACAAAATACTGTTACATAAAAAAAGTTTTTAAAAATGCTTAATGGAAGGTAATATGTTTTGAAAATAATTTAAATATAGTGAACTAAAATAGGTACGTGTACGAGTTGTAGTGGATATTTTGGAAAAAGAAAAGTTAATTGAGAATTTAAATAACTTTTATTTACCGTAAGTAATTATTATTTTTACAGTGCTAATAATTAATACTGATACTTTGAAAAATATAATTGATTATTTCGGTTATAATCTGGCAACTTCTTTTAAACCTTTTAAATCTATTATAAGGTTTGAATGAAAACCGAAAATGGTATGTGAGAATATGAACATGTTTAGAAAATTGAATTTAAAAATAAGTAAAGCAGTTTCTTCAAGCAAAGAGTATTGTAACCTGGGCAGTTTTAATATTAGAGATTTATGTTTGCATTCCAATATTACTTTGCATGTTACTTTGTAAATTACAATAAAACTTGTCTAAATTCCACTTGTATTTAAAGGGATACTTCCCTTTAAGGCAAGTTTTTCCTGGTCCCAAATTTTTCCGATAGGACTTAATACTAATTTACCCCCCAGTAAAGATCCGTGTATAATTGTGTTCCTCTCTTAAGGGTCACATTTTGCGAGAGAAGATCATTTTAATTTCTCTTTGACTTAAATTGACCACTGTCCACCCTATCCACTTTGCATTTACTCCCATACATGTGTAACAAATCTGTGTGCAGAAAAAAGAAGTAAGTAATAAGATTTCGTATCTTTTATACTGCATACTTAAAGACGAAGTTGAAGTTTGGAAAAGGGAATATTGTATTATATTGTTATTCTTCTGATATATTTAAACACAATAGCTTCAAAATAGCTAACATTGACGATAAATAGTAGAGAAAAAAATATTAAACCTTGTTAAGATTGGAAATTAGAAGCTAAAATTTATATATATTACAAGAAAAGTTTAGTGGAAATTTATAGATTGTTAGAAATTTCTTTATGATACAGAATGATGCTAAGTTGAAAAATTTGATCCCGTATATATATATATATATATATAAATCACTGGAAAATATAATTATAGGTACAAATTTTCAAATTTAAACAGAATAATGTTAATTGAATTTAAAATGCAATGCATTAAAAAATAACATAAATATGAATAATAAAAATTGTTTATTTTGTAGAATTTCTTTCCTAAATTAAGATTTTTTTTTTTTTTCGAACAACCTTAATTAAAATGCAGCCTCTTTAAAGAGCCAATTTTCTATGCCACTGTGGTTGGCCTACCTAGGAAGGTTTCACGGTATACCGAAAGGAACGGTCCAATGCGTATGATGAATATGGCGTTAGAGTACGTTATGTTTTATGTTATATATTTCTAGAATTTTCCTATTGTCAGTTAACTAGTTAAATTTTTTACTTTCTCTTACCCATAAGGTGGAGAAAGTATTTTTTTAGGGTCAAATTTTCAAAATTGAATTTTTGTTTTATTTACACGTTCTGAGATCCCCTAAATCCAAAAATCATGTTTTCAGAGGTTGGTCTATGTGTGTGTCTGCCTGTTATCTGCATATCTCAAAAACAAATTATAGGAGAAAGTAAAAACTTGGTATTCTAAATGTGTATGATATAGGGTTGCCACACTAAACTTTTCGTTCAGATCAAGAAAATGGTTCGTGTACAGCGACACCCAAGATAATTCAAATACATTACGTCTATGGGGAAAATTGCAGGTAAGTAGAGTTTAACATCTATAGACTGTACTAAACCGAATGAAACGAATATATATATATATATATATACAGTCGGCTGCAAAATTATTCGAGCACTAGCCAATAATTCCTATATTTAAAAAGTACACTTAAGACTGTTTTGCTAAGTAAATCCTTGTCGAATCATGTTCTTAGACTGATTAAGAACATGACTCGACAAGGATTTATTTAACAAAGCTGTATTAAGTGTACTTTTTTTCGGCAAGGATTATTGCTAGTGCTCGAATAATTTTGCAGCCGACTGTATATATATATATATATATATATATATATATATATATATATATATTATATACGTAGAAACATGTTTCGTGTAGAATATGGTATAGAAATCATTCACTGTTCATTTACAGGGCTACACAAAAGAACTAGATTATAGTACGACAATACTTGAAAATTGATGGAAGTGTAGTCAGGTTGTGCCGTGTGTTATTAATATAGGATTGTATTTATGTCCCCCACGTGATGTGTACAAATATTTTAGAAGATATACAGGGCTGTCAATATTTAAGACGTAACATTTTTTTTTTTTTTTTTTTTTTTGTTAGTGGAAGTGCTTTACTGCAATATTTTACCATCTCCAGGAAAGCTGCACAAGAATTGAAATTAATCCCTTATAGCCGTATGGTAAATAATGTTTTTTTTTTTTTTTTTTTTTTTTTTTTTAAGCTAAATATTCATTGCTTTGATTTTTGTATATTTTGACGTTTTGAGGCTTTCTGAATACCAAAGTGAAGATTTTAACGTTTGATCTTTATCTGTGTCTGTTAGAATAAATTAAAAACAAATAATTTCAGGCGATCCAAATGTTGTATTTTGAAATTAATGTGTTTGTTACTAGAAAAGTTTGATCAAGATTGATAAGTTTCAAGGAATGTTGGTGTAAAAGTTGTCTCAATAATTTTAAATGAACTTTTGAATTTAATAACATATTCGAATTCTACATAAATGTAGGTACACTAGTGAAATGGGGGATTGAAGGGGGTGGTAGCCCCAGTCACACAGAATTACTTGTCAAATAAATCTGCTCCGAAGCCTAATTTGAATTGTTTTAACATAGGTTTGCGTAACAGTACTCGTTATCTTATCCCTTAATCTCCAATTTTTGTCTATAGTATTAAATTTCGGGTAAGAGAAAGTCGTGTGAGTGACACACCAGATTATTTTTATTATTATTGTCTAAAATTAACTATCTAAATTCCCAAAAAAATGATTCATGCGGTTTTACCTATCCCGTACAAAATGAAAAAAATAAAATAAATAAAATAAATAAATAAATAAATAAAATAATATATATATATATATATATATATATATATATATATATATATATATATATATACTGTACTGATAAGGAAGGTATTTAGTCACCCGGTGACGCCTTGATTCGTAATATTTGTTGAGGGACAAGCAAATAACAAGTACACACGTCTTTAGACAGAACTGATTAATTTATACACAAGAGAAAAATATGTTGCCTACTTTTTAAGAGAATTCTCGGAAATTTCTTTTTTTAATCGTTTTTCTCCGGACGATTCTTTAAAGCACCGTTAGATTAAAAAGCTATACAAAAGAATTTATGAAAGAAATTTATAAAAATAGTTCGTATATAACCACTTTAATCTTACTACACAGTACTAGAAGTTCTCACTACACGGCATTTTTCGAATTCAGTGAAAAAACTTTTATTTTACCATGTTTTATTTTTATTTATTTTTATTTGCTTTCTTGTTTGTTCGTTTGTTTGTCTGTCCAGTACAAATCTTGCAATCGATTTTTAACTAACTTCCCGACTAGCTAGACATTTGAAACTTTTAGAATAGCTCAAAACACGATTACAACGCAACACCTTGAAGTCCGATTTTCGAATTTTTGATTAGTTTTCTTTTAATTAATTAAAATACGAAGATAATAACCTCCTAATAGCTTTAAAATCAGCCCTATAAATTAATTGTTGCGAAAAAAAATTTACCAGTTCATTTCCTTTCGACATAAAAATAAATAAATTTAATTAAACGTGAATATTAAAAAATTTGTAAAAAATTGAATTATGCATCTCACAAAAGTTGACGTCATTATCATTTTAAAAATTTTATACACATTGATAAAGTGCTATCATAGTTCTATAACTATGATTCAACAGAAAATTTAAAAATATGGTATATAAAAAGTTTTTTTTTTTTTTTTTTTTTTTTTTTTTAATCTTATAACTATTTGAATTGTGTTTAATAATCTTATTTAGTTTAAAATTGCACTGATCTTACCTTTTTTGTACCCTTTAAAATTTCCGATAAAAGTTTGTTTAAAACTAAAATATTGTGCGTATTTTCGATAAAATTTTTTGATGCATTCTTTAAGGATTAATATTAATAATCTTTTCTAGGTTATTCTTTTTCATACATGTATACATATAAGTATTACAGAAATTATATACATATAAAACATAATAATATAATAATAATAATAATAATTAATAAGATAATACTTATTAATATAAATAAATGAATATTATTGCTTTCTTTTCTTTGGCGTTTCTGACGTAGTAGTTTATTCGGGTTTTAGATTGAATTACCCTGTACAAAGATACCTGACCTCTAACCCTATCTACCCACTCCTTTAATTTTAAAATTTTTGTATGTTGATCTCTTTCGGTTTTTTTTTTTTTTTTTTTTTTTTTTTTTCATTGTAATTGTAATGAACTGTTCTCGTGTTTTTATACAATTTTTCATTCATTAGGAAATTTCTGTTAAAAGAGAAATATACTAATATGATAAAGAATGCACAACCAGGATCTGTTCTATTATTACGTATTTTATCAATCGCATTCTCTTACTGCTATATAATAAGCCTATTCCTAGTCTTGTAATTCTAAAAATCTTTTTACTATATCACTAATTTTCACCTAAAAGTTCTTTTTGATTCTGACATTTTGAAATGCAATTCTAAATATTTGCATTTCAAAATAGTTACTTCGACATTATTGCATAACTTTTCTTCATCACGAAATTCCTACTACGAGGAAAAGGTACTGATATGATATGTTACGCACCATTGGAATATATCCTTTGCGCATTTAATCAATCGTTATTTCTCTGCGCTAAGTAGTAAATACATTCCTTAATTCTCCCGGTAGGCCCACACACCACACATATGCAAATCGCGTGCACGCACACGCACCTTCTGAGCTCGTTTTAAATCGATAATCTCGGAGCAGTGCCACGCATGTGCGAACTTCTTACTCACTCCAAGTCGTCCGGGTCTCTCTAATTAAATTTATGAGCAATTTAGTGGCAGGCGAGTGAGCAATTTTTACGGAGACGTTAATCTGATTACAGCCCGTCTCTAGATTGGGGGTTCACGGGGGAAGAAGATTGCCCAAACGGATAGCAAACGATTCATGAGCCGCTCAACAAGTGTTCTGACGTTCTGCCGCACGTCTTAATTAATCTCTCTCTAATTGTAGTTTCATTGGCAGATCTGGGTCGCTAATGGGGTGGGTGGAAGGAGTTTTCTTTCCACAATGTGTATTTAGTTTCAGATAAATTATTTAAGAAACACCTGAAACGATCCCCGAATAAATACCCACTCTTTTTTATTCACGGGTTGTCTACGAATTTGATCTACCTGGAAACAACTCAAAATGTCTAATGGTTTTAATTTTTACAAAAGTGTATGTATAAACCGTCAATGGGAAGTGGTTTATAAAAAATGAAAAGGTAGTTTACCTGAAAAATAGTTATTGCTGGTTTAATAGTTTATTAACTTCATTTTCCAATATTCATATGTTCATCAGAAAACATAACGTAAATTATTTTGATTGTCAAGCATTAAATAATAAAGAAGAAAAAAAACATTGTTTTTTAAATTCTCAGTTTCGGAAGGAAAAAAAAAATGTTTATATGTTTTCTAAAATAAATGAACACTTTATCATTGATTTATAGTCTTAACTGCAATGGTTAAACAGGTGTAGGTTTTATAGATGATTTTTAGTTCTTAACGGCCCTCTTCACTTACCGTCTCCCGAAGCCCGAGCCAATGGGAAATTTTCTTTACAAATAACTTATTAACTAATACATATTTTTAAATTCTATTTTCACATTCAGAAAATTCCCAACTGTTAAATTGACGGACCTTTTTTAAAAATGTATTTTTTTAATTTTTAATATTTTATTTTGAAATTGCAAAATGAAAAAAATTCACATATTGAAAATTCCTATTTTGCAGGTTCAAAATAAAATATAAAAAATTAAAAAAATAATTTTTTAAAAAAGGTCCGTCAATTTAACAGCTGGGAATTTTCAGAATGTGAAAACAGAATTTAAAAATATGTATTAGTTAACAAGTTATTTGTAAAAAAAAAAAATTCCATAGAATAGCATTAGCTTCGGCTTCGGGCGGCGGTGAGTGAAGAGGGCTTTTTCAGAGGGCAATAGCCTTTTTCTGAATAAAATACAATATATTTTGTAAAAAGCTGTATGTTACACTCTATTCGATATAACACCACTTGGTGATTAGCAACGAGTCTGAGTTCCATTTGTCTGATGACATTCAACTGGTGAGAGTCTGGAGGCGTGGGGGGGGGGGGGTAGAGGGAATTTAAAAACTTTTGTTGAACACCATACCGCTCGACAACGTGGCGTAATGGTTTGAGTTGCTATCACACTAGTCACCCCTGGTATGCATGAAAGGCACACTGACGCTGTAGCCGGTTATGATACCATATATTCAGCGGCTGCAAAATGGTTTTTTACAACAAGATAAAGCCCAACCGAACATTGCACTCATTAGCATCAAGCTTTGCAGCATACCCAATTCCTTCCTTGTCCTCCAAAATCTCCTAACCTTTACACCAATTGAATATTTGTCAAACGTCATTGACCGTAATTTGTCTGCTCTGCCCTAGCGTCTATAGGAGGATGAACTATGAAGAATAGTTAAAAACAAATGGACTTCCATTCCTCAGGGCACTATCTGCATGCTAAATAAATCCGTACCTCGTAAAGCATGATTTACACTTGGAGCGTCATGAAGCGTTAACTTCGGTTCTATTGAAATTGTATTTAAAATTATCTTTTAGTAAATAGTAGTATTAATTATTTATATGTTTTCTTAAAATGAAACAATTAACTCGCCATGTCAAGTAGGAGTTAATTTTATTTTTCATTTTTTTATCGACTTCAGTTAAAAATGTTATTCTTTAAGCTAAGTAGCTTTTTACTTAAGCGAACTTGAGTTATCCATATTTATCAATACTTTAGTTATTTCTGCCAATTTATCCACTTGTAAATGACAACATAGCTCTCGCTGCAACGCATTTCTTCAGTAGCACGCAAGTGCAACGGGCAATGCCATTATAAAGTGATCCAGTTCATTAAAATCATTTGTTTTAAAAACATTAATAAAATAAATAAATTACACAAATACAATAAATAATTCGAGTTTGTGTGCATTATGTTAACTCTATCAATTAAGCGAGTTTAACTCAAGATGAGAGGTTGTGTTTCTTCTAAGCAAATGGGTGAAAATTCGCTCAAGTTGAGTTATTTTATGTATTTCATTTTAAGAGAGTATGTATTAGGTGTATGTGCATAAATTTTCATCACATTCTACTCACATTTCATAGTGTTATATTTTCTATGTAAGGCAGGGTAGTTAAGATCACTAAGCTGGGATATAAAATACTTTTTGATGAAAATTATTCCACAAATGCTGTAAGAAGGAGTTACCATGATAGAAAAAATTTTTATGGTCGTAGCACCTGTCACCTATAAACCTGTATCCAAATTAGTCCTTGTCACTGAAATCAACAGTAATGCTGTCAAGCTATCTTTCTATTTTGAACACTAAGCTCTGCCTTTAACAGTTCCTCCACTACGTAACATTATTTAATAAAATGATTGTAGGTACTCGTGCTTCAGTCATTTAAATTTTATCTTCGGCAATGCTACGTGTACATTGGCTGGCGGCACATAAAGTGTTACGCACAAATATGGAAATTAGGTTTTTAAAGTAAAGTATTATTTTAAAGGAATGCCTAAAATCGGGTTCGTTTTAGAGTTGGCTGAAAAACATTTTTATGAAATTTTAAAAGTGATGAGAGTTAGCCTTCTTTATGCATAACTTTTATAATGGCGAAAAAATATATATCCTTCTCATAATGTTGTTTGTTTGCAAAACTCATCCACAACGATTAGTACTCACAAACATGTAGATATTTTTTTATTAACAATTTTTTCGAATTTAAAAACTTTTTTATGAAAATGAATTTTAATTTGAAATTTAACCCTCTTAGAAATAAGGTAGTTTTCCTTATTCGACATGAAAAGCCATCATAATTTATGAAGAGGGTTAGAAGAAAAGAAATAAATGAAACTTTCCCGCTAAGTTAGGGCATTAA
Source organism: Salticus scenicus (assembly GCA_963930645.1). Lineage (NCBI taxonomy): Eukaryota > Metazoa > Arthropoda > Arachnida > Araneae > Salticidae > Salticus > Salticus scenicus. Next base: position 157,669,681 of record OZ005649.1, on the reverse strand, counting down.
GACATCTAGTCATGTCCGCAGCTAAAAAGCCTTATCGAGGTGGGAGTGGGGGTTGTCATAACTGGCCAGAAAACTAACAGAAATCTTCGATTCCCCTCCTTAGGAAAAAGTTTAAAAATAAGATTTTGTTGAAAATTTCCAATACAAACTTGTGTAGCTAGTACTTAAAATTATGTGATATATAATGTATCCCAACGCCCTTCCGGAAGTTATTATCTCTAGAAATATCTCTACAGTAATATTACAAATTTGAGAACAGAAATTTTGTCATTATTGTAATAAAACAACGTAGAACGAAAGGGTTCATTAATTTAAAATTAATGAACTTTAGAAAAACATTATGTATAAAAAATATTGACAAATTATTTCACTATGAACATTTTTATTTCAAACTAAAATCAAATTTTTAAAAACATCGGTATTATGTTTGATTACTGTTATATGTTAGATAATTACTGACATCGATATGCTATATGAAATTTATAATTAAAAAATATATTAAAACAAAAAATCAATAAATAAGCATATCTGCCATTTAGAATTCAAATTTGATATAACCTCATTATTCTTACAGCAAATAGATATTTAAAATAAAATCCTTTAACATTCTTTATTATTATTATTTTCTTTTCTACACTCTATTTCTCTGCATTAAATTACATCTAAAACGAAGAACTACCACGTATGACTGTTTTTTTTTTTTTTTTTTTTTTTCCTTATCTTTTTATCTCTTTTTTGCACTTTGGTTTTTTTACGTCTGTCTGATCTTCTGCCCCAGACTCTTTTCTCTGTCTTCTTAATTGAATTCACTCCCAATTTAGAGCTCAGCACGCGACCGATTCCTTCCCTAATTTTTCCATACACTAATGGCATTACGATCTGACCCTCGATTAGGTAATTTGCTTTCACGAATATTTTTATTCTAGAAATTTATTTCGAGGAACAGTGATCTTTTCAACAAGTGTGTATTTCATTTACAAGCTTTTTGTAGTTCTATCATTTTAATAAACATTATTTGTTGATGATTATTGGTTTAGAGAAGAAGTTTTCACTAACAGAATTTGTTAGAGTGTTCTTGCTGTTCTTGAAAATGCTTATATACAATAAAATAAATTCAAATAACAGATGAATTTTGTACTCATATAAATAAATACGGAGAGATTAAAAAAAAAAAAAAAAAAAAAAAAAACATGTTCTCCGCGTAAATTATAAAACACTTTCCATCTGTAAATATTCGTCACATGGTTAAACCTTCAAAGCAGTTTACCTCCATAATGACACTTAAAATACGCTTTATTCTCGTTATGGAGGAAATTTCTATTAAAAAAGAAAAAGAAAAAAAAACCTTCTTTTATATTTCTTTGAAAAAATATATATATATATAAATAGTTTTCTTTGAAATATTTTAAGATTTTCATCTAACTAAAGGTTTTGCAAAATATACGAGTATATGTGGTGGTCACCAAAATACTAAATAGTTTAAAAAAAAAAAAAAAAATTCAGTCGCTGAGCTAATGAATTGAGGAACCTCACTAAAAAAGGATGGAATAACTTCCAGGTTGGTCCACAACTCTATATGGCAATTTTCTTTCGGTGATTATGGCGTAATACGATTTTCGGAAATGGTTGCCATGGGTTCCAAATGTAAATAAATGTTCCAAACAATCAAGAACAACATCGTTATCGTTCAAAACAGCGCCAAAAAAAAAAAAAATCGCCAAATAGGGTTGTAGACCAACCTGCAAACTGTATAAAAAGGATTAAACGAACCACCTTCTTAAAAAATTAATTTTGTGCCACTTTACATAACAATATTCAGGCAGCATAGTTGCCAACCAAAACCACCTAAAGAAATGTTACCAACTTTAACTGCGTAACATGCTACGGTTACACCGTTTCAACTGCTAACATTTTTCAACATGGTTGTGGTAGATAAACTGCCATAATATTGTTGTGTAAAATAAGGCAACATTTTTTACAGTGATGTTGAAAAGTTTCTTCGAGAATCCAAAATTATGCTTAAAGAATAACACTGCCCGTGTTCAGTGGTGTGAGACTGGATAATTATGGATCTTGATGTCAGATGGCTCTTTCAGCTTCATTCCAAAAACATTTAATAGGATTGAGATCTGACCATTCGGAAAACAACAAAACCATATGCATGATGTAACTTAACACGGGATTCTCCAAATCATATTACTGTTTTTCAACTGTCTCCCATTCAATTCCCGTGTGCCTGAGAGAATTAGAAGCGTTTTATCTTGTTTTCTGACGACAGCAATGGTGTTTATACTGACTTCTTTGGTTTCTACATCTTACATGAAGCGTGATATGGCGAACAGTGTACCCAGAAATACATTGGACTGATCCTTGGTTAAGATCTGCTGCAAATTGTTATGCTGAAACCAATCTGCTTTCTTTAGTAATTCGGAAGATTCTCTGTTTTGTTCAGCCATTCAGCAGTCCTTGTCGACATTTTACTTGTTGAAGTCCAGTTTGCCTGACAGTCCAGTGTTAATATATCTTTCGCAACAGCTGCTTATAAACTTTTCCCATTTATGATAGTTTGGCTGATACTTCATGCAGCCAATCTGAAACTATCATTCCAGTTTTCTTCTCTAGCACTCTAACAACAGCACTGAGATACAATAGCTTATTTGCATAAAACTGTAAGATGGTCATAACAAAGGGGCACCTCAGTATCTATCCAAGTATGCTACAATTCCGCTTTCATACTGACTCTTAACTTCTATCCAATTCCCAAAAAAACTGTTCCCTTCCCAATAGAGTAAAATATAGTTTTACATCTGGGCATATTTCTCTGAAAAACCATAGGACACATCTGGATATCTTCTAGAACGCACCAGTATGCCCTGGCATACAATTTGAAAACCACTGCAATACACCAACACCTTCATCATTTTGCTAGATAACATAAAATAATCTAAGGGTTAAATATTCGGATTGAAAGGTTCATGGTACAAAATAATCTATGTTAATATTTTTTTTTTAAGTATAATACCCGTATTTTTCAATACAATAAAAACTCATAAACTTGAAAAATAACAATGTTTTTAGAAAATATGTTTGGTAATGAAGTTTACGGTATTCCATAAAACAAATTAATTACTTAATTCTACTAAATTAATGTAAATTATATAAAATAAATCTTTCTACCACTAAAAAAAAAAAAAAAAAAAAAAAAAAAAAAGGAAAAAATATTTCTAGTAATATATATATATATATATATATATATATTCTGAATAATACAAAATTAAACTCAAAACTCTAAAACATCCTTTGTTTTTTAGTAATTACAATACTCACTGCTAGTTATGTTTTTAAAGTAAATTTGAAATTACCCATATACTAAGTATTACCCATATACCCATATACCCATATACTAATACCCAATTGAGAAAAGAAATTTAAAATATTTGGCGATATTTCAACGAACTGATTCTCATCCTCAATAAACAAAAGTGTCTCCTCCATCATTTTCCCAGACGACAAAGGACAACCTAAGACCTAAATCGATCAATTTTTCTGACTCATAGGCGCCATACCCCAGAGAATTCATGATAGTCGCCTGCCGTGAGAAGGTCTTTTTCTTCCAATATCAGTGCTATATCACTCGGTTGATAACATATTCAAATATACGTCAAAAGCGGAAAGTCAATATTTTCAATAGCGCTTATGATAACGAAGTTTATTCAAGCTATCAGTCAATAAATCAATGATAAATATACACGATGAATATGTATTATGCATATATCTCCATAGACGTTGTTAATTTTGACAAATAGAAAGCAAATAATACCTGTTGAAACTACATAAATTATTATGCTCATTTTTAACACAAATGTAAATAGAAAGAAATAAAATATGGAAGATTTTCCAGAATTTATATAAATAACATATTCATTAATTAAACAATTATAAATTCACTATCGATTTTCTCTGATTCTTTTTGAACTCAATGTTTTGAAAATATTTTTTACTGAACTTGATTTGCTTTGCCGATCTAAGATTTTTAACACACTGAGGATAATTAAATCAGGACATACAGCTTAAAGTGGATTACGATTATAAACATTCATGCTTGAACCAGTATTGGAACACGGCACTTATTAACCTAAGTCTGGAGCACTAACATTTAGTAAAGTGAATTAATTATCACTTAATTTTGTAGTAAATAAAATTCTTTTGAAAAATACTTCCGTATTATTCATAGTAAAACGCGCGATGTTTCAGAAAATGCATGTTTCCCCCCCCCCCTTTTTTTTTAATAGGGGGGGGGGGAATATAACTTTCTTTCAAATTATCACAGATACGTAGTTCAACTAATTGTCTTAAAAGTATTGATATTGTTACGAATTTGTAAATAATTCGTAGCTATTTTTATGTAACTTCATTCACAGAGGCTTAGGCAGGTGATAAAATGTTGATTTTCAGCATTTCTAGTTTTTTTTTTCGTATTAAAATAGCTTATTTCCCGTTAAAAAGCCTCATTACGGCAGGTAATGTCTTTGGCACACAATTTGGCAACTTTTTCTTTCCTTGGCGATTTTTTTTTTGCGACCTTGGCGGGAAAAGCCTTATTATCGATATACCAAATATGGAAGCTCTAAGTTGAATATTCTAGGAATTACTGGAAAGTTCTAGAATAATAGAAGAGTATGTAATGCATTCCGTTTTCGGCCTTCATTCAATTTCTCGCCAACTGCCTTACGATAAAGAGCTCCTGATAGTCTCTTGTTTGCAGCGCATTGCCTGTGTCAGTTAATGCTGTAATACAGTTTTACTGTGACTTTGCTAATGTTATCTGTTATTTAAGATGTGTTTACTAGTGAAATTGAATTTGATACTTGGTTTATAGACTTGTAATCTTCACGAATTTTCTGTAAATAAACTTTTGGGCTTCTGCAGTTTCGTCTTTCATTCAGAGACAACTCACGAACCCCAAGTACGCAACAATATACTTTTGAAAATAATCATATTCAAAATTTGAACCTCCGTGATTTAAACGATGCTCCCTACAGAAAAAAAAAAAAAAAATTGTTAATTTTGTGATTGTTAGTGTTATATATATATATATACCTATAATAATAACAGTTTTATATAAATATAACACTAACAATCACAAAATTAACATTTTTTTTTCCAGTAGTAATACTGAAAAAAATGTTTTGTTGGAACATATTTCGTTGACTGATTTTCAGATTTATTTTGACATTTCAAGTATAATTTTTTATAGTTATCAAAATCAACTTGCATCTTTTAACTAAAAGAACATTGTTGAAAAAAAGAGTGATTTTCTGTGTATAACTTGATAAACTACGTCATATCTTAGACAACTCTGTAAACAGGCAATGAGCGAATTACGTGCTGTTTTTTCAATCAACAAATTAATTTTATTGATTTAAACATACACCGTGACCAATAAGTTCTCATACACTTTCAAATTTTTATTACAGTAACACAAAGTAAATCATACAAAAACTTTTTGCATAAAATTAAAGTAGTAATCATTGAGTATCTTTACAATAAATCTTTGGAATAATTCCGCCTTTTAGTTTCTTAGCGAGCTTAAGTCTCTTTTCAAATCCGTCACATCCGTCACGGCTCCCATTGACATTTCCTGTCATATCGTTTGAATTACATTTTTGAATTTGCTCAAAGCGGTAATTTTATAATTATTCAGTTTGGAGAGCATATATGACCACACAAAATAATCAAGCGGGTTCAGATCGGGGGAGTTGAGAGGCCATTCATTCTTTGACAAAAAATCAGATAAATTTTGACTGCACCACTCCTGAACCAAACGTGCGGTGTGAGAAGGGGCATCATCTTGTTGGAAGCAGAAATATTCCACCCCATACATACTCTGGACATTTGGTAGTAAAACTTTTCCCAAAACCTCAGTTTTATAATATTGGACACTGATTTTTACCCCTTTATCAATGAAGACTAACTGGAGTTTTCCGCTTTTGGAAATAGCGGCCTAAATCATCAGAGACGAAGCATTTTGATAACGCGGAATGTAATGCTGTCCCTCAGGGATGTTATCAATAGAAACTGACCATACTCTATCATTTTGGGGGTTCAGACTTTGCTGTAAAATGAATAGTTTCTCGTCTGAAAAGACAAATTCATCCCCAGCGTGCCATCAAAGAATTTTTTCCACCCTTTGCTTCCTTTTCATCTTAACAGAATACGAAACTCCGTAAATTTTACGTTTTCTATAAACCTAGCTCCCAAGGTCCTTTTTTAGAATGTTTAACATTGATCCCCTCGATATTTTGAGCTCTCGTGCTAGTTTTCAAGCAGATTTTTGTCCGTTTCGTCGTATCCTTTCCCTGACCCTTTTCACAGCCTCTTTTGTCCTAACGGACCTCGGTCTGCCAGAACTTTTTCTGTCATCGACAGATGGCGTTTCATTACACCTTCTGATAGTTCTGCAAATGAAATCTCTCTTCACTCCCAGGGCTTTCAAGTCTCTGAAAATTTAAATCGGCTAAACTCCTTTGATGAATTTATCTATCACAATATTTTCATTCTACCAAGGTAAAGGAAAATTATAATTAGTACAACATTTACACTTGCAATAGCTTTATACCTAACACTAAATTGCCTGCAAAATAATTGGGACTACTGTAACACATATGTACAACTTTTTAACGTGCTTCAAAAGTTGTATGAGAACTTATTGGTCACGGTGTATATTGGCTGAATCAACAAAACTTTAGATTAATCAACAAATTATTTTTTTTTATTTAAACATATATTGGCTGAATCAATGAAACTGTTTGGTTAAAACAACAAATTTCTATTGATAATAATGTTTTGTTGAGGCTATATCAAAAAATTTATATTAATTTAACAAAGTGTTTATTTGTTTAAAAATAAATATCGTTTTTCAGATTTATACGATAATTTTAATCTATGTTGCTATACTATTATAACTTTTGAGCGATATGCACCGCAATTTCTTAGGCGCTAGTGTATGTCTTAAGTGCAACTAAATAGAGCTTTTATGCAATTCTGTTTCTTAGCTCTGGGAACAGAGTTAATAGAAACATTTTATCACATACATAGACAGAAAATAGACGAAAAGACAGACATTTTATTAAAATGGTCGAATCGTGTTCAGGACACAGACAAACAGACAGACAGACGTTTTATTAAAATGGTGAAATCGTGCTCAGAGCACCTCAAACGCGTAAATCCATCGAAAACAGGAAGTTGATTTATATGAATATAAGCAATAAATTAATGTTGTGTGTTATATAATACAAATGCATGTTATTTTATTTATTTATTTATTTATTTTTATTGCTTTTGTATTTCCTAAAATCATTTTAGTAAAAATTTATTTATTTATTTATTCATATTAAATATCAGTAAAATGTTGATTTTTTTTTTTTTTTATGGCGTATATTACAAAACAAATCTTAATTCAAAAATTTTCATCTTAATCATTTCTAATCTTCCAGAGACATATAATGTTAACCCTCAGCCAAGATATCCTTTTAAGTAAAAACTGATGGTAGACGACCTACTTGCACATATTAATGCAGAAAATGTCACGATGGCCAATAATGGGATTTAAATTCAGGTACACCAATGATTAATTCCATAAGAATAATTTAATTGAATGATTTTCTAATAAAGTAGGCACTCTAGATAGTTTCTAGCTGATATACAATATTTACATCCATATTAAAGAAAGCTTAAAGAATGTAAATATACATTTTTTTCAGTTGCAATTGAATTGTTAAACAGAATTTCTGAACCTTCAAATGTTACCAAGAATTGTAAGACAACATTTAACAATCATGAATTCAAACAATTCAATTTTAACGATCTGAATAATAGCTATGAGGGGTCTACTACTAGTGTGCTACAACCAAAAATCAAGACTCATGACATTATGCTATGCGTTTTTATTCATTTATTAATCAATTGCCAAATTATAGTGTTCCATGATTCACTCAAAACTTGAATGTAATGATGTTAATTGAAACGCGTTGTTTTCGAATACGTATCGTACTATTTAAACGTTCTTCAACTCAGAAGATCATATAACAAACGATATATCAATGCCTGAAGATCATATGGCGAATCTCAAGCACTGTATAATTTATAAACTATTTGTCGAACTCAATCTTAAACTCAATTAAGTGTTCAACTGCTTTAAGATTCAGTGTCACTGTAAGTTTGCGTTTTAAAGACAATCCTTCAGCGTTAAAATTTTAATACTATGCATTAGAGGCAATATTAAAACTCGAATCTTCATTTCTCTAAGATAATAGATGTAACGGATCCAAAATCTTTTTCAGAAGTAATCATTAGATGCAAAATTTGGAATATTTTTTCTCATTCAGGATTTAAAAAAAAATAAGTAATAATACTCGTCTCAGGCCAATGCTTTGTAATGTTTCGGGTGAACATTGAAAAATCATGATTAGTTAATGCTACCTATTATTTCGATTTGCCTTATAATTACTATTATTATTTTTTTTTTTTTTTTCAATAAATGTACTTGTTTTAAATTAAATGGAAAATCCTCGTTCTCTGTTTCCTTCTCAAACAAATGGAACAGTTTATCAAACATTCATTATCTCTCTTCGATCAAAGTGTCAAAATCGCAAATTTTCTGAGCTTCTATGCCTTTATAATCGCTTAATGAAATATACACATATCGCTATTAGTAACCTTAAAAGCACGACATTTTCTGGATACTACAATATATCTCTGCCCTCGATTCACTGATATTTAAAAGTTGAAATATGTTTAAAAATTATAATTATACATAATTATACATACTTCACAGATACAATAAAAATAATTGAGTGTAAATTCTCCTTTCTTCAAAAGTATCAAATAGATGCACATACAAGGCTTTTATGGAAGGGTGTCCCAACTTTGAAATTAAATAACTGGAAAACAGTGAGAGATATAAAGGTGAAACAAGTGGCATATTTAACATACTGGTCCGGCAATTTGTTGAAAGCCTCACCTTGTCGTTGTAGACCTTCAATCTAATCGATGGTATTCCAGTACAATAAAAACACGTTACTCCAAGGAATACGCCATGATTTTCTTCAATTTTTTATAATACCTAGGTCAATACAACTTCCTTATACGTGTCAGCAATGAAACAGACTGATGAATGAACTTTCTGGACTTTTGAGTACTGTTTAAAGTTTCATGTACTTGGTTTCCCCACCTATTAGCCAATCATAGAAGTATTTCTAAAAACCAGTGTATAATAAATTCCATACATGTCCATAGTAACATACAACTTGTTTCACCTTTCTATTTCTCCTGTTTCACAGTTATGTCATTTGAAAGTTGGGAAACTGAAACACCCCGTACAAAATATACTGTAGAAAATTTTATACAACTTTGAACTAGAACTCTGTGTTTAGTAATTTCAACTGTCCATATTGCTGTTATTTGCTATCATGACTCACATAAATAGCCATTTCCTGGTAAATGTTTTCGCCACCATATGGTTTCAGTCATGGGAGTATCGAAATTTGGTTCAAATGTGACACAAAAGTTTTACAAATGTAGCTAATATATCTTTATTATTATTATTATTACTATTATTTTAATTAATTGATATTTCTGATGCACTTTTTCTTGACAAACGATATTCTATTTGAATGTAAAAAGATCTTGACCTATCAATTATAAGATGCTCTTAAACTGGTATAGGGCAATAATAAATAAATATTTACTGATGTAGCTCGTATGTGGCAGGTAATCCAACTGAAAATGCGTTCATAAAATTACATGCAGAAAATCTTCGTCCTTTAAGTGGCAAAAGGTTAAAGATAATACCAACTGTTCTGACTACCAACATTCACCTAATTTCTCTGATTCTCGCTCATAAATATAGAAAATCAAATATACTACAATTTAACAATATTAGAATAATAGAAATTTCCTTTCCCAATACTGAGAGACATAACCCTCTAAGATCTGACCGCAATCAGTGCTTCTTCACTTTAATTCCTTTAATAGGAACGAATATTAACAAACTAGTAAGAAACCCATCTTAAGAACAAACTAGTAAGAAACTTAACAAACGTTCAACTTAACAAACTAGTAAGAAACTAAGTAAGTAAGTACTTTGTTAACTTAACAAACTAGTAAGAAACCCATCTCTTAAAACCCATATTAAGAAACCCATCACCAACTAATGCGACAATGAAAATTGATGTGACATCGGGACAAACTGCATCCCTTTAAAAGTTTTAAAAAAATAATAATTATTATTATTATTATTTTAATAAGTTCCATTAAGTACATAAATTTAAATTTTTAATTGAGAATTCAGTAAAATTGTAGTTGTAATTTTAATTTGTATTAATATTTATTCCATAAACATTGATAAACGTTCCATAAACCCTATATATCATGTTTCAAAACGTGTCTTAAAGAATCTGTAAAATCAATAAAAGCTATTTTATTCTGCGAATATTTTGTAATAAATATTAATAAGAAATGCGAATCTTTACTTTCTGAATATGTTCCAAGAAACGAGAGTATTGTAATCGGGAAAAAGTTGGAACATGAAATTCTGCAACGGGGACTCTGGTTAAATTACAGAGGTACAAAGTAGACTACGCGTTCCGGGTAGTTTCTGCACATCGATTCATGGTCTGTTGCATAGTACGAATATCGTCCACTAAAGTGGATCTTTTTCGGCTTACTGCTTGGTGACTCTTGTACTGTGCGTCGTGATGACATCATTCAGTTTCTAAACTATAAGAACTTTTATAAATATGAAAAGGAAATTATGCATATGAAAGGAAATGATGAATTATTTCTTGTAAGCTCTGAAAATTTATAGTTCTACAGTCGGCAACAAAAGTATCCGAGCACTAGACAATAATTCCGATATCACAAAAGTACACTTAAAACTGTTTTGTTAAATAAATCCTTGTCGAATCATGTTCTTAGACTGACTAAGACATGAATCGAAAAGGATTTATTTAACAAAACAGTATTAAGTGTACTTTTTTTAGACAGGGATTATTGCTCGTGCTCAGATACTTTTGCTGCCGACTGTATTTTCTTGTACCTTCTTTTTAACGCAAAACACTTTCTTTGTGACCCTGTATAATAATTCTCTTACATTCATCACTAGAAAAAAAACTTATTGAAAATCCATCGTCGTGATGTAAAAAAGAAAAGAAGAATATATGTTTTGTTTAATTTTTTGCTATGAATATTTATAGCGTTAAACTGACGTCAAACACTAAAAATATCATATTCGATTCTTTTCGATAAATATCATATTTATAGTTATTTATAAAAGCGCGAAAAAAAAAAAAAAAAAAAAAAAAACATAATACCAGAAAAATCTTAGTTATTTTCTTTTAGAAAAAAGAGAGAGATCTTAAATTAGAAACCATTAGGAAAATTAATTTGTATTACTCGAAGAGCAAAAGACATTGTCTAGAGCATACAAATGCTTTATTTTACAGTTCAGTTATGCTTTATTAAATATTCCATGGTACACTGCGCCTGCCATTAAAGCAATAACTTGATAACGCAGCTTGTCGTCAGTTGCATCGATTTTCGTTAAATCGTCTCAACATGATGAATATTCTGAACTGTGGCAAGAATGCGTATCAGGAGAAAGTATGGAATATCTGTAAATGTTCCTTTATTTGTTATTTGAAAGAATGAGTGAATGTATACTTAAAGCAAAGCGAAATCTCTTGCCGTAAATTTGTTAAAGTTCACTACATATTTTCTTTTGATAAAAGCTAAACTAATTTTAAGAATAACTATCAGACACATAGCTGATCAAAAATATGCAAAAAGAAAAAATAAATAAATAACAATTTTGTTTTTGGAGAAATTTTTGGTTTTCAAACATCATGTTAAGTTAATTAAATTCAAATAATGATTAATTTAAAAAATAAATAACTTTGCAAGTGCAAATACTCGCAACAGTCGTTTTACTTGAAAGTAATAACACGACCCTTCATCGGGTAAAAAAATTAGGCACAAGTGCATTATTAAAGCAGCAAAGTGCACTCACGCATACTAAGAAAATTAAAGTGAGTTCTGCATATGGCTTCCTCTGAAGCATCATTTGTCAACTATTGAAGTAATGTGGCTATCTATTGAATAGAAAAGGAAAAAAGGTTTAAAAACTGATTAAAATAAGCAAAGATATTGTTGCATAAAAAATTGTTAACTATTTGGTTTCAGTGAGAAACTGACACATGCTAAAGGGTTAACCAAAGCGAAATCTATTGTATTTAAGAATCATACTTTTGAAGAATTTTTAAATGTGGCCTCTTATTTTATCAGTAAGACTTCGACGATAAAGTATAATAAGTACACTTATTAACATTACCGACTTTGTCAAAAAGTGTTATTTAAGTGGAAAGTTTTTGTTGTTCTATTTGTTTCATTTAAACATTTACTTATTATATTTTTAATTGAATATAATACAATAAATAAATAAATAAATAATAAAAATTTTAAAAGCCAATCGTTACATTTATATTGCAATCTTAACCACTTTTTACTTTCTTTTTCTTCTACACTCATAAGAAAATATTAGATACGTTAAATTTGCAATTTTGTTCTCGATTAATGTAGGCATTTTTATATGTTCTGAACATGAACTAACCATTTTTAGACGAATAATAACAGGAGACTTGGTGTTGGAATATTAAAACTCAAGTAAACTACTACGTCAGAAACGCCAAAAGCAAAACTTTTGCGATGCATACAGCTGTTTCGATAGCCTTAAGCATACCGTCTTCAGTGCAAAAAGAATTCTGAATCTGGAGAAGTGCTCGTATATATAGGAGAGGGACCGAATTTAGTTCAACCAATAGGATTACGGGAAAGGTGGAGTGTGTGGTCAATAGGAATTTAGGAATGTTAGCTGTGTAAAAAGTTAAGAAAATGTGGACTGAATGTAAAATTTCCAACAATCAGATAAATAGGGAACAGCGAAATCACAGTTTACAAAGTATTTAAAATTTTTATAAATATGAAAAGCTTCAAAGAAATCGAGTTCATGAATAAATTTAGGTCTGCAAATTATTTTAGCAGAATTAAATTTAAAATTATGATTTTCCTCCCAGCAATGTTTAGAAATAGCCGATTTATTGGTTTCTTGTTTGCGGACGTAATTCATATGTTCTTTTAGACGAAATTTAAGACTGCGTTTTGTTTGGCCAATATATGATAAACCACACTGCCAGGAAATACTATAAATGCCCCAAGAATTATGCATATCGATGGGATCTTTTAAGTGAGAAAAGGTGAGTTTATTGAAAGGCGAAAATATTATTTTAAAATCATATTATTTGAGAATTTTAGCTATGGTTTGACTAGATTTAGGAAAATAGAGTAAAACAATACTGATATTAGAAGAGACTGATTTAGTAGACGAAATACGAGGGAGTTGTAATTTTTGGATGGCTTTGTCTATAATGGAAGGGTCATAACCTCTGTCAATTGCAATGGCTTTCAGGTATTTAATTTCAGATTTTAATAAAATAGGATTACAACAAACCATGCCCTTAATATTTGTTGTATAAACAAATTTGGTGTATAAACAAAAGAAAAAGAAAAATCAGCTGCCGAAGTAAAAGCTTAAATGATATTATTTTCAAATTATAAATTTATATTACGACAATAAAATCAAATCAGAAAAATTTTAAATACAAAAATCTTTTAATAATATTATTATCATTATTATCATAACTAAATAAATTTCTAAATACGTAGATGCCTTTTTTTATCTCCAAAATATGCACTCTAATACATGCATATAAATCTGAAAACATAAACACGCATTTTAGAATAAACCATGAGATTATAAATTTAATGTTGCAAAATGCACTGTAAGCTATTTTTCAAAAACACGAAAAACAAAAATTACAAATTTTATGTTGGCGAAAACATTTTTCTCTTGCTAATAAACATTCACAGAGGAGAGGTAAGCTTAGTTTACAGTTCTTTCCAGTCAGTTTTATCGATCTGAAATAAAGCGGTGACTCAACCATTAATGGCTAGAATATGCCAAATAAGAATTTGTAATGCATACAAATTAAGTAAAACGGCTTCTTTTATGATCTTTTTTATGATCTTGCATGTGTTATTGTCGCCAAAATCGCAAGAGCCGATGTGACGTTCTGTTTTCGACGTCTAGGCGCCCGTCAGATGGTTCGTTCATGCGATATTTTATTTTGATATGACACACGCAATTTAGATAATTCAGGCTTTCTCTTGTATTTCAACAATTATGTTAACAATGAAATAGCATATGAAAAATTTATACACAAATTCGCATGTAATTAAAAATATATACACGTAATTTTAAAAATTTACTGCAAGGCAACACTGATTTCAATGATAATGTGGGGGTGGTGTGTTGGTTAAAGCTTACTGTATACGCTAAGTACCCAGGCGTGGGTACTTAGTGTATGAGACATTCATTACCTTCATGAGACATTTGCATGGATGCTAGTTCACACGGGCGAGTATTGGAGAAAAACGAGGAAAACTGCAAAAGGACGACAAGCATGATAAGGGTTCAAACCCAGCACTTCCATTTGCAAGCTTTGAGAATTGGTTCCTCTCAATTACTAGTGGGACACAGTTTTAATGAATATTTACGCATATTTTTTTTCTACATATATTATTTTTCTATAGAGTTTAATTGAGACATTCTGCGGCATTGAATTTTTTCTCACTACAGTGTAACTAATAATATTTTCTATGAGAAAAATAAGAAATGTAATTACAATTCTGCGATATCATATAAAATTAAAAAAAGATTTTAAAGTATTTGGACCAGTTTTGTGTGTACCAGTTTTCATAGAAGGAAAAGAAAATCTCTGTAAAAGTTAATCAAATACATGTGCATTTTGCAAGTTTGTTTCTTCTATTCTTAATTTCTGCTATAATTAGCGATATATCTCAAGATATGAACAGTTTTAGGGGTTGTATCATTGCGAGTTTTTGTAAAACACTGTAACTCGGTTACTATGTTTAATATTTAAAATTAAATTACTGATTTCTAAATTGTTTTTTCGAAATTTACATCTGGAAAAAAATAACCATTTATATACACCCCGCGACAAAAAGATAAGAACAAATGGTTTTTTCTTTGATTTTTCATAAAATAACATTATCTAAATTGTGCTTATCATTTATTATTATTATAAAATAACACTATTCCTGGACTAATTTTTGTTTTAAGACTAATTTAGAAAAGTTTTAAGACTAAAATTTTTCTAATTTAAGACTACACTCCGCGACAAAAAGATAGGAACAAAGGTTTTTTTTTTTTAAATTTTTCATAAAATAACATTATCTAAATTGTGCTGATCATTTATTATCATAACAAAATATTATCATATCAAAAACATAGTAAATATGATATTCAAAATCATATATACTATGATATTCATAATCATATTCAAAATAATCATATTCAAAAATTTAAAAAAAAAAAAACCTTTGTTCCTATCTTTTTGTCGCGCTGTGTAGTCTTAAATTAGAAAAATTTTAGTCTTAAATTTTTTCTAAATTAGTCTTAAAACAAAAATTAATCCAGGAATAGTGTTATTTTATAATAATAATAAATGATAAGCACAATTTAGATAACGTTATTTTATGAATAATGCAAGAAAAAACCCTTTGTTCCTATCTTTTTGTCGCGGGGTGTATATATATATATATATATATATGTACATATTTACGTAAATCTAACTTTCTCAGTATCGAGTTGATGGACTTCATATATTTATTTCACGTAATCGAATATTTCGTTTAGTTTTTAGTCAACGGACTTACAATACTTTTCAGATTAAAAAAAAAAAAAAAATGGAAAGGAAAGATTTACTGTTGTCGTCTGGGAAATTGTTACTGAGAGTATTATCAAACGAATCGATTTCACCTACATTATTTTTGTTTTAATAATCCAGACTACACATATTTTAAACATCATTATACTTTACTCTTATAAACTAGTAATACAGTCGGTAACAAAAGTCTCCGAACACTAGCAAAAATTCCTATACAAAAAAAGTACACTTAATACAGTTTTGTTAAGTAAATCCTTGTCGAATCCTGTTTTTAGAATGACTAAGAACAGGATTCGACAAGGATTTATTTAACAAAACTCTATTAAGTGTACTTTTTTTTAATAGGAATTTTTGTTAGTGTTCGGAGACTTTTGTTACCGACTGTACACTAAAAATTCTTGAAAATAATCGAATATTCACTGTGATTGTTTTAGCAAATAAAATAATAATAATAGTAACTGTTATTTTTATGAAAGTCTTGCAAATATATTTGACAGTTTTTTTCCATTCGCAAATTTATTTGGACAAGAGGCACAAAATAAATAAATAAATAAGGATAATAATAATAATTTATTAGCTAAACAATAAATAGGATTTCATCCTTTGTTTGATATGCAATGATTACATAACCTGAAACTTGAAATATGCAAAATAAACTGCGTGCTCATTGAGACATGCTCAGTTCAGCTAATTTACTACTGTGTTTAGTACTAATAGTATGTTTGAAGTACTGAAAGCATAGATTTTATAGAAATGTTTTGAAATATATGTATATACATATATTTATTTACTCCACCGAAATCACCGTGTCTTTAAATTCTTTTTTAATTAAAAAATAAATAAAAATCGGATTGCATTTTAACTATGGGAAGATAATTTGGAAAGAGAGAAATTTTCAAAAATATTAAATATGTGACGTTCAGTATACAGAAAGCAATTATATTTTCTGTTTTAAATTTACAATGCAAAATACATGAGAGGAGATTTTTATTTCGTGTATTAATTTTCGTAATATTAACTTATTACAAAATATTTTCTTTAGCCTGAAAAAAGGAAACACAACTATTATAAAATTAGATTATGATTTATTTAATTATTAATGTATCAAGTCAGAAATTGTATGCATAACATATATTTGTATATATACATACTATATATATAATATATTTTTTAAGAAAATAAAAAAGTGGAGGATTGCTGGGCAGATGTTTGATTAATGACGTAGAATGGTGGTGTTTGGCTTGGCTGATTGAGTGAGTTGTTGAACTTATTTTTTATTTTATTTTTTATTTTTTTTCTTAATCAATTCATTTCAGTTTAGTATTATTATTTTTTTCCTGTGTATTTCATAAGCGAATATCTTTGAGATGAATTATATTATGTTAATATTAATTATTAACACTACTATATAACATTTATGGGTTTAATAAACTATTTAAGCTTCAAAATGTTCGTTAATATAATTGATACATAACATAAGCTTAAATTAACATGACCGTAATTATATTTTCTAAAACGTAAGGTTATTAATGAATGTGTTTAAGATAATAGTTAAATTATTGTGTTTAAATGGAATTGACTTTATTGCGTGCCTTTGAATAATATGAACTTTTAGTTATACAATTTGTTGTATCTTTAAAATTTCTCAACTTATTGATAGTCGCAAACCACTTTTTTTTTTAACTAAATGAAATACTAATTTATTTTCTTCTAGTCTTCTTTTTTATATATTAGAGTGTCCCTCAAATGGGGGAAAACCATTTTTCTTTGTTCTCTTTTTTTTTCTATGAAATCCGATACGCATGCCCTCCATTTTTTTTCTATTTGACCCTAAACACTCTTTAGTAAAATATCAGCTCTCTGTGCTAATGTTAACACGTGCCAAATTGACGGGAAAATTCTATTATAGACATTAAGATTTTCCCGTCAATTCGGCACGTGTTAGCTTTATCCCAGAGAGCTCATATTTTAAGAGTGTTTAGGGTCAAACAGAAAATAATAGAGGGTATGCATACCGGATTTAAAAAAAAAAAAAAATTAAAATTTACAGAATTTGTAACTTCACCTGGAGCATTATTCGAATAGTGCAAACAAAATTTTGGGGGTTTTCTGTAAATTGCACAATGCTAATGAATCTTAACCTTCATTGTCCGAACCATAAAAACATATATGCGTGTCTATACATATATACAAAACCATTCTTTTAAAGTTCAAAATACAAATATTTTTAATAATCTCAAATGTAAAAATTTAAATATCAATAAATTATAGATCAGATTTATTTTTATGTTTTCAGTATGAAATCTAAATATAGATAATAGACATTACAACCAAGATTTCAGAAATATTCTTTCAGCAAGGAAAATGCAGACATAGAAAACGTTTTTCGGCATTTCCCTTAATTGGACAGCGGGATAAAGCAACATGACATATTACTACCTACTGAAGATATATGTGGCAATTGTAAGTGAATGACCACCATTTTACTTAGTCAAAGAAGGCTTTATATTTACAGTGTAAAAATCTAAAATGAAAAATTATTATTTTTCTCTTTCAAAATAAATAAATAAATAAAAATAAATCAACAAATAAATAAATAAATAAATAAATAAAAACAGTATATATATATTTCTTTCTGGCTAAAACATACAGAAATGAAAAGTGATTTTCTTTTTCCAGATTTAGTAGCAGTGGATTACATATAGTTGTAATGTTGATTAAAAAAAATGAAATATGCATTTCGTATTTATTTACAGACCACTTTATTTATTTTTTTAATTAGGTTATTAAATGAGATGAGATGATAATTACATATAAGCAAAAGAAATTAATAAAAAGTAGTGTTTAATGACTATTTACTTAATCTTTCAGACAATACCTTATAAATACTATGTAAAACTATAATATCGGAGGAATAATAGTTGTCACTGAACTGTCCGACTCTGCAAGTGAACAAAAGTGACAATGAGACAAGAAAATCTCAGCCTACTAGGAAATATATGTTAAAAGTTATTTTTAACATTATATTTGGAATTTATGCCTTCATTGCGATTAAATAGAGGAGATATGACTATTTTGTGTAATCATGAGGTAATGAGCGTTTGCCTTTCAAATATTTTGCTCAATTGTTATAAACTAATTTTCAGAAATTCCTATAATGCGGGTAAATAATTATAAAGGGACACTTATATAAAAAAAAAGAAAGAAAGAAAGAAAAACCGGGAATGTGTGTCGGGAATCAATGAATTAGATTTTATATCACCAGAATTATCGTTTAAAAATGTTAATTTTTTTACGATTAAAAATTTCCTTAGTCCTGTTATCAGAAGTTTTTACTCATATATAGAAGTTTTCACATATAATATAAATGATTTTCATATACATAACGACTCAAAAACATCGGAATTAAAAAAAAAAAAAAAAAGACAGAAAGAATTGTTTTTATTTGCTAATTTGATATGATTTTAAACATAATTAAGCAAAAGTTTGAAAATGCTAATAAAAATTAAGTAAAGAGTCTTTCCTCTATCTCCATTACTATTATATGAAATGTTCATGTTTTAAAAATTATTTTATTGAAAATGGTAATTTTACAATTAGTTCACTAGAAACTGGATAGCCGAATTCTTACAAATTTTGTACAAATTTGCAGTAAATCAATTTGTAAAAAATGATAGTAAATTTTCATACTTTTGTAAATATATATAATGCATTATCCATATAAGTATGTTCGTATTATTTTTTTAATAAATTATTTTATGATAAATTTTGTTAAATTTATTAGATACAATTATGTTGTTTTAATATTTTTTAGAAAGGCACTTCGTATTATATTTTTTATAAATATATTTGACTAAATGGATGAAATTACTTGTTCTCGTCTAGCGCATAATATATTTAATTTAAAAACATTTATCACTTTATTATTTGAAAATAATAAAGCTTAAATTTACTAGATTTTATTAAATTCAAAAGAGTAAATATTTCATAGATTATACTACAAGATAACTATATGCCTTATAAAAACAATCAACAAAGCTTGTGCTAACTTTTAATATTTAAAAAAATAATAATTTTTTTAATGAGAATGTAACCTTTAGGGGTTTTTTAAATACAGTTGTTTGATTGAAGGGTTAAAACAAAATTATTCTTTATTTAACATTAAAAAAAAAAAAAAAAAAAAAAAAAAAAAAAAAGTTATTAGAAAATTTTAAGACAGACTTTTTTAATTTTCCCTCTTCCATTTATTTCTTATTGTATTATACCATTTTAGGTAGATTCCTTATAGGAGATCTACCTATTGCAATGGTTCTCATGACACGACTTCTGGAAAATTTGTTCATATCTTCACCGATCATGACCCCTAGAACCCAAAACCACCCTCCGTTCAAAAATTTATATATATATATATATATATATATATATAGGTATATACATATATGTATAACGCTTTTTCCCATGTTAAGTTGTGAACACGATATCTGGAGTAATTTTTATTTAAATTTAACCAGCTCAGGATATATTGTCAGGACAGTAAAAATCTCGGTCGAGTTCGTAGATGGGGTGTCCAGCTCAAAGGGGGTGGAAATGGTGGGGGGTGGAAATTTTCATATGCCCATAATTTCTTTAATATTGAAAATAGGGAAAAAATTCAAATCAGTCGAATTACCGCCTTACCCTAAAGAACAATTTTTGTATTTAAACTTTTTCGATAGCTTCAATTGCTTAGAAGTTGTAAGCTAAAAAGTGATTTTTCGTAAATTGTGTTGAAGCCGACATTTTCTATAGCTTTCATTGCAAAAATTTATAATCTGATGCTTATGTCACGTGCAAACGATAATAAAAAAGATCACTGAAAATATAATAAAATTTTAATCACGTTTTTAAACAATATAATAATCTGATTAAAAAAAAAAAAAGTTTAATTTAACAGAAAATATGACGTCACTATTACAACAATGTACTGAGAAAAATGAAATAAAATTTTATCCGTGATTTTAAAGAAATAAAATAAAAGTTAATAAATAAATAAATAAATATGTAAATAAAAACAACATATCTTAGGGCTAAGCAGATTTAGACTTAACTTTATGCAACTTTATGACATAGATGCTATAATGTAAAAGATAAATGTCATCGTTTAAAAAAAAAAATCGTGTAAATCGATGTTAAACGAATTAAACTGACATGATAGAAAAAGTAATAAATTTGGGGACATTTAGATATTTTCCCTTTGACAAATAAACTAGGGACGATTTTAATGAATTTTCCGTTGAAGTTTATTTTTGATAAAAACTTAAATTTAAATTAAAGTATTTCATTACTCGAATTCCCTTATTTTGATAAATAAAACTATACCATTTAAAAAAAAATAAAGAACACTCTTTTATTGAAAAGTGAACTAATAAAGGTTTTAGAAAACTATTACATACTTTTAAATCTTTATTAAAAAAAAATTAATTGTTGCCACTCGACATTATACCAATACATCCAAATCCTGTGTCACATACGATAGCTTTGTATAAGTACATATTTTTTGTTTGCCCCTGGAACCTGCCCCTGATAGGAAAAGTGCCTGGAAACACTTGTATCTAGTATTATCATTGATTATGAAGTCGTGTGCAAAATTTCTGGCCCTTCACACGACAAGAAGTTGCCGAAAATTGAATTGCAAAATTTCGTTATATACATTAATAGTTGCATCATATCAAGTTAATAAAAGTGTGTTAATTAAAAACCATCTTAAACGCTTTAATTAATCATTTAAAATACATAAATACAATAATACGTCAATCTTAATACAAATATCTTTTATGGTGAATAGCTTAGAATGTCGGTTTAGGCAAGAATTTAAAATTTACGATAGAGAGTAATACGTTACAGCGTCCTTTGACTTTTTATCTTGTCGAAATAAGATATTGGCCTGTGAAGAGATATGAGGTTTTTTGCGTGGAAAGAAAATATAATGACGCCAAAGCTGCCTTTCTCCACCGCCAAGCTCGCCAAATTTTGTCGTCAGACAACAAATTATGTCGCCAAGTCAAAATTTTCGTCGTCAACTATCAAATTTTGCCGCCAAATCACAAATTTCATTGTTAAGTCGCAAGTTTTGTCACCAAAATTTCACCAAAATCATACAATTTACTAAATTCATAACAATTAACATTGAAATTCAGCGGGGCCAAATGGTCCAATGTTAACTAATATTAATGTTAATGTTCCAGCTTATATCAACCAAAACAGTTTTACTTTACAATTTTTATTCATCTGACAATAAGAATCACAAAAACACAATACAAAACTCTCAATAATTCAATAAAAATTACAATGAAATAACTATCCAAAAACCGCTACCACTTAACTGTATTTGACTTGACCATAGCAACGCCAGGCTTACCAGTGCTTGACTATAGTAAGGTCACAAGTGCATTTTCACGTTTCTATTTTTTTCTTTAAAAGAAAGATATTGAACAACAGTTATATGGATTTTAAATAAAAATTATAATTTTGATTAAGCTTGGGTAGGGAGGGGGGTGTAGACCAATAGCCCCCTCCGGGATTCACCATTGCTGGGATTGTATATCTTTAAGACTTCTATTTGTTGAATGATTATGAGCTTGAGTTCTAAAAAAATGAAACATTTACAGACCAATAAATCTAGCCTAAAATTTTAAGTAGATTGAATCCCTTTTGTAGTTGAAAATTAAATTTCTTGAAAACAGAATAGCGGCTTAAATAATACAATGGGTGAGAAAAAAGCCATTGGTTAAGTATTAATCCATATGTAAAATTTCTTTACATTTGTAATATTAACGTAAAGGAATCTACCTTTGCCTTTAAGCTTGCCGAAAAGGGATTTTTTACTTTCTTTCACCCACATATACGCAATAAAGAAAGTACTCTTTTTTAGTCAAATTTATGAAATTCAGTTGTTGTTATATTTACACGTTTTGAAGTCCCTTGAATCCGAAAATTAAGTCTTTAGCTATTGGTCTCTGCGTGTCTCTATGTGTGTGTCTGTATGTATGTGTGCATGTGTGCCTATCTGCCTGTTGTCAGCATATCTCATGAATAATCCTAATGATGATCATGTTGGTAGCAGGAAGTTGAAACTCGATATTCTAAATCTGTATCACATAGTGATGCTACACTAAACTTTTCATTGAGATCAACCAAATGGTTCGTATACAGAGACATCCAAGAGAATTCAAATACATTACGCCTATGGGGGAATTTTATGGTAAGTAGAATGTAACATCTATAGGCCGCAAAATAATTCATTTTCAGAGCTATCCAAAGTATTTGGACATATTGGGGCTATACTTGGACATTGTGGGACGTTTATTCCACTTTGCATTAGGTGTTTATCGTTTAAAATTAAATTTTAGTACGCAGTGTGATGCGCATACAGTTTAAAGACAAGGTACTGGGCTACTCAAAATTAAAACCTTCTTTTTTATGAATGAAACTGTTGGAAGCGCTTTGCTATATTTTACTATGCTGACGAACAGTTTTAAGAAAGGAAAATTATTTTTTTTATATCCATACTATAAATAAAGTATTTTTTCGTATGCTATTTTTAACTCCGCTTTTTTGTGCAATGTCTCATTTTGAAGTGCCCTGAGTACAAAAGTCTAATTTTTATGTATATCTATTTCTATTATCAGCATAAATTAAAAGCAGATACATCTGTAGGAAATTCAAATTTGGTATTTTGAAGCTCGTATTAGGTTGCCTTTGGAAAAAGTTATCAAAATTAATAAGTTCTAAGGCAAATTAATAATAGTCTAGATTAAAAAAATAAAAATAAATGTAGGCACTATAATTAAACGGGGGAGGGGGGGGAGGAGAGCACTAGCCCCCTTCACTAAGAGTAATGTGTTAAATGAAACCTATTTTAGATTATTTTTAAAGCAGACTGAACTTTGTTATCTTACTTTGTTGATCTAACGACTTAATCTGCAATCTATCTTTATAGTACTAAAATGCAGTGCAAAAGAAAGCCATGTGAGTGACACACCAGTTTATTTTCAAAACGAAAATTTTTTCATCCACTGTAATAAACTTATTGTATGTACTAAAAAAGGAAGTTAATCTGTTTTGCAAAACTTACTCAAACACTCAAAATTGTGATAAACTGGTAAAAGAGAAGTCTCTTTTTTATTTTAAAGAAAAATAAACAGGAAAAAAAAATCCATGCTTTAATATTTCAAAGTTTATATTTAAAACATGCAAGTACTTTTAGTAGCTCAATTAATATATATATATATATATATATATATATATATATATATATATATATATAGAAAACAAAATAAAGTAATAAATAATTGCATTCGACTTTCGGTCAGGACCAAGAAGTAGTAAAAATATTTCAATGTTTATTTAATTTTAAATATACTATTTTAATAAGTTTCTGCCGCCTATTTTCATTTATTTATTTATTTATTTATTTATCTATTTATTTATATTTTCCTTTGTGAACTGATTTAATATTAAATAAGATTGAAAATATAAAAATATAAACATAGAATATTAAATTATTTTTATACATTCATTGTGGACTCTAAATTATAATTAGTGGTAGATGAACAATGCATACGCTATCCCTGCAAAGAAATAATAGATGCAAAAGTTGCCTTTCCATCATTTTTTTCCTAATTGGGCTGTGGGAAGAGATGACATGGCAACCTGACATAACACAACCAATAGGATGAAAGTGTGACAAGTGAGGTATCGGATGACCATCCTTTTACTCAGCCAGAGTAGAATGCTTTATGCTGACTGTGAAGAAAAGCAGAAACGTAAAGAAATAATGATATCGATGAAAGTTATTCTTTTTTCAACTGCAAAGCACAAAAACTCTAAAAATAATAAAGAAATAATAAGATAATGAATAAAAGCACATGAAAATAATCCTTTTATGTTTTACTTACATTTCTATTAATTTATTTATTAGTCTGTCTTTTGTAAATTTTGATTAAATTTTGTTTTAGAAAATAAATAATCCGGTGTGGCAAACACACGTCTTTCTCTTACCCTGAAATTCAATACCATGAAAACAGATTGGGCATTGAAGGATAAAATGACGAATACTGTTTATAAGCCTTCGTTAAAAACAATTTAAAATAGCCTTCGTAATAGCTTAATTTGACGAATAACTCTGTATGAAGGGGGCTGTTGTCCCCCTCAAACCCCCATTTCAATGTTTTACTTACATTTAAAGAGAATTCAAAAACTGTTATTAAATTTAAAAGTTCATTCCAAATTATTCAAACAACTTTCACTCGCAACATTCCTTGAAACTTATCCATTTTGATAAATTTTTTCATGTAACAACCTTATATTAACTTCAAAATACAACATATGAATTGCCTGAAATTATTTGTTTTTATGTTATTCTGATAAAAGCACATAGACAAAGACTAAATGTTAAAAAGGTGGCTTCTATATTCAGGGAATCTCAAAATGTGTAAAAGTGCAAAAACAAACGCTCAATATTTAGTTTAAAAAATACTTTATTTACCACGTGGGTATGAAGAATTAATTTTAATTTCCGAGCAGTTTTATTGAACGTGGTAAATTATTATAGAAAATCACTTCCACTAATCACATTCCATAAAAAAGAATGTTTTCGCTTAATTATTGGCAGCCTTGTACAGTCACCCAAAAAAAAAACGCCACCCCCTCACCTAATTTTGCCGTAAATTATCGTAGAAACATGCGACTGGTACCAATCAGTTTGTAATAACGTCTAGTTTATAATGTTACAGTTAGATTTTACTTAGGGGGTCGTCTACATATTAAAACTGACATCAACTTCATTTTTTTCAATGGTAACCCCCATTTTTTATAATTTATTTGAATTCTTTGGATCAAATCATCACGGAAAATGGTATAGTTTATATATTTCGCTCAATTTTTTATAGAGTTATAAGCTGTCAAAGTTTGGGGGTGCTAATGTTAAATGAATGTGACAAACATTAAATCATATCTTCCGAAATAAGTATGATATTTAAATTCTGTTTTTTTTATTCGTTAGAATGAAGTAACCCAAACATATTCCATGCAAATTTTTGCTAAAAAAACATTTTTTGAATTATGAAAATTATTAATAAATTCATATTTGAAAAAATTATGAATTATGACCTATGTTAATTTTTGCACGAATAGAACGGGCATCATCAAAAACATGGGTTTCCAAATTTACAACTCGTTCCTAACATTATTTTTTGAGTTACAGTGATATTTCACTTTTTATTCCTGTTAGGGGGCCGTCACATGTTATAATCTGTATCCTCTATAAGTAAATGCTTGTATATAATTTGACGGAAAACTATTTTAATTTACCTTTATGTTATTTTTATTGTTTCCTAAGCAATATTTCGATGTTTATTATACAAATTGGCATATTTTTGTAAAGTTATCACAATGTAGGCGAGGGATTGTGAAAGAATTTCAAAAGAAAAGAAGCCCCGCCTCTGATTCGCTGAAACACTATTAAAAAAAAAAGACAAATTTGCATATTCCTATTTGACTCTATATGTGACGCTGGTATGCATAAATCACAATGGTATTTACTACATCGATTATTGAAGACAAAACTTAAATGATTTAATTACAAATATGCAAAATTATTTTGCTTTATATTATAAAGTTTTAGAAAATTTGTGAAAAGGCGTGGCTATTTACATTAAGCCTTGATATGGAAGCTATGTTGCTGTTTTTCGATGCTGCGAAATTTACAAAATATATTTGTGTTAATATACTATACAGATAGAAGAATAATTATATAATATCAACAAATCTTCTTTAATCAATATGTTTATATACATTACTGTAAGGAAATGTTTATATATGAATATTGTATTTATTTTTAATGAGAGATATAAACACAAAATACTAAAAAAAAAGAAGAAAATGTGTTATAAATTTTTATAAATCAAGCAAAATATATATGCATACTTGCCAACCTAACCCGTAACATTGTTAGTTCCCGCCCCTGTGTGTACACAATTTAATTTTTAGAGTATTTAACTTCAAATACATTTACGATTAACTCATTGAGCGCCACGCGAATTCTTATGGAAATCCCATTCAGGCCACACGTGCTGCTTAGAAGCGTGTTATGTTTATCGAGTTTCAATAAACCCCATTAAGCCTTAACGATATAATCCTATAAAAATCCTATTAAAAAAAAACAAAAAAAACATGAAGTAAATTTTAAATAAATTGTCAGTAATTACTTAAAACTATGTAAGTTCTGTAGTTTTATATCATATTTTACACTATCCTAAATGGAAAGATCAGTGTCAGCCACCGATGGCTGACACAGCTCTAAAAAGACTGATGTGAAAAAAATGTACGGAAAGGGGCGGGACCAGTAATCTTCCGGGATAGGTTGACAAGAATGTATATACATAGAGCAATGCCAGAAAATGTTCTTTATTTTTCATGAACCAGATGAATGGTATTTTTTTTCTGAATAGTCTATGTATTAAATATAATGCTGCTTTAAATACCCTTTAAATGAAAAGTTTTATTACATAAAGTAATTTTCTGGCACTCTACAGCTCCCAAATGACACACAATACAAAACCCCGCCTTTTTCCAGTGTTTAAAGGGTATTAACGTTTAATATGCTTTATAATTGTTTTGATCTTTCCTTCTCCTCCTTATCTTCTTCTTTTTTCCTTAAAAAAAAAAAAAGAGTTATGTAACATTTTGACCTTTTCAAGTGAAGATTTAGATTAAGGGTAGTCAGCCTTTCTACACCCACCGTCCACTTCGGTATCTGTGTTAAAGTGTAGAATTTTAGAACATCCCATTAAGTAGTAGGATTTATTATTTTACATATTAATTTGTTACACATTATAAAATATAAAAGCAAAAGAATATCGTGGAGATTTATGTAAAAGTTTTTAATAATGTCATGAAAAAAAAAATAATAATAATAGTAATTAATTAAAAAAATAAATAAATAAAAATAAAAAAATCTGTTTTAATATTTTAAAAAAGTCAATTAAAGAAAATGAAAGTACTGCAGTATCAGAACAAACTCCCATTGTCACTGTCAAACGGCCGTGGGAACCAGGTTGAGTGCCGCCGTTTCAGACAATTATACGGTAGCTTGAGTTAAAATAATTTTGAATTTTCAAACAAATTTAAAACCATTCATCTTTTTTTTTGATAGATATTTAATATATATTCAAGCTATTTAATTTTCTTCGTATGGAGTGAATTATCTGATGTTTAATCAATAGAAACCAATAAAAATCTTTTAATTCATAAACTAACTCAGAAAGTTCTGTGAATTAGTCATTTTTTTACATTTCTGAAATTTTTTTCCGGTGTGAAACTTAATAAATAATGTATATTGGGTGGTAGATCGTGATTTATATTTTCTAAATGTATAGACGGACCCCTAATACATTTTCACGTGTAACTCTATTTAAAATTGATTTAAGGTATATAAATAGGTATGTTTTTCGAACCGCCTTGATCTCAGAAATCTGAATATGAAGTCAAAAATAGGGGTTGCCATTGAAGAAAATGAAGTTAATGCCAGTTTTAATATGTAGACGTCCCCTTGGGCAAAATTTAACTAAACCGTTATAAACTAGACGTTATTACAAATCGATCGGTACCAGTCAAATGTTTCTACGATAATTTACGGCGAAATTAGGTGGGGGGGTGGCGTTTTTTTTTTGGGTGACTGTACATACTCTAAAAATTATATACACACCCTACTGTGAACTTGAATATAACCCTATATTAATAACATGTAGCCCAACCTGCAATGCACTTCTATGAGTTTTGAAGAATTGTCTCCCTATATTCTAATTCTTTTGTGTAGCCCTGTAAACGAACGGTGAAAGATTTTCATGTCATATTATACTTGAAGCATTCTTTATGCCTATATATATATATATATATATTCATTTCATTTGGTTTAGTGCAGCCAATAGATGTTAAACTCTAGTTATGTGCAATTTACCTTATAAACATAATGTATTTGACTTATCTTGGATGTCTCTGTACACGAACCATGTTCTGCTTGATCTCAACGGAAAGTTTAGTGCAGCATCTCTATATGATACACATTTAGAATATCGATTTTGGACGTCCTGCTGCCATTTGTGTTTGTGATATGCTGATAAAATTCACACGAACAGACAGACACACACATAAACACACACACAGATCACCCGCTAAAAACATGTTTTTTTTTTTTTTTTTTTTTTTTTTTTTTTTAATTCAGGTGACCTCAAAATGTGTAAATATAACAAAAACTCAATTTGAAAGTTTGACCCGCAACATAATATTTTCTGTGCCATATATATGGGTAAAAGAAAGTAAAAATACAAATAAATTTATTTCCATAATGAATGCACTTACTCATTAAATTCAATGGTTTGGTTAAATTAATGTAATGGGATAATAATAACCAAAAAATCTGATAGCATCCAATTTTGTAACTAATTATAGTCAATAAAAAGGTAAAAGTAAAGAATTCCAAGTGATACGTACAAACTATTTCTTTTTTGTCTAAGTAATAATACGCATTTTATATTACCATAATAGTTTCTAAACAACTTTATTTATTAGATTTTTATTAGATTTCTATTTTATTTATTTATTTATTTATTTATTTATTTATTTATATATATATATATATATATATATATATATATATATATATATATATTTTACAGTTTCTAAAATTATCAATATTTTATTTATTTGTTTATTTTTGAAAAAAGAAAGAAAGAATAAAATAAAAATTTTGACCTAAATAGAAAACAACTTTGAACGACATAACTATTATTTATTTGTTTTACTTTATTTTTAACTGGGTGTTTTATTCAAGTTGATGAAAAAAAAACGACGTTCTTTTGCTTCTTGTAAGAGATAGTCTTCTCGTCCTAAAGTTATAAATTAAAAACCTTAATTTTAAGTATTAAGTACCTAACATCTTCTTAGTACACGGCTATAAAATCCTACATAATCTTGAATGCAACATTAATCAAACTGATGACACATATCAGTGCGTCACATATCACCTATTTACGTACTACATTAACAATCTTGACGTAATATATTAAATCTTCAGCAGCGTAAAATATTCTTGTTCCAACACAATTCTAAATTATTTTTAAAAAGTTAAGGGTTATATAGATAAGTTTCCAATGCCAACAGTGTGTCTAAAATTTTAATATACACTCTTAGCTGGTTCGTAACTTAAAAACTCGTTCAACTCGCGCTGTTAGTTTTTTGCACTAGCTGTTCATTAACTCTTTCAGTGCATTTAATGTGTTTAAAAATTATGTTCGTAAACTAAAATCAATACATTTAATTATAAAACTAATTGCACTAAAGAAAAAGTGAGTTTAGTTCGTACAAACTAAAACGGGAGTAAAAGGTAACTTGTTTCTCTATGAGACAAAGTGTTTTTGTCAAAACCTTGTGTTTAATTTAATTTTTTTGTAAGTAATAATTAAATATATTTTATTTTTACTACTTCTTAGTGATATTGTTTAAGTTTGTTTTAATATTTTGTAAGTAATAAGAATTTAAACTACTTTAATGAAAAATATTTCTTTTTATTTTTATAAATTGTTATTTCTGTGTCGTTTAAAGAAAGAGATAATAAAAAAATATTTGTATAATAATATGTTCAAAATGTATATTTTTATGTATATGTACAATATTTTCTTATGGAAAAGAAAAACCTTTTTTTAAACATTTATACAAAAATTAAAATATATATATATTATAAATTATTTTTTAAAGAGCACTTCCTAAAAAAATTAATGGATAAAGGATAAATAAAAGAGGGGGGGGGGAATTATTTTAGTTTAAAAGCATTATATATATCTTTTTACATATATCATTGATACATATAGGTATTTATTATTTATACATTCGATTAAAAACAGGACATCTAACTGATTTTCGAAATCAAAAGTTTACTTTATGTTAATAAATAATGGCAAAGCAACCTTATACTAAATATTTTATAATAAAGTGACTCTAAAACAACACAAAATTAATAATTTATAAAAAATAAAAAATATAAATCAGTTATATTAAAGTATATTCGAGTTTTAATTGATAGCATTTTTAAAAAGCAGCTTTTCTTAAGTATAAATTTGCTTAAATAACACATTGTGCATAGCATAAAAAGTCGCAAATTAAAAAAAAAAAAAAATTACCTGAATATTTCTTGATTTTATAAAAGTCATAGAATGTTTACATTGAAACAAACTTATTTTAAATCACCAACATATTTTTATGCTGCAATATTTTGAACGTAACTTTTAATACATTATATTCTAGAATAATTATTGTTTTTAAAATCTCTAAACAAGCAATTATCGTTGTAGTTTACTACATTTCTTATGAAAGTATAAAAAATAATATAAATATAAACAAACTCAAAATAACGAAAAATCCTATCGAGATAAACTGTTTACGAAAAGTTTAGAACAACATTACATGCACTAAAAAGAAAACTCATAGAAAAGTGGTTACTCTGAAGAGAAACTAATTTCAATTTTGCTACAAAAACTAATGCACTTTGTGTGAAATTTACGAACGCACCCTTTGTATTGCAATGTATAATTTTACCAAACAGGTTAATTTTGCATTAAGAAATTCGTGTTTTTATATTACTGAAATTTTTACTTATATCCCTCCAATTTGTACTACAAAAATTAGATACTCTAAAATATATTTTGCTAAAAATAAATAAATATGACACTGGACTACCTATGAAATTTAATACCAGAACGTCGCGAATTACCCATGCCCATAGCTCTAATGTGTCGTTGGACCTACTCAACTTCATCCGCAACATTTCTTCCTTTTCTTGATCGCCTAAACGGAAAATCAAAATTGTGATGGCATGTCTTCATGCTTATGCTAAAAGTGAATACCACACTGTAAAAAATAGTTACTTAAAAATTAGCTAAATTGTCTCAAAATAGCTCCGAAACAATATATACTTAAATTTGAAAACCCATGTACTTATTTTTGAGTATATTGACGGGCTGAAAAATGGGGTTGACCAATAAGAATCCCAGTATCCCCATGTTTGACATGTCATTATACTCCAAAATGAGTACATGGGTTTTCAAATTTAAATACATTGTTTCGGAGCTATTTTGAGACAATTTAGCTCCTTTTTAAGAAACCCTTTTTAACAAGAAGGTCATCAATGGACCTTATTCGTTTCTTGGGTTCGAGACTAAATCATACACGACATGTGACTTCTAATTCACCTTTTCCCGATGAATTTCCTCGTAGGATACAAATATTTCCCCATAAAATGCTAACATTTTCCTGTGCAATTTAAATATAAAAATTATAATGTTGAAGTTTCCCCTGCAGTTGTGCAGTGCTAAGGGCTTATGACATAACACGAGTAAAGTTCAATCTTTTTTTATCGTTTCCTATGGAAAAGTTCTGTCGTCATTTATTCATATTCCCTAACGTCTACTAAAAGGAATGTATAGTCATTTCGGATAGACCTAAACATTTTCGGAAATGCTGAAATGTTCTCATTTTGGTTTTAAAGAAGCAACATTGTGTTTTAATGTATAAGATGGCATTTTTGTGTAATTTTGTAAAAGCAAGGAGACAAAATCGATTATTTACTGTTATTATAATTATTGCAATAAGCGAATTAATATCCAGTTGAAAGTGTTGTTTTACTTGGATAATTTTTTATTCAGTTTTCCTATTGTTTAAATTTTGCCCAAATACTCTTTATAGCTATTTTTAGAAGATATTTAATTCTCACTTCATAATAAGGAGGACAATCATCCTATATTTTTAAGACCACTTTTTTTTTCATAATTAATCAAAACAATTAGCGGTAGTTAAAGTATAAGATGGTACAATCTTTGCATATTCATTAACGAAGTTTTTCCAATTGAATCTCAAAACTTTTCGTGACATTTTTTTGAAGATGAGGTAAAAGGGAATTGTACAGCCTTTATTTTGCCATGATACAACAACAACAAAAGAAAAAAACATATCATGTTTAAGAATTTGAAGTAAGATCTGGGACAGTTTTCATAAACCTCCAATGTGTATTTTGCTTTATATGCGAAATGCTTTAAACAGTGATATTAATATATGACGTTTTCTGATAAATTCTATTGTAGAAATCTTATTAAGTAGAAGTATGTGGTTCTTTAATCGTATAGAACAAAGAACCCCCACTTTCCCAAACAATATTGGATTTAAAACGTCAAAAAAAGATAGGATGGAGTATAATCCTCTTAGCTTTCTTCAGCGATCAAATGAAACGTATGAAATATAGATGCAATATATGTTCTTATAGAAACTAGTAAGTCACATGCGTTTGTTTTTGGCTTTACAAAGAGCTTTTTTCTTTTTTTCGATAATTATTTTTTTTCAGTGAAATACATCTTTAATGACGACTAGTATATGTAGGATACTTCAAAAAGAAAAAAAAATGTCCTATACTATTTTTGGTAGGATCATTTGTATGCTTTGTAAAGCCCTTGTTCTAAATTTAACCTACATGAAAAAAAAATGTATTCTCTGTTTCTCGAAAAAAAAAATTAGAATAATAATAAGTAATAAAGGCTCCTTATTTTCCTAAAAATCCAACATAGTCCTTATATTTAAAAACAGAACAACACAGTCCTTATATTTCTACAAATCTATCATAGTCCTTATATTTCTACAAATCTATCATAGTCCTTATATTTCTAAAAAACCACTATAGTCCTTATATTTCTAAATAACCAAACAAAGCCGTTATATTTCTAAAAGTCTAACACAGTTCTTATATTTCTATAAAACCAACAAAGTCTTTATATTTCTAAAAAACTGACACAGTCCTTATATTTATAAAAATCCACAGTCTATTTTTCTAAAAAAAAAAAAACATAGTTTTTACATTTCTAAAAACCAACATAGACTTTATATATCTACAAAAAATCAACCGAGTTCTTATGAAAAAAAATATATATATATATATTTCTAAAAACAAACAAACAGGCAAACACAAAGGAGATATTTCATGTGCGAACAAAAATTTACGTTTAATAATTTTATTAACTACACTACATACACCTTCCTACATCAATTCTATAATAAATTATTATATTCTGTGATAACTTAGTCAAAATAATAAAAATTATTCTTGAAGTTAAAAGATGTAAAAATGCATCAAGTATTAAAAAAATATTAGTTGCTTAAGGAAAAAAAAAAAAAAAAAAAAAAAAAAATTATTACTTTAGAAAAAACTATCTCTCCAAGACCCTTAGGTAAAAAGATGAATGTGAATTTGGAAAACTAATAAAATTTAGAAAATTTTATCATATTTATATTTCTAAGAATAGCATTCTATACAAATATTTCCTCAAATCATACGTTTTATTATTCTTTCCAAGCTAAGAGTGAATAGAAAGAAGCTTTTTTTTTCTTTTCCTTAAATAATAAAAAAAGGGGGAGTAGTTTTTTTTTTTTTTTTTTTTTTTGAAAGGAGGATCAAATCAAAAACTGCAATACAACAGTTATTGAAAATTGCAATTTATACTCCTGCTTGAATATGCCTGCAAGAATTCAAACGTTTATTTGCCGAAGAAAATTAGTTCCAAAAATCCACTTGGGAAGAAAAGAAATCACAAAGCGTGATCAGAGGGAAGGAATACTTTGTGTTGAGGGAGCACTTAGATAAACAATGGCAAAAGAATGGGACTGATTTGTTAGATTTTTTTTTAGTAAGATTTCACATCACTGGAGAAATAGTTAAAAGAAGATATTATTTGTAGTATATAACGGTTCCGAAACAGAGAGACATTTTAATAAATTTACTTATAGGGATGGCGAATACATTTTAAGAAAATTATATTAAAAGTTAAATACGGCGCGTTTGATGCATTGTAGAAGTAAATTAAGATTCCACTGTGAATTTTGAAATACTTTATACTAGAAAATAATATAAATATTTTTATTTTACCAAAATTGCAAATTTATCAGACATTAAAAGTGAATGTTTTGAATTCGAAATAACTACATTGTTCTATTTGTTAAAAGCTAGGATGCGTTCATTACAACACTTTTATTTATTTTTTAAGAAATTATATAGAAGTTACGTAGATTTATCAAGAAATTATGTAGATTTATATATTTTGCAGAATTATGTCATAGCACTATTGGATTATGGTTTTCACCTTCCATATAAGAGAACGAGAACGGTATGCCTATTTTTTACTTATGAAACAGTTATGTATTTTATAAACTACAATAAATAAAACAATTATGTGTCATATGTTGTTTTAATGTAATGACTGTGTCAGTATAAAATTCCCAACCCATTTAAAAGGGTTTTTTTTTCCCCCTCTGAATCCATAATCGCAATTTATGGCGAATTTCACACACGCACATACATACGGGGTGATCCAAAAGTCGCAGGAAAAAAGTATATATATACGAGGGAAAGTCCTTAAGTAAGTCACAAAATATAATAAAAAAAATAATTTACCATGATAATCACGTGGAAACAATTTTTATTTTTCCACATAATCTCCAGCAACGTTGATGCACTTATCCCATCGTTTTATTCGAGTCCCAATTCCAGCTGCATAAAATCCTTTGTATTGCTGTCTAATCCACAGTAGGACTTCATGTTGAACGTTGTCGTCATCTGCAAATTGTTTGCCTCCAAGATGTTGTTTCAGTGGACCAAACGGATGACAATCGCTTGGGACTAAGATTGGGCTGTAAGGTGGATGCTGTAGCATCCATAAACAGGTAACATTTCTTTATGAATATTTTTTTATTCAAGTCCTTTCGCCCACAAAAATCGGACCACAGCACGCTGCTTTTCTATCGTACAATCACTTAGCACCATCGCCTTGAAACTCCATTACGCATGCGTGTGCATGTTATCTATCAATATGAATTGAATATCATAAAACTGTATGTTGCTGCCATCTATCACCATTCTTTGTGGATGTCTGTTACTACTTTAAATCATGCCATATGCATTTGTGACTTACTTAATGACTTACCCTCGTATTATTCAAAATGTGTTGACCGTGTATGCGATTTTCACTGAAATGGACAGAAATATATTGGATTTTTTAAGGTAACAAAAGATTTATTAACAAATTAGTTTAAGTTTTCTTCATCTGGTGTCGCTTTAATTGTAAAATTATTTTTTTATTGGGGCGCAGTATTTCAGCAACGTAACTAGGACTACAAATGTTCAATGTCACGCCCATCATTCATTAGAATGGCCATCAGACGTTGCGCATTGGAAATTCTTCTAAAAAAAGCTTCAGTACTCGCAATATGGCGACCAGACGGATTTGTGTACGTAGGAAGAGGATACTACGAATACAGCATAATATGTTGGTGAAAAATGTAGCTAATTCTCACATTACCAAATGTTAAAGCAAGTTGCTCCTGAAAAAAATCCCGTTTTATTTATTTATTTATTTATTTATTTTAATTTATCAAGCAAAGGATTTAAGGACAATGGTCTTGAACTTTCTTGCAGGTCAAAGAAAAATACATACAGTGGAGCTGAAGAAACGTTTTGGCCTTCAAAGCTAGATAGGTTGTAGTATTGGAAAATTTAAAACCACAAGCACACGAAAGATGTATTAAATAAATATTACGTTTAATTACATAATTATTGACTTTTTTTCAATCAACACTTAAAAAAAAAATAATACATACATTAAAAGATGAGTTTCTTGTAATGATAGTCCCTGCAGCAATAATGCACATGACAAGATGGCAGGGCCGCAAACAAGTAGAAATATTACTCCATTTCCAATATCAATTTTATTTACTTGGTTTGGGATTTGTATGATAAATTTAATGTCATTATAAACATATTATTTTTTATGTTGTTCTTTAATGTTACTACCTAATGAAATCACTATGAGAATCAAAGCAACTGTCTGTGTTTTAATGGCCTTATGATATTAAAAAATTACAATGAAATAACTGCATATTTTGTCTAGCTGGTGGTTTCAATGAAACATCTCTATTATGTAGTACCAAGCGAGAAGATCTCTTGTAAATCTCAGACTTTCATAGATAACTTGTTTTTAATCGTTAATTATCCTATAGACCTCGCAGCGTTTCTAAAATTTTACCTACATTTTATTATATTGTCACCATTATCGTCAGCAAGAAAATTTTCTTGAATGTTTTAATGCTAAAACATGTGTAAATATTACGTAAAAAAATATTGTTTTAAAATAGTGGTGAAAATATAATAAAATGTGTGTAAAATTTTTGGAACGCTGCGAGGTCTGATCATATATGAAATAACTAGAGTCAATACTGTTGTCCATGAAGGTAGCCATTTTTATTGTATTACTCGGCACTCTTTAGTTGAAATAATCTCACATTTTCACTTATTCTGATTTAATTTCCACATATGATAAAAACTTCCTTTATAGTTCTCAATTTCAAACCTAAAAAACACGTTATTCTTCAGGTTAAACGTATACAGGAGCAACTTTCACTGTTGCTTCTACTTGTTCGCAGATCTTTCTCCTTTTTATTCACGTTAGTCTGCCCGCCTTCGGGGGAGGAAGAAAAAAATTTAAAAGTTAAGTCCACGAATGCAAAATGAGAGGAGAAAAAAACTTTGTTGAAAGGAAAGAAGAAAAAAAAAAGTTACTTTTCTGGAGAATAAAAAGAAAAATAATAATAAAATAAAATCCAACCATTAGGAATGATCCATAATAGAAATGTCGAGTGAAAGATTTCCAACATAAAAGACGGCGGGGAACTTTTTTATTGCTATTACTGTTAATGCGAAATTTTTGTTACAAAGCTATAGATCAAATGTAGACACAAAGAAGTCCTATTCTCCTTTTGATACTTCACTCTTTTTTTCGACAGTGTATTTAGAAAGTAGTGTAGGTTGAAGTGAAAAAAATTGCATAGAAATAATCCGACATAACGTCGAGTTGATTGGAATAAGGAGCTAGAAAATGAGAACAATCGTTTTTTAATAGCCTACTTAAATATTCCTGTTTTTTTTTTTTTTTTTTTTTTTGAACGATCTTAAAAGTCTTATTTTATTGTAATTAAACTACTGATTTAGTTAAATTTACAAAAATAAAAGACAAAGTGTTTTTTTCCTTTTTTCAAAGCAAAAAACAGTACATTAATGTTAAAATGAGATTTGGCGCTTGGTAAATAAAGCAAAAGGAAAATATTTCAACGTATAGAACAACAAAATAATTAAAAAAGAAAATGCAGGCAGCTGTTTAAGTATCATTGAACATACCATCATCTGTTCATGACAGTATGAAGCATGACGCATGTTGAGCATGTAGTCATCATCATCAGTACATGAATGCATACTCAATTTTTCCGCCCATCAGTATAAAACCTCACCGAAATATAGTTCTGATGATGTGAGAAAATAAAATTTGTTTTTAAGTCCTTTTTGTTAAAATATGTAGAAATTCTGTTAAAGAATTTATTTTAGATTAGCATACGTATAATAAATTACGAAGTGAACAGTTATCAAAATGGAAACATGCCATATTTCATAAATGAGACAGACATTTTTTCCTTTTTGAAAAAAATCTACTCATTTTTAAATGAGAATGTTCGTTTACTCATTTTTGGTGTTGGTGTGTTGGTACCCAGTGTAGTCAATCGGCCTTAACACCAACACCACCGTTTACTCATTTCTGAGTAATTCCTTTTTTAACACTGCAGTAGGATATTTTAAAATTAATATTTTATTTTAAGAAATCTATTATAGAAGAAAAAAAGGAGTTAATACAGAAATAAAATCGTGTTTTAATTTAACATTTGGAAGCATGTGTATCTTCATTTACTTACAGCGCATCTGTATCACCATTTCTCATTTAGTTTTTTTTTTTTTTTTTTTTTTTTTCCCTTAAAATCTGACTTTGAAGAAAAGTTGAAGCAATATGAGTTTGAAAATTACTATATATGTTAAAAATAAATAAAACTCTATTAATGTTTCGATAACGACCATTCCACCAAATTTATATTAATGTGTTCGTTTGTTTAAAAATTGTGCGCAATAGAAGAAAACAAAAAATCAAGTTGTTGCTTTAATTTTCCAAGCCAGTGTATGTAAATCTATTGAAAACTGGAAGTCTGAAACTTTACCAAATTCGACATTTTTCTTTTTATAAGTATAAGAACATATCAAAATCGAATAAATTTTGTCCAGTGTAGCGCACGATCATAACAACAAAAAAATAAATCTTCGTGAAAAAAATTATGTTATGCATTTATTCTTCAACAAACAATGATTCTATAAATAAAAGATTGTATTCATGTTACAAAAATAATCACGGTCAGTTTCACATCAGCGAAAACCCGATCACTTCAAAATTTGAAAGACGAAAATGTTGAAGACCGGGAAGTTATAATACTACATGCTTTATGACATCGTTATTCTAGAAGATTACACTTTATATCAAAGAACCCATTTGTTTGTTGCGCATGATATTATTTATATCAATAAAAATATTTCACGCGTTCAAATATGTTATACAGATATCTTGTGAATGCATACCAATAAGCCAATTTACACATAAGTTATTAAATATAATCCGATATTTTAAAGAATATCGAGCTAAATTATGCTTCAATAAATACATGCATATGCATTACATATTGATCTACTGTTAAACTGCTTGCTCGCAACGCAATCAGTAAAATCTCTGAGTAATGCTGAAAAACCAATGAAATAAAAAATGTGCGAAGTTTTAGGTTTTTGTCTGTATGCTGTTATGAGAAAAGGAATATTACTTAAATTATTAGATTTTATGTTTTGTGAATATGCGATTTCTTCTTGCATGTAAATAAATTCTTGCATCATTTATTTTGATCGCTTGGAATAGCTATAAATTTTGGTTACGTTCAAAATTAAATTGATGGTACAAATAGCACAAACAGCTACAGTTATGCTGATAGAAATCGATTGAAATTTCAAATATATATCATATACAAGCTTGTCATTATCCTACCACTATTCACAAATAATAATAATAATAATAATAAAATAAAAATAAAAATGTATATCAAAGACAGAATTGAATTTAGTACTACAGAACTATTTTGTATATATATATAGATAGATAGATATAGATATTAATATCGGTTTTGGAAAGAGTTTCATCTTCTTTTTAACATATAAAATTCCTTTAATTAGCAACAGCTACTATATTAATAATAAAAAAACGTCAAATATTTGTATAATTTTTATCTTTTTTTTTTTTTTTTTAAAGTGATTCACATTTATGAAACTACTTTTTTCAGTTCGAAATAGAAAATAAACTAAATCAAATTTAAATTTATTTATTTATTTTTTATTTTTTATTTATCTGTAATAACGTGTGAAAAATATTTTACTGTATGATTTTTAATCCTATTGTCTAGAAAAGTTTCAGTTAATAAAAAAAATCGTCAGAAGTAATTTTTATTTACTTTTTTATTTTAATGTAATTTTTAAACTTTTTATTTATTTATTTATTTTTTCAGAAATAGGAGACGGTTGCTGAAATTAACTATTTTACCACTTGTCTATCCAACATTTAACAGTGATTTTCAAGATAGATCGATTTTTGCAGAAATTTTTAACAATTGGACACATTATTATAAATTCAATAAAGTAATAAAAGTGTATCTTAGTGGGCATCTCGACATATTCAAAATAAAGCACAGCAAATGATAACAACGCACAATGTCTGATTGGAAGCAACAGTCCTGTCGTACTAATAACTAATTCTTATATGATATTTTATACGATGTTTTTGTGATTCAATAAAGTAAAGAAAACTTTACAAAATTAGTAGTGTAGAAAGCTACAGCCAACGATAAATCTGAATGTAAATCATAGTGCCAAGGTTTACACAAAAAATCCAAAAGATTCACATATATATTTCACTAGTGATGCTTGTTGCACTCGATGGTGTTGCGCTGTAGGCGCAACAGATGATGTTTTGCTTTTTAATACAAATACAAACGAGTTTTGTTATGAAAACATATAATGGAGTTAGTTCCTCCTTTGACAATAGCATGATTACTGTAGGCAAAATTTTTGTTATAGTGGCAAAAAACTCTTTTATAAAAAAAACTAATTTGTATCTTAGTTACTTGCATCAGCTCTTATTCATAAAGCTCTATCTATTGGGAACATGTAAAACTAGCTTTTCCACATAATTCTAGGCTTTATGATATATATTTATACATATAAACCACATTTTTGAATGTTCATACGGATCTGATCAATTGGACCGGAGATATCAAACTTTAGGTACCGACAGTTTAATTTTAAACACTTATTCAAAATTTTAAAACTCGTAACTACCCAGTGATATTTTCAATTCTTGTATTATTTCTAGAGCGTTGTCTTAGCATAACTAAATCGTTATTAAAGCAGAAATTTTTTCTAATATTTGTGAATTGAATTCAGTGAAATATGTTGATAAATCTTGTCCTAAAACATTAATATTCTCACCCCCCCCCCAAAAAAAAATATATATATATATATATATATATATATATATATATATATATATATATATATATATAAAGTTATCTGAAATACCAGATGAAGACACTTTTGTTTAGTTTTGTCAGAAAAAAATCAGCATCACATTTCCAAGAAATAACAAAAAATCAAGTAGTTCGAAGTAGAAAATGTAGGAATTCAGGTAAGTGTTGCCCCAGTTTTCGATCGGGATACCTTGCTTCCAGTACAGATCTATCACCCTTTGATATGTTTTTTAATTTCATAAAAGAAAAATTATATCATTCGCATGATGAGAGAAAATCTACAACCCAACAATTATTATCAGGGGAAAATTATTCTCAGAAAGCATAAAAAAACTAGTGACACCGTTCCGACAAATGCTTAAATAAAAGATATCGAAAAGTATAAAAATAGATTCCGTAAAGAACATTTTAGAGGGCGAACATAGCTGTTGTAAAATTTTAATTTATTGTTGTTTTCAAGCAGTGCAACAAAATTTTTTATTAAATCTTGTGTTAACCATCTGACATCAATTGGAAAAAGGTAACATAAACACTATTAACATTTTAATGATGATAATTCATTATTTTAGTTTTTTTTTTTTTTTTTTTTTTTTCAGAATTTTCTATTTCTGCCAATCATTGGTATTTTACCATCAGACATCAGACAAGCAAAACGAACATTTTTTTTTTTTTTTTTTTTTTTTTAATCAGAATGAGGTGTTAGATAACTAGTAAAGTTACCTAAGTGTATTCAGTAATTAGTTATAGCATTTAATTTTAGTCGTTGATAGTTTTATCAGATTTTAAAGAGTTAAAAAAAAAAAAAAATGTTTAACAGATGTTTTTCGATAAACTTTTAGAAAGTATAGTTATTGCAATATTTCTTACAGCAAAAATACGTACACGATAAAATAATATTTAAAAGATAAATAACAAATATATGCCACGTTATTTTAAACAATATTATCACAAGCGATAATACAAAAATACGGTATTAATTAATAAAATAAAAACATGAGGATTTTTTATATATACATTTGATGATAGATTCATTTAAATTTAAAAATATAGAAGGAACAAGTAACTAATATGCTGTGGCCACCACAAGACTTTCTTCTATATTTTCCTATACAAATTCACATAGTAACAATATTTAAAAAAAAAAAAAAAAAAAAAAAAAAAAAATCGATAACTTTGTTTTAAATTATCACATAGTTATAGTTCAACCATTCGTTTTAAAGATATTCACGAGACCTTTCGAAAGATACCCATCTTGAAAATTTACCCCCCCCCCCGGGGGTACTTTCCCCCGGGGTGAGGGAAGCGATGACCGAGATTTTTTTCCTAATTAACTACTACTATTATCAATAATTCATATTAATTTCACAATCACAGGTTAAGAATAACTCCCATTATGTACATTTATACGAAATTTTGTCCTATATACTGTCATGTTAAAAATTTAGAAAAAATACGATCACAGCACCCCCTGTTGAGTGATTGATCCCCAAATCTAATCAGCCCCAGTTTATGTCAGGGGCCAACTAAATACCACGTCTGGTTAAATTTCGTTAAAAAAAAAAAAAAAAAAAAAAAAAAAAAAAATACGATTTTTTTTCTAAATTACTTTTTGTTAAAAGTAAAAAAAATCGTTAGCTTTGTTTTAAATTATCACAGATTTATAGTTCAACCATTCGTTTTAAAGGTATTGACGAGACCTTTCGAAAGATACCCATCTTGAAAATTTACTCCCCTCGAGGGGGGACTTCCCCCCCAGGGGGGTTCACGAGGCTCCTACGCATACAAATTTTTTTCCCCAGTTGACTACCTCTATTATAAATAATTCTTGTAAATTTCATAATGATTACTAAAAAATAATTATCTTTATGCACATTTATACAAAATTTTGTCCTATATCACCATGTTAAAAATTTAGAAAAAGCGGGATGGCAACGCAACCTGTAAGACAATTTTTACCAAAAGTTGATAGGCACTAATTTATGTCAAGGTGCAACTACATACTAATTTGTATGAAATTCTGTGCAGTAGTTCCTGAGATACAGTTGCCACAAAATTTTGTCACACACACACACACAGACTGGCAGACAGACAGACAGACAGACAGACATTTTCTAAAAAGGGTCAATTCGTGTTCTACAGCTCTCAAAACGTGTAAATCCATCAAAAACCCGAGGTCGAAAATTTTTACGAATCCAATACTTTCTCTATATTACATATAGAAGAAAGTAAAAAACAAATCTGCATCAAAATTTATCTAAAAAAAATCATGTTTTTTTTTTTTTTTTTTTTTTTTTTTTTTCCAAATTACATTTTGCTTAATACGGAAATTAGAAAAATAAATTTAACCAAACTTTTCGTAAATTCGTTAAAAAAAACTTTTTGAGCAAAAATGAGATTAAAAAGAAAATGTAATGATAATTACTTCGGAAAGATAACGTTTGTTAGCTTTTCACTCAGTAGAGGCCTTTGAAACGTGCAATATTTAAATTTCGTATTTATCTTTCACCAAAAGTTAGAAATGTAACTTTAAAATACAGTTATAATGTGTATTTTATATTCACTCGAAAAGTTTTATATTATTTTATTCTTCATACATATGCGGATTTATCTTACGTTTTTCTTTACACAATAATAAAATTTTTATAAAGATTCGAAGAATTACGGGAATATAAATGACTTGTACAAATAAATCTAAATCATACTAAAATAATTCAAAATAATAAATAAACATAGTCTTGAGCAAATAAGGAAAATGTAAATATTTCTTGAAATACGTGAAAATGCAAAGTTTCTAGGTTTTAAATTATTATTTATTATATTTGGCATAAGGTAAGGAATCACTATCTAATAAAATATTTGTGTGACTGCTATTTATTTATACAGAATTTTGCATTTGTTTCTTTTTTATGTTATCTTACAAAATCCTTTCCTAAGGTTTTTATAGGGTGTTTTCGGGAAACATTATTTATTCGTGAAAGTAATAATTTTATAAAAGTGCGAATTTTTGTAACAGATATTTTTAATGCATTAAAGTAATTTTGAAAGAGTGATACAAATATTTTTACTTTCTAATATCCATATGTATGGCAGCGAAAGTTCTTTTGGGTCGAATTTTCGAAACTGAGATTTTGTAATATTTACACGTTTTGTG
The DNA here is from genome assembly GCA_963930645.1 of Salticus scenicus. Taxonomy (NCBI): domain Eukaryota; kingdom Metazoa; phylum Arthropoda; class Arachnida; order Araneae; family Salticidae; genus Salticus; species Salticus scenicus. The sequence continues at coordinate 157,625,107 of OZ005649.1, read as the reverse complement.
GTCCGTTTTAACCCGAAAGACCTGCTTAGCGGTTGGTCTATGTGTGCGCCTCTGTATTTGTTTTTCTGTGTGTGTGTCTATTATCATCATTCCTCAAGAAGAAGTAGTAGTAGGATATCAAAACTTGGTGTTCTAAATCTGTATAATACAGGGATGCTAAGGGAGACTTGGATTGATTTACACGAGAAGCTAGTTGGCACTCATCTTTTATTTCCTTCCACAGTGGTGGTAGAACGATATCATTTTACTACCGGAGAGAGTACATTTAAATACACTATCCACCGTAAATTCAGTCTCCTTGGAAGCGTCACAAAGGAAAAATCTCTGTTTCTTTTTATTTATTTTTTTGTATTTCTATCTGGTGAATCTGTAGGTCAAATTGAAGCTCTACTAATGGTGGTTTTCGAAAGAGTGATTAACTGGAGTTCCATGAATGTATCGTAATCTTCAGTTTCTATTGCTTGGGATTATGTAATAATAATCTCATGTTGCTATCCCTGTGAGGCTAGTTAGCATAGTTAAGTATGGGGTTAGTTAGCATAGCTAAAATATAGCTATGGCATAGCATAATTTATATTAATATTAGTTCAGAAGCTGAAGAACCACTCCAGAATAAAAATTTATCATTCTCAGTTTCTTGCCGAGACGATGGTAAAGATTTTCATCCGACGGTTTCTACAAAGTCCAGAGAACCTCAAAAAGAGATAGAAAGGTCACATAAAACAAGATTAACAATGAAACCTCCACAAAATAAAATGCCTGCTTACCACCCTGAATGAAAAATTACTTTGTTTTGGTCTAATACCAATCCCGTTAGAACCTTAGGAAAATTGAAGAAACCAATGACAGTGAGATTCGCTTGTCCACCACAGTGAAAAGGGGATAAAATGGAGATGGCTAGACTTGTGTGATTCATTTTTGTACAGTCGGTAACAAAAGTGTCCGAACACTAGCAAAAATTCCTATGTACAAAAAATTACACTTCATGCGGTTCTGTTAAATAAATCCTTATCGAATCATGTTCTTAGACTGACTAAGACCAGGATTCGACAAGGATTTATTTAACGAAACCGTATGAAGTGTACTTTTTTAACATAGGAATTTTTGCTAGTGTTCGGACACTTTTGTTACCGACTGTACGATGAAGCCATAAATTTTACAAAAGTGGAACACGTTTTTTCAAATAAACGAACATGCAACGCCTACATACGTACTTGATTTCAAACATTGAGTCATATACACTATATCTACTTGAATAACTGTAAATAAAGTCGGCGGCAAAATTATTTCGAGCGCTAGTAATAATTCCTCTGCAAAAATAGTACACTTAATACTGCTTTGTTAAATAAATCCTTGTCAAGGTATGCTCTTCGTCAGTCTAAGAACATGATTCGACGAGGATTTATTTAAAAACCAGTATTAAGTGTACTCTTTTTATATAGGAATTATTGCTAACGCTCGAACAATTTTGCTGCCGACTTACCTATAATAAGGGTTACATACAAACGGAACGCTTGCAACTTCGATGACGTAAATTTGGCAAATTTTTTGCAAATTTAGTCAGCAGCAAAAGTATCCGAGCATTACCAAAAATTCCTATGCAAAAAAGTACACTTAATGCAGATTTGTTAAATAAATCCTTGTCGAATCCTGTTCTTAGTCAGTCTAAGAACATGATTCGACAAGGACTTATTTAACAAAACAGTGTTGAGTGGGCTTTTTTTTACATAGGAATTTTTGCTAGTGGTCGGATACTTTTGCTGCCGACTGTAGTCATACATTTGGAACGCTTGCAAATGGCTTTGCAACCGGAAATGTTTCATTTGTATGTACCCCAAATAAGCAGAATTTTCTACTTGGTGAATTCATAAATTTTTTATAAATTTAAACAGAAGATTTTGGGAAAATATTAATAAATAAAATATTTCGAAAAAATAAAATATTTTTTCTCAAAAATTGCTGTGTTCTTCCTAAGAATCCCTTTCCATATAACATTATGCGAACTCGCCCCGCAGCTGGTGTTAATTGCCATAGTTGCAAGCTCCAAGAAAACGCGTTTTTTGGATTGTTTAAACATGTATTTAATTTCTGAGTTATATATGATTTTGTATGCATTCAAATTTTCGATGCATTCGTCAGAATTTGTCTAAGTATTGTACAAAAAATTAGAAAAATTAAAAACTATAATCTATACCAATCAGCCCCGGTTTTCCCTACATTAAAATTTTCGTTGAGATCAAGCAAATGGTTCGTGTACAGGGGCATCCAAGAGAATTCAAATACATTACATGTGTGAGCGAAATAACAAAATGAAAGGCATATGCATTTTCACGACTACGCCAAAAACTAAAATATAGCGAGATTACACATGGAAATTGGTGGAATTTCACTTCAGGTTGTGCTGTGTGTTATTAATATAGAACTACAATGCGACATGTACATAATTTATAGAAGAAATACAAGGCTACCAATAATCAAGCGAAAACATTCTTTTTTATAGAATATAGTTGGTGAATGTGCTTTACTAAATTTTACCATGTCCAGAAAAACTGATCAAGAATGAAAAATCATTTCTTCGTACAGTAGTATAGAAGATTTTCTGCCTGGTAATACTTAAAAGGCATTTAAAAAGTTAAATAAAGAGATAAAATTATTCACCATATTCTTACTAAAAAAGAAGCAGACATTATTCTAGCTGTAATACACTTTAATTTATTTAAATATTTAAAAAATATGTAACATTGGCAGTGACCATATAAGAATTAAAATTAATGATTTTAAAGTTATTACGGAGTGGAGGGCAGAGCCTCAAACACTGTCATCTTCACATCTTACGTTATAATGTTGAAGTATTGGCTGGGATTTATCCTTGATAGCGGGGACACTTCTCTTCGCAACTAAATTTCCCAGATTAGAGAAAATATGGTTGTAATTATCGTTATGTATAAACACATACAATTATTATTATTATTATTATTATTATTTTTAAAGGTTACCAGACAGTTATAATTCAAACGGTTTTTAGGAAACACCAACATTCGCCAAATTGGTTTGGTGGTAAAGATGAAGTTAATCAAATTATTGTACTTTATTTTAAAACTAAGAATGCGACACTAGGATCCCGAACGGTAGAAGAAAGGTATTTATTTGCAAGATAAAAGGAAACCCAATTAGCAAAAAGACATGTCATACTAATGTAGATTTGCATTATGTTAAAGGAAGAATAATATATGATCAAGGATTTTGAGAGTGCTGAAATACAAATAATATGTGGGAAGTGGGAGGATATAAAAAAAAATAGGAAAAAAAAATTAGAAAGCCCATGTAGGATTGACTGTATGTGAATTTAAATTATAATTCAGTTGTCACAAAAATATTTTATTAGATTAAAATCATTTTCTGCGATTGTATATATTTTTTTAGAATATGTGATAACTGACATCATTGATACCCATATGGTAAATAAAGTATTTTTTAAGTTAAATTTTCAGCGCTTGTTTTTTTTGGATAATTACGTGCATTGAGGTTACGGGAATATTGAAGTCAATTTTTAAACGATTGTTCTTTAAGTATGTCTATCAGCGTAACCTAAAAATAAATAATTGCAGACTATTCAAATGTTGTTAAGTTTATATAAGGTTGATACTTAAAAATTCTAAGAAAAATTGATAAGTTTGAAGGTGTGTTATGAGTGAAATCTGTTTATAAACCTAATTTGAATTATTTTTTTAACATAGGTTTATATACAGTACTTGTTATCTTATCCTTTAATTTTTTACCATGTTTTTTTATTAACTTCGATTCTTGTTTGTGGGTTTGTTTGTGTGTTTGTCAGGGACAAATCTTGCAATCGGTTTTTAACTAACTTCCCGACTAGCTAGATATTTGAAATTTTCAGAACAGCTCACAACACGGTGACAATACATTTTTCTAATAATTTTAGTCAACTATTTCAAGTCCCGCTGCCTTCGGCAGCGCTTATATGATTCGGCTGAAAATTTATTTAACTAACTTCCCGACTAGCTAGACATTTGAAACTTTCAGAATAGTTCAGAACAGGGTGAAAATGCATTTTCTTAAAACCTTTAGCCAACTGTTTCGGGTTCCTGCTGCCTTCGGCAGCGTTATCAGTACAAGGCTTGCAATCGACTTTTCACTAACTTTCCGACTAGCTAGACATTTGAAATTTTCAGGACAGCTGACAACACAGTGACAATACATTTTTCTAATAATTTTAGTCAACTATTTCAAGTCCCGCTGCCTTAGGCAGCGCTTATATGATTCGACAGAAAATTTATTTAACCAACTTCCCGACTAGCTAGACATTTGAAACTTTCAGAATAGTTCAGAACACGGTGAAAATGCATTTTTTTAAATACCTTTAGCCAACTCTTTCGGGTTCCTGCTGCTTTCGGCAGCGTTACCAGTACAAAGCTTGCAATCGATTTTTCACTAACTTCCCAACTAGCTAGATATTTGAAACTTTCAGGATAGCTCAGAACACGGTGGCAATACATTTTGTTTTAATACTTTTAGTCAACTGTTTCAGGTCCCTACTGCCTTCGGCAGCGTTCATATGAATCAACAGAAAATTTATTTAACTAACTTCTCGAGTAGCTAGACATTTGAAACTTTCGAAACAGTTCAGAATACGGTGAAAATGCTTTTTAAAAATATTTTTATCCAATTGCTTCGGGACCCTGCTGCCTTCGGCAGCGTTTTTAATACAAAGCTTGCAATCAACTTTTAACTAACTTCCCGGCTAGATAGCCATTTGAAACTTTTATAATAGCTCAAAAGACGATAGCAAGGAATTTTTTTAATACTTTTATCCGATTGCTGGGGTTCCGGCTGCCTTCAGTAGCGTTCATATGATTCAACAGAAAATTAAAAAACATGGTTTATAAAAAAATTTTTTATCTTATAATTATTATTTTTCTGTACAGTATTGAAATTCAGAGTAACAGAAATCCGTTAGAGTGCCACACCATTTTTTTTTCCTTTACATAAATGATTAAATTCTAACAAATGATATACTTACCAGAAGAGTATTTTTCAAATCAAACATGATATCCTTACCTGTAAAATAAGAAAAAAAATTAATATACCTTCTAACTATATTAAAATTATATAATTTTATGTAATTTTTATGTACAGGGTACATGAAAAAAATTCGGTCTCACTTTTGTTATAATTTTGATAATTGGTCTGTGCGGCATTCATTCACGGTTAATGTCATGCATGGAAGTTTATACTTCGTGTTCGTTCTTCTAAACTCTAGTTAGACAGAGTGGTCGATAAAACCTGAAAAATAGAATCTGTCCATCATAGCCGTGAAAGTTACCTAATCTGATACCATTTATTTCCTTAAGGACTTTTGTTATGAATATGTTGACTTTTATATGAGATCCTGTTACGTAATAACCTGAACAATTTATACTGCACTTCACTGTGCGTGTTGATGAAAATGTGGAAAAAAACTCACTTATCGGTTGGATTTTACTTGAATAAAATAATAATAATAATAATAATAATCTGGTGTATCACTCACACGACTTTCTCTTACCCTGCATTTCAATGTTACAATAATAGATTGAAAATTAATTCGTAAGATCATAAAAGCAAGATAATAAACTTGCATATACTTTAAAATAGAAAAAAAAATAAAAGATTTAAAAAAAAGTTTTATTTGACATATAAATATGTGTGTAATGGGGGCTGCCGGCTACGCAACCTCCCATTCAATTATATTACTAACATTCATTTTTTAAAAAAATTAAGACTGTTATTAATTTGTTTTCAAACTTGCCAATCTTGATCAAATTTTTAAAGTTTCAATCTAAGACAAACTTCAAAATACCAAATTTTATTTATCCTCCAGTTATTTATTTTTAAGTTGTGCAGATAATAGATACAGATCAACCGGTAAAAATTGGACTTTCATAATCAGGGCACCTCAAAACGGGATATTATACAAAAAACAAGAGTTGAAAATAGAACTTCAAAAAGTACTTTGTTGACAGTATGGGTATGAAAAATTAATTTTTCTTCTCGAGCAGGGCCGTCCACATAGTAAAATGTAGCAAAGTACTTCCATCAGTTACATTTAATAGAAAAGAATGTTTAACTTAAGTTTGGGTAGCCCCGTATATTGTCTATAAATTATACGCACGTCAAATTGTGTACTTAAATTTAGTTTTACATGAAAAACATCTAATACGAAATGAAATATACCTCCAGCAATTTTCAAGTATAACCGCATTATATGTATATTCTTTGGGTAGCCCTTTAAACAAATGATGACTGATTTTAATTCCACAATCTACACAAAACAAGCTTTTATGCATATAAAAAAACGTGTTCATTCCTTTTCACATAGGGAAGACTATAGATACTACACTGTACTAAACAGAAATTCCCTCTATAGACATAATGTATCTGAATTCTCTTCTGTACACTCACCAGTTGCTTGCTGTCAAACGAAAGCTTAGAGTAGCATCACTATATGATACAGATTTAGAATACCGAGTTTGGACATCCTGATACTACAGTGCTGGACAGAACTTTGGCGATGATCTGAATCTCGGCGCGTATTTTTAATAAAAAACCAGCTATGTAAAATAAAACGATAAATAAATAATATTTACTTATGAGCATCAAATTATTATACTATCACAAAAATAATTATGATTATCATGAAAAACGCGAAAAATGAGGTGGTGAAAACTTTGACCACCAGTAAGAGTTTTGGAAACATTTCATATAAAGATAAGTGCTACGTTACCAGTTGTATTTCTTACAGGTGGCGCAATAAGCGGACAGTAACTAGAGTCACTATATGATAAGAGACTGGAAATTGACCCGCCAGCCGATCCGCCCTGTTTGTTCAAGCTGTTATATGCGATACCATTACTCTCTGCAAAATTTGAAATGGCACTCTGCAAGACTTTCTAAAGACAAATAAAAATGTTTTATCGAGATTTTAGTTAAAAGAAATGTATCAAATACTAGTAAAAATACATTACGTTCTACAGCTATTTAGTGGTTTTTGAACGAACGTCAACCATATTTGTTCAAAGTCCAGTCTCTGTCTATTCATGGTCCCAAGCAGTAACATAAAGACGTTAAAGATGATCATTGAAGAGAAATGTGCTGAAATCATCAGGTTTATGGCCAGCTTTAAAGTATCAGAAAAACTGCCGACCAAGCAAGTGTTTCTAAGGAACACTTGCTCGGTCATCAGGGTGCTCAAGAATAGAAACCAGAAAACAGTGAAGAAGACCGGACGTCCTGAAGCTAGTTCGTCCGTGAAAAGCGGAGAATTAGGAGGACAACACGTCAATTAATAGATCAAGATGAACTGGTCCTTAGTCGTATCATGAAGAATAAAACTGGAGTCACAACCTCACATCAAACTATTTGTCGATTGTTAGCTCAACAAGATTTTAGCTACGAAAGAATCAAGAACCAACTGCCGTTAACGCCAAGACACAGGAAATAGCGTCTCAAGTTTGCACGCAAACATATTGTCGAATCCACGAACTTCAAACAAGTGTTTTGCACGAATGAGAAAAGTTTTTGCCTCTTTTCACCAGATAACGTCGGTTCAAACGTCGAACATAGAGGTGATAGTGTCCTCGCACCGCATCGAGTGAAGCATTAAATAGGTGGTGGCGGTGTCATGATTTTAAGTGCCCTCTCCAACTTTGGTAATCTGATGATAAATGTCGTTGAAGGAAAATATAAAAGACTAAAATATCTGGATGACTACCTTTAAGTAATGTAAGAACCACCTTTATCCCGTGGTGTCACGGAAAATTTGGCCAGAACAAATTGATTAGACAGAGAGTACCCACAGTGCAAAAAACGTTCTGGCATGCCTGAAATCCAATAAAATTGCTGTCTTTGGTTGGCTCACGCACAGCCCCGATCTGAACATCATCAAGAATGTGTTTCACCTAATGGAGGAAGTTGTAAAGCAATGTAATCACCGGAAATAACTGATTCGTGGTCTGGAAAGCTCCGCAAAGACGCTCAATAAGTAAACCATAATAAAACTATGCAAATCAATTCCTGGACGTTTGTTCAAAGTCGTTGATGTTAAACAGGCACAAATTAAATAGCTGTCCCACCTTTTTATCTTTTTTTTATTTCTTACACATGTGTGTGATTACTTAGTGATAGCCAACGTTTTGGTTTTCCTGTATTTTCTGTAAAATGTTTTAATTTTGAGATATTAAGCATTTTTTGATATTTATATTTTCTTATTATTATCCCTTCAAGTCAGATTGGGAAACACATCCGTACATGATTTGTAATATTTTAGAATCAGATGGTTACAGAAGTTTTGTTTAACATTGTATTTTCTTCAGATATGCTGATACACAAAGATGCACAGACACACTGACACACACACAGACCAACCACTAGAAACATGTTTTTCAGATTCAGGGGGTCCTAAAAAGCATGAATATATCAAAAACACAATTTATAAAGTTTGACCAAAAAACAATACTCTGCCATATATATAGGGTTACGCTAATGTAATATTTATATAGAATAAAACCGCAAATGTTACTTTTTCACTTGATACATGCAGTGTTGACAACTACTGCTATTTTTTGCAACCAGTAAATTTTACTAAAAATATTTCCTAAATACTTATTGCAGTTTTCCATGGTTAAATAAGGTGAAAATATTTACATATAAAAAGTGGTATTAAGAATTTGTAGAAGTTGACAGCTATGTATATGTATTGTAACACTTTAACCCTTTATTTACACGTTTATAGACTAGTTTTCGAAGTCCCAATAGATGAAAAAGGTATAAAGCCGAATTTAACCATCTGACCGCCGCTGGTGGATGGGTATATCCGTGAGGCTGAGGTTTTTTTCTATAATACACTTATAATATAAAATTATATAATCGTGAACTTTTAGTTTATTTTTGAAATATGTAGGTCATAAATAATATTCATAACCATAATCTTCAGGTGCAGGGTTGCAGTTTAATATCAAGTTGAAATAACCATTATTTTAGTATATTGCAAAGACTATACAGTGAAAAGAACATTACAATAATAAGCGGTATTTATTATAACAATAATAATCGGTATTACGTACGTAATATGAAAGCTCCTCATAAAGTTCTGTTGAGGTTAAACAATTTAAAACTTTCTATACATGGTAAATTTATCTAAACTTTTGCACATGTATATGCATATACAAATGTTTTTTACAAATCTGTAAAATATTACATACAATGTTTTACTCATAAACTAAATAAAAAAAGTATTTAAAACAAATAACTTATGAGAGAAAATCGTCTAAATTGGCCATTGATTTAATCTTCATGTATTTTAAATCAATTAAAAGTTAAAGTTTTCCTTAAATACGACTTGGAAGGTCATTGCATTTTACGGATTATTATCGGTGAGCTTATAGAATGGTTCAAAAATCCTTGTCATATCTTAAACTTCAATGTAAAATCAAATAATTTACATGCGATAATACGGTCTATATTACAATGCTTTCTACGATGAAATTTTTTCTTTAAACAAAAGAAAACGTTAGTTCAAACTTAGTCTACGGGAATTTAAAGAAATTTACTAGTACACATAATAATACTGGTTAACATATTTCGTATCTCATAAAGAGATATCTGCTTCTTAGGGGAGGAGAGGGGGGAAGTTTCATTCTAATATCTTTATTGCTTATTTATCCTAGTTTATAAAAAATTACAGCACTATGCTTAAAAAAAAAAAAAAAAAAAATCCATTGGAGAGTAGAAATTTTTACAAAATTTCATTTTGACGACGAAAAAACACTTAAAAGAGGAAAAAAAATTTCAAAGAGTTTCGATAAAATAAATATATATATGTGTGTGTGTGTGTGTATGTGCAAAAATATTTTGCAAAATCAGAGTTATAATCGCAATAAAATGGTTTAAAAATAATCTTTTAACATTGGACCAGCCTTTTTTTTTTTCCTTCCAAATTCTTATGCACTCGCTCTCACCTAGAACGGTAAGTTTGTGAATTTGTCCTTTTAAATTTAGTTTAAAAGTTATACCAGCCGGAAGACCGTTAAAGGGGCCAGGTAAAATAGAAGTAACGGTCCGTTTTTTTTTTTTTTTTTTTTTTTTTTTTTTTTTTTTTCCAGAATCGGTACCATTAGATAGATGCAATTTTTCTGAATCCAGAAGTACAATTCGCTAATCGATGCCATAATTAGATTTTTTTTTTTTTTTTTTTTAACTAACTAAACTAATATAATAGCCTAAGCAAATTTAATAATTAATATTTTTTATTATTATTATTTGCGTGAAAATATATTTTATTATATGTTGAAAAATAAATTAGCTCGTAAATTTTTTTGGCAACAATTAAAAATTGAAATAACTAATTTTAAAGCTTTATTATAGAAGAAATATCTATAAAATACAATGAAATTTGCAAAATCATAACTTCCAAAACATTTATACGATACAATACATTAAGAATTTGGGTTTTAAAAGTTTTTTTTTTTTTTTTTTTTTAATAACTTATTTGATATTCTCGTTATTCTCGGAATTTCGTTTAATTAGGTTTCGCTCTAAGTGAGTTCGATAGCAACATTGTTGCGTAAAATCATGTCTCATGATATTTTTGGAAATGATAAAATAAGCGAATGAATTTTAAAGCATTATAAATAGTTGATTAGTAACGTTTTCCAATAACTATGGTAAGATTTTACTTCAAATTATTGCATGATAAAGTAAGAAACAATTGGAAATCGAATATCTTCGGTATTGATTTATGGCATTATGTTAAGATGCAGTAGTACTTTGTTCCCGGAAAAAAAATAAGGGGAACGGAAACTAGTTGAAATATAGTTTTAAAATGTTTGATTTTGTTTTACTCAGCAAAAAATACCATCGATATTATTCTTATAAACTATGCTAAAAGGAAAACAAAATTGTTTAGAGATGTAAGATAAAGTTTCAAGTTTCAGTTCTCTAGTTTATGACAAAGCATGTTATTACTTTCATGCGATAACACATTCAAAAAAAAAAAAGTTATATGTATTTATTAAAAACTCTCTTTCTCAGAAATACATATTTAGTCTGTTACATCTATATATATAAACAGCTAAGAGATTTCCTTGGACTCTGTTTGTCAGTGTGTGGACGCAAGTTGCCACCAAATTTTCACACTTCAGTTAATTTTAAAAAATCTAAATGTCCGATCGATAAGCTGTTTAATCCGACGGATTCAGAAAAATCGCCCCTTTTACTTGGTTCCTTATTTGTAACGAAATTTTGATTAGATTTTTTAAAATTAATTAAAATATGACAATAATAACTTGGTAATAGCTTAAAAATTGGACATTTAAAATTTTAATTGTCCCCTCCCCCATCCAAAGAAAAAAAAAAAAAAATGTAAAGTTTTTTTTTTTTTTTTTTTTCCCAGCATAAAATGAAATGTGGTTTCACGCGGAAAATAAAGAATTATAAAATATTAAATTTGCTCATGCATATGAAAAATAAAAATATGAAAATGGAGTTTAAAAAAAAAATATATATATATATACCTCAATTTTAGATTTTTTTCCCCCCTTTTGTTTAAATAGTATGTTTTTGGCACGGATGAATCGCGCTTGGCATGAAAGCTAATTCAGCATTATATTAAAGAGCTTTATTTATTGATAATCCTGGGTAATTTTTAAAATTTTGATGCTGAAATTGATCGGACATTTTTCGCCAAGGACTCCACTTTCACAAAAGCCACTTTAAGCCAAGTAGCGCATCAAAAATATAAATAAATTATAAAATATTGAAAAACAGAAAAGAAAAAGAACAGTTAAGTAAAAAGAAATGAAAAGAAAGAAACTGGAAAAATAATTACATAAAGCATGTATTTTTGTCTAAAGTGGCGATAAAATTTCAAAAGTCGCCAAGGGGAGCTTTATTAAGACTGTACCATGATCAAGTTTACATATTTCATTATTTCATTATTTATTTTTCTATATACCAACTACTATTAACTAACTCAACTACTATTATAACCCCAAAAGTTGTCTCATGCGATAGACGTAACCGATCATAGCACATTGTAATATTATGTATGGCGCGAAATTGTTGTCACTTTATGGTTGATCGAATGAATCAAATAAATATAGAAAATAACGTGAAAGAAAATATTATGTACACCACGTATAGTGTTGTACATATGTAACTGGAATTCAAATATAAAATTGCTACTTAAATTTTTTCGATACTGTCCGTTTCGAAAGTGCCATATCTGTTTAGCAACCAAATGGAAGCCCACTGGTAAGCTTTTGTCACCGAAGCGGGCTTTAGAGCAATTTCATGATTTTTTTTTTTTATATATATAAAGCGATATAGAAAAAGTTTCCTTTAAATATAGTGACCAGCGAAGCGGGCTAAGCCTTCGTTGATTCACTACCTTCACTGATTTCATGAATTTAAAAATGACTTCATTAACAAACTTTGATCTATTGGCACGCAAGCAGCATCTGGCCGAGTTTTGTAGATTTCGAGTTTGATTTTAAAATTTTGCCCAGATTCAGAATTCGGTTCGTTCCCGAACGGGGACTTTTCTAGTATTTAATAAATTCCATTTGTACTGTGAATGTAGGCATGATCTTAAGTAAAATATATTTTATCAGATAATTGTTGAATGGCAATGAATAATTAGGATATTTGCTTCGATTTTTTGTATGCTACAGATATTTTTAAGTGAAATATCAAATAAAATTCTACCATAGTAAAAAGTGATCAGACCAGGATTCTAGCATGGGTCGAAAATGCTCTACAAACTGAACTATCCCGAGCGATGTTTGACGAGAACTGTTACGTCTTATGAAGGTTGAAATAATTTGGCTTACTATACAAGACGATAAGTGCAAAATTCATCAATATTTATACAAATTTTGGGACGGTTACGCATAAGATGTATATAAGTTTTCAGCTCAATCGAATAAGACGTTTAGGCCCTATCACATTTTAAATTATTTGTGCCCATAGGCCATAAAGATAAAGAATTTTTTGTTTTGTCCCTGTAAAAAGAACAATACATGCTGGATTCTCCTAGATTTTTTACTGTTCGTGTAATGGTAATCTGTTATGTATATAAATTTTATTTCACTAGAAAAAGGTATTTAGGCGCTATCGCACATTAAATAATACACATTAAATAATTTGAGCCCGTAGGTCATAATGACAAAGAATTTTTTCTTTGTGTCTCTGAAAAAAAAAAAAAAAACTATAATAGCTAGGTTCACCTAATTAATATAGTTCGTGCTACCATTACCTACAACATATATACCAACTTTCAGCTCATATTAACAAAGCGTGTGTTTCACTCACATACATACATAGATCATCGTAAAAATAGCAAAAAGGAACACTTTTTGCTAAAGTGTTTTATATACCTTAACTTATTTGTAATTTCGAGTAAAGAACAAGGTTCTATTTGTCAAAAGATCAACTCAACCATTTGAGCCATTTCAGCTCATTGTCTGTTATGTAAAGTTACATTGATTTTTTCATGAACCCAATCACTTTCAGGTGCGAATCCCAGACAGTCGTCAATTATACACTGCGTAGCTCAAGGGCATCATTAATCTCACTTAACCTCAACCATGAGCTAAATATTTTGTTTAGAGTTGTACGTGAATAAGAATTAAATAATTATATATTAATACTTTGACTTCATATAAAAAAAAAAAAAAAAAAAAAAAAAAAAAAAAAAATATTTTAATTTTAATTATTATTGATGACCGCATTATTATGCTTATCCTTATATGTGTGCTCTTTGGCATTATTGCTTGTAATTATGTCTTCTTGAAACTACACACTTAATAATTTGACTTCAAAATAAAATTATTAAAAATTATCTTAATCTTGCTGTTAATACTTCTATATTATCTTAAACTTTACACTTAATAATTTGACTTCAAAATAAAAATCTTAAAAATTATCTTAATCTAGCTGTTAATACTTCTAAATTATCTTAATCTTTCAGTCAATACATCTTATTTAACTGACTTAATGTTTTTATTGCTAACCGAAAGATGGCGCTTGTACTCAGTAGTCTTGTACATTCTTTCTTCAGTCCTTATCTTAAACGATTTAATTATGAATATTTTTGGTACGATTTAATTTAACTCTACTAGTATTAATTTTAACATTATCATTTAATATTTACTCTGTGTATTTTATCTTTAATGTAATTGTTCTGAAATATTTTCGATTAATCGATATCTGTCGAGCTATTATTTTAACTTCAATTTAGGTTTTGGCATCAACCATTTTTCCAGTTTGTGTTAACTGTTTTCCATGTGGTTACTCAGTTTATTTCATGTTATTACTATGGTTTCCTTTAAGATTTTAATTAATATTTATTTATTCTTTGTTGTAATTTAATTTTTCACTTTTTTATCATTCTTTATGGTTTTTTTGCTGCATTGATCGGGGCGTGAGATGATATAAATTGCTATGATTAGCAATATCGTTTTACGAAATCATTGCAGCTTTCTCTGCTTTATGAAGTATGCGCCCCTTGAAAAGTATATTTCTAAGTTTAAGCATTTATATCCAATTGATTATGTGGTTTATTATTTTTTTTTTTCTCTTTCACAAGTTTAATGGTCCTTATTTATTATCCTTCAGGTCGGCGTAAGTATTTTAAGTTATTATGGTAACTCATTTGTTCCTTATCTATATCGCAACTTTTTGTGTCATTCTTTCCTCTATGTTAAATTCAGTTCTATATTTTAGTGTACTGTTATTGTTTTGGTTCTATTAATTGCTAAATTTTAAGATTAAATTTTATTACATTATCTATTATTTATATATATATATATATATATATATATCAAAATCTATCATAATTCATTTTAGTTCTAGACTATAATTATACCACACTACCGAAAAAGAAAAAAAAAGAAATAAACAAAAATCCTTCATTTGGATTTATAAAAAAGAGTAATGCATATAGATAATGAACTTCAGATTGTCTTCCCAAACTTATTATGTTGCGTGGGTAAACTTTTAAATGGGGAATAAACGGCAAATTTAAATTAAAAGGTGAGAAATTTTCCATTAATAATATGAGGTTTCACAAACATACAAAACTTATACATAAAAACTTTTCTGTGGAAAAATAAATTTATCATTCCCTTAAAAAGTGAATTCGCTTTTTCCATCACATTTACCGTTACCACAGCAACAGAAAAAAAGACAGGGGCAGAGAAAAGACTCATTAAAAGCAGCCTCTCACGTGATCTACGAAGTCCCGGAAGATTTTTCCGCTTCATTGCAACGGAAGATACCAACTCCCCTTCCCTTTCTTATTTCCCTTTTTACATACACTCTTCTTCTTCTTTTTTCTTTTTTTACAATTTTTGCAAATGATTAAAGTACTCTAAAGGGATATAAGAGCGTTTTTGAAGAAATTTTATTAATTTGTTTCATCTTATGCGAAGCGGAGAAGTGCCAGCTCAACAATAAACTTTCTTCAAGTATTAGACGGTGATGAGAGGGTCATATATTGCTTCGTATTCTATTCACTATTTCATAACATTCGACATTACGTAATATCAACAAAATAACTTTTCTACATTTATCTTTGTTTTCATTTCTAAACATATAATCACATTACAAAGGAAAAAAAAAAATTAGTGGTTATCTTCATGTTAGTGAAGCAAGCAGCAACAATCTTCAAACTAAAATGCTAAGATTTCTTTTCCATATAAAATAAGCGAAAGCCCTCTGACCGCCTTAGGGAAAATCAAAACTGTAATGTTGTTTTCACTATATAATTCATATTTCATACAAAAAAAAAAGTCTATTTTGTTTTCTAAAAAATAGGTATAAAACTCTGCACAATTTAATTTCGTACGACAGGACCAATTTTAATCTATTCTTTCATATAAAGGCATGCAGTAACTGTGCTTCATTCCCTAGCATCGGCTACTGTATTCACTTCTTATCAAGTTGCTACATGAAAAACTTGATCAAGATTGACAAGTTTGAAGCCACATAATAATAGCCTTGAATTTATTTTTTTAATAAATGTAGGCACTATAATTGAACGAGGGGTTGAGAAGTGCGGTAGCCCTCCCCCCTCCCTCACTGTTCCTAAATCTGTTCCGAAATCTATTTTAGATTATTTTAAAAGTAAATTTGACTATATTATCTTATCTTATTGATTTTACGACTCAGTCTGCAATCCATCTTTATAGTATTAAAATGCAGAGTAACTGAAAGTAGTGTGAGGGACACAGCAGATTATTTAGATAATAAACAAGACCGCAGAAAAGAAATATTTTTTTTTTTTAATACAGTCTTTTTGAATATGTAACTATAAAGGTGATTTTTGTAAAATTGCTTTTTTTATTAAAAAAATAAATAAATAAAAGAACGTTTATTTATCATACAGTGGATTGCAAAATTACACTTGACATTTTTACATTTTTGCGTTTTTATGCCACTTATAATTCCCAAAAGTCGTTCTTATAATACTAGAACGCATTTTTATTAAGTTTTATTATGCTACACATTATTTTATGTGATTTAAACAAAAAATATTGAGCTTAAGAATATTTTTGTGACAGTCACTTCAATGTATGCTGTAGAGTGCTGCTCTCAACATGTAATATTGAACGTGAACTTTGCATCCTAAGAACTGAGATTTAGTGTGCATTCTGATGAATATTTGATAACGTAAGTAGAGTTTAATTAATGAGATACAATTATATTAATTTTGACTACATTTTTATAACACAATTATTTTTTTTAAATTTCAATATAGTCACAAGAAGTGACATTTCTCCGAGAAATATAAAATCTGAAATTAAAACTTCCGTTCCGCGGATGATCAAAATTGTGATGGCATGTCTCCGGATCACCTATAGGGGTGAGTCCCAGACCGTCGCCAGTTGCCCATTGCGCAGCACTAGTGCGAAGTAAAACCCAACCAACCGAAGTTAAAACTCACATCCATCATACACAACATTCACAGAGAAAAATCGCAGATATTGTTGGTTTTTCTAAATCTGTTGTAAATAAAATAAAAGGGAAGTGTGATAGAAAGCCTAATATGCGCCCAGAACAGACAGAAATATTAGGGACGAAACAGGATAAAAAAGTGTTCTTACACTGGCTCAGATTGTTCAGGAGTCAGGTATTGCCTATTCGAAGAGAACTGTGCACCGAAAATTGGCAGAAGAAGGCCTGTCAGGTCACCGTTCATTTCGCAAGCCTAAGCTCACAGAGGCTATGAAAAAGAAATTACTCACCTGGACTGGAAACCATTACCACATGATTGTGGAAGATTGGAGTAAAGTAATATATGATTAGAGTTTTAATGATTTCTAACTCTTTTTTTTTTTTTTTTTTTTTTTTTTTTCAATTAAACCATAATTTTCTTTAATTTCAGGTATGTTTTACAGATGAGTTAACTTTTGAAATTTTAGCCGATGAAAGCAGTTTTGTGTGGCGACTTCCTAGAGATCAGTTCCACCCTGAAGGCATAATAGAAAAAGTTAAACATACGCTGAAAGTCGTGGTTTAGTCTATTATAAATACCAAGTGTGCATATTATTCAAGGAACTATTAAACTGGACCAATATAAGGCAGTTCTACGAACTCGCCTTCTTCCACAGCAGGAAGAATCGTTCCTGGAAGGTGAGCGTGGTGGTTTTAAGCAAGATTTGCCGTCAAACCAAAAGTTTTACCAAATTTTTACGGGTTAATAATATCGAAGTATTACCTTTCCCTGGCAATTCATCCGATATGAAACCCATAGAAAACTTATGGGTTATTGCAAAAAGGAAAATTGCCGAGGAAATAATTGTAACCAAGAGGCAACTGATCGAAAAACTTATAAATGCCTGGCATCACAATCCTTTAATTAAAGAAAGTGCAAAATCCTGCATAAAAAGCGTGCCGTGACGCATTGAAGCACTAGTATCAGCCGAAAGAAATATCACCAATTGTTAATGCTTTACATAATGTTGCTTTTTTTTCCATATATTTTTTATTATATGGCTATTAAATATGTACATTAACATTGAATAAAGTAATAAATACCAATTGTGGCATATAACTTATTTTCATTTAGGAAAAAAAAAACCACGATAACTTGAATTTTATGAGTGTCCACATTAATTTGGCAACCCACTGTATTTTTGTGAAGTCAAAATACATTAGTGATTATACACCGTAATGGATACGTACAATTGGAAAACATTTTATAATCTATGACAAACTGCATTATATTTCTTTCTTATTTGATTTTTGAAATTATAAATATTAAAATAAAAAGCTGATGACATTAAAACGATAAGTTTTTATAATATATTGTAGAATAAATAATAAAGAATATGTTCTTTAAAAGTATTTTAAAGACTTTTACGCGTCAATTTTATTTATGCCTTTAAATATTTCCTTTAAGAAATTGAAAAATATAAAATTTAATCATGCAAGCAAATATTTTTCGGTATTTATTTTTTAATACTGGGCATCTCTGCCAGGAATTCTCTTGTCTTGTCTTATGGGATTTGATGTTTTAAGTGTTTCATTTTATTTTAGTTGAATTCTAATCTTTCAATTTAAACGAAACAAGAAGGAACTTTCTAGGGAATTTCATCGGATATTAGAAACAATGGACTTTTTTTCGATAGCGTAAACATTAATAATTCTTGACTGCGGTATATAAAATTTTACGAATAATTTTTGCGATTACAAAATCCTTGTCTAAAGCTAACTAGAAAAATCTGGAAATATCTGCTCACTATATAGGGACCACACTGTTAGAGGGATTTTGAAGTGCATTATTTATTGTTAGCATTGAACTCTCCGGAGTTTGAATTATATGTATTCATTATATTATGTAAGTTCGATTAAAACTACTACTGTTATAAAATGGATAATAACACTGTACGTGCTTCTATATAGACATAATTTAATACGCTGTTCGTTTGAAACTTATTGAAAAATTTGGTTCTGCTATACTTACTTCTGGTTAAAGAATGTGGAATATAGCGTTAGGGAAAATTTTTTCATCAAAATTAAAATAGACAATTCAGTTAATAAAATATACTACACAAAAATGTTAAAATACAAACACACACACACACACACAAAAAAAAAAAAAATCTTTCACCAGAAATAATAATAATAAAAAAAAAAAAATGCTAAGACATTCTATCACATCACAAGAAAGGAAATAACATTAGGTTATACCAAAAAATCGGTATTAAAAAAAATAATAATAATAATAATAATAACAATAAAAAAACAGGATAAATAATAAAACACAAATAATAAAGCCATAATTGCTTTTTCCACTTGACGAAGGGTCATGCTTAAGTATTTTGACTTTAAACAAATTTCGCTCATTTTATTTATTTATTTTATTTTATTTTATTTATTTTATCTTTTATTTATTATATTTTATTTATTAATTAATTTACTTCTTTTTTTAATTTGTGGTATTTTCTTAGAAATATTCTGTTCATCATAACTGTGGTTTTCTAATATTTATGGCGTTTACTTCTTTTTTTTTTTTTTTTTTTTTCTTTCTTCAATATATGAAATTTATTATTACAATTATTATAAATTTAAATTTCAAATAAAGACGATTAATTTTTTTTAACTGCTGAAAAGTGTTTTTAGCACTGCATGTTTGTTAAATTGTAACCTTTTGTCAGTAGTCAAGTTCTTAAAAGAAATTTGTAATAAAACTTTGTTTTTGAAATTATTCGGCATATATTAGCAATAAATTTTTTAATATTGTCTCACAAAAACGAATAATATTCACTAGATAACATATTTCACTAAAAACATATTAGTTACACTTTGAAAATAAATGAGTTAACTCAACCTGTGAAGTAGGAGTTATTATTATTATTATTATTATTATTATTATTATTATTATTATTATTAATCGATTTGAGTTAAAAATGCAATTCTTTGAGTTAATTAGAAGATTTTTACCTAAGCGAACTTGAGTTATTGATATTTATCGAAACTTGAGTTATTCCTGTTCATTCAATAATTGTAAGTAGCAACATCGCTCTCGCTGCAACGCATTTTTTCTGTAGCACGCAAGTTCAACGGACAACGCCATTGTAAAGTGATCCAATTTATTAAAATCCTTTGTATTAAAACCATTAATAAAATAAATTAATTTCTTAAATACAATAAATAACCCAAGTTTGAGTGCATTGCGTTAACTCATTCAATTTCTTGATTTTAACTCAAGATGAGAGGACGCGTTACTTCTAGACAAACTCAAGTTCAGTTATTTTCATTCTCTGATTTTAAGAGAGTAAATAAATTACCTTGCTATTTCTGAATATTTTATGACCATTTTTTTTATTTAAGTGTACTAGAACATTCATTTAAAAATGGCTATTTATAAGGTTTAATGAAGAAATATATTTTAAGTCTTCAGACTAAAGAACCAGTATTTTATATTGATTTTATAATGATATACGTTAAATTAAGAAATAATTGATGTATATTCCGTTGCAACTAATCCAGTAGTTTATTAATTAAATTAACAATTAGGAAATTAGTTGATTAAATACCATTTAATTATAGATAATGTTTTTAAATAAAAATTAAGTCCTAAGATCTTTCTGCTCAAATCACCTTTACGAAATCCTGTCGCACGTGCCAAGAAGATAAATAATAATTATAAGATAAAAACTTTTTATAAACCATGTTTCTAAATTTTATGTTGAATCATAGCTGTAGAACTACGTTAGCACTTTATCAATGCGTATAAAATTTTTAAAATGATAATGACGTCAATTTTTTTGAGATGAATAATTTAACTTTTTACAATGTTTTAACGTTCAATGTTTAATTAAATGTATTTGTTTTTATGTCAAAAGAAAAAAAAACTCATATATATATATATTTTTTTTTTTGGCAACAATTAAATTGCAGCTAATATTTTAATGGCTATTTTCATAGCTATTAGTAGGTTATTATTTTCATATTTTAATTAATTAAAAGAAAACTAATCAAAAGTTCGAAAATCGGGTTTTGAAGTATTGTGTTGTCACCGGGTTCTGAGTTATTCTGAAAATTTCAAATGTCTAGCTAGTAGGGAAGTTAGTTAAAAATTGATTGCAAGATTTTTTACCGGACAAAGAAACAAGAATCAAAGTTAATAAAAACGTGGTAAAAAATTTGAATTGACAGAGACAGTTTATGTTTATGTTACCTATTAAATAATAAATATACATTTATATTTAATAGTTAATTATAGTTACCGTCAATTAAAGTGTCTAGAACTATTCTTTAAATTATTCGAATTTTACCACAGAATTACATTTATCACTGCGGATTAAAAATTAAATGAGACTATCGGTTTTAAAAACGTTCGCTAACAATTCAGTAACAAAACATTTTTTAAATGTAATGTAAAAAATAATTAGTTAGAAACAGTTAAATCTAATTACAGTATTTTCTAGGAAATTCTTTACTTTTATAATCTTACATAAGGGCGTGAGAGGAAGTATGCAACTTAATTAATTCCCATCGAAAAGATGTTTACTTACATGTTCACTAAAAGAAAGATAAACAGAATTATACTAAATTGGTTAATTCTTATCAAAATAGTACAAAAATCTTTTTAAACTATTAGATTAGAGAATTCTGGAACAATATTCTTTGATCTGTTCCCTTAAAAATTAAATATACTTTGAAGATTGCGTTAGCCGCATATTTAAATTAAAATGAAAAGATAAACTAAACTTCAAATAATTTAATGAGTTTTGAGATCCGAGAAAATCAATTAATTTCAGCAGTTTTACTATTACGAAATATACTTTCCGAAACTATGATGTTCAATAATATTGAATTCTACATTTAAATCCACATTTAAATCGCCTAATCCTGTTTCAAAATGCCATCTATTTTTAAATTTAATTTTGACTGTAAACTCAAGTGAATTAATAACGAATCATTGTAAAAGATGATTAAAAGTTCAATGAAAAAAAAAAAATGCAATATGATAACTATATAAAAAAAAAAAAGGAAAAAAGTAGAAATGCAAAAAATATGACCATTAAATCTACCTGAATAAGTAGAATGCGCTGTTTTTTGTTCGCAATAGCTTTCATGATTTGGTGTATTTTACGTACGGGTAATGTTTAACGGTTTAGGAATGCTCGAATTGAGAATATTTACCTCCATTCTATTTTATCAGTATAGTGTTGAATTGATTAACGTCACACTAGAGTTTCTAGGTGGGCTATTTGCGACGGACTAAGATTGAACCCTATATATATCTATATATAGTTATATCATACCCTATATATAGTTATATCATATGTCCAGAGACATATGATATAACAATTTTGATCCTGTGGAAGGAATTGCTCTCCAGAGGTAAAAATTTCCAAAATTATTAATTTTACGTAACATGGTGCATATTGAAGCCACAACGTAGTTTACGAGCACCACCCATCATTAATGTACACTGCGTCTCAGGCACTAAACTCGTAATTTTGTGATTAAGAGTTCGACATTCTGCAAACTGGGCTACGATGGTCCTTTAGCACTTTAACACATAATTGTTCAAGCTAAACGTTTGAAATTGTAACCACTTCTAAAAATTACAACAATCATTACATTATTTCCCTGTTGCTAATTTTGAAACACAGTGGAATCATCCTCGTCATCAGAATTTTCATCGTCATTACACATACCCGTAAAACCGTGGAGGAATAATAAATGAAGTTAGCGTACAACGAAAAGTTGGTATACGACGGCACATGAAGATAACTATTGTCTACTAAAGATGGCTGCCGCAATA
Organism: Salticus scenicus; assembly: GCA_963930645.1. Taxonomy (NCBI): domain Eukaryota; kingdom Metazoa; phylum Arthropoda; class Arachnida; order Araneae; family Salticidae; genus Salticus; species Salticus scenicus. The sequence continues at coordinate 157,602,267 of OZ005649.1, read as the reverse complement.
GCAGCCAAGACTACCTCAGTAGCCATATTGACTCTACCAAAACATTGGCTAGTAGTACAGTGTTATTTTATTTATATGACATTTATTTGGGAGTTTTGAGACCTATAGCTACAATGACTTTCGTCTCGAAGGATCACTATTAAGTAATTTCACAATAACAATGAAGATTTTTTTTTCATATGATTGTGTCCCTTAATGGTTTCTGTTGTTACGATTTTGCCTTCCTGTTTTACCGGACATGTCATATCCTCTTATATCATTACTCCAAGTTTACCTTCGTCATCAGAATTTTAATCGTTATTGCTCATCGTCAGTGAAACACAAGGAATTTTTGAAAGAGTTTGTCAATTAAACCATCTGTACTCTAAAATATACATAACTATGAATTACAGGTCGATTTTATTACCGTTCATAGATACCTCCACAAAGGTACCTTCACAAAAACCATGCAGTTAAAATCGGTACTTTCACAAAAATCTCAGTCATCCCAGCAAAATCTGACATTTTAAATGAGCCTATTTTCAAAGAAAAGTAACTTATTTGTGCATTTCTGTTGAAGCGATTCACGAAGCAAGAATCATACAGAATTTTGGTTTTAATCTACACACAAGCATTTGCTACGGGCAAGAAACGGTGTAGCATAAGTAAACAAAACGGTCCTCGCGTGTATTTGTACAGACACGCTCTGGAGTTGTGGTCATAGTCATAGTGTACTGTTTGTTGATTCGTCAGGTGGTCTGACGTATTGATGTCTGTATGGTGATGTATCTATCTTCCCTGGTACAATTCATGTATAGTGCAGTGACACTACCACGAATAAAAACAACTTCTACTCACACTCTCTCTACTGAACTGTTTACTTCAGAGAGAAGCGATTTTTGGTTCCTGTTCTGCTATATGCCTCACACTAACTGCTGAGCATAATATTTATTATTTTACTTAGTTTGAACTCCCCCCTCCCCCACCCACCCACTCACAGAGAAAAAAAACTGCGCTACAGTTTTTCACAAAAATAAAATATAGTTAAGATTTTTCACAAAAATAGGTATTAATTTTGAAATCCTGGATTGGCCCCTGAAATATAACAAACTTTTAGCGTTTTCTGTAAAAGCTGTGAATGCGATGATTAGACGTATTATTCGAATAAAAGTTATTGTTAAATAAGGAATTTTACACCTGTTATTTACTTGTTTCTGAAACTTAGCAATTTCACTACCTTATCAAGTTGGTGTTTTAGGATATATATGTGAATTAGGAGAATTTTTTGCGTTTTCTACCCCCGAAATTAAACAGATTGTAAGTTAAATTTTAAGTAAAGCTGTTTAACTGAGGGTAACAAGGCGGTCTTTAAAATAACCCATATCATGAAATTGTGATAACCAATCAATTCTTATATCAACGAATTATGAGATAAGAATATGTGACAAAGTGTCCTTAAAGGATATTTACTTCTCCAAATTATTCACTGTGTAAATATAAATATCGCAGTTTAAATTTTTAATCGTTCAATTAAATCTTGTTGTATCATAATAATATGTTCGAATAAAAAATAATAGAGAATGAAAACCATTCAAAATCCTTTTCAGAATTAAGATCATTCCGCATTATATTATCTGCATTCATTGACTACCTTCCTCAAATACAAATGCAAGTCATAACAATCTCAACCAAATAACCCATTAAAGCCACGATTTTTTGTAGAATTTTTTGCTAGAAAGGGAAATCTTTTCACCAAATGCACTGTTGCCACGGCAACAGAAAAATACACTGGGATGGGAAAATACTCATTAAAGAACCCCTCACGTGATCCGAGTAGTCCCGAAAGATTTTTCTGCTTCATTTCAACGGGAAGATACCAACTCTTCAACTCTCTTCTCCCAAAGTTTGAGATGACTGATTAAATCCAGATGCGCGATTTAACAGAATCTCTAGAGAAATACAAAATTAATTCATTTTCACATACGTTGATGAGAATATGTATTTGGTCTAAATTATTCCTGGAAGGCTACCCATGACATGTTTGGGAGTAATGAGAAATAATATTACGTAACAAACGGATAGTCGAGCATTTTTCTAGAATCACTGCAATGTAAGATTTTTTTTTTTTTTTTTTTTTTTTTTTTGAAATGTACAGTCACCCAAAAAAAAAACGCCACCCCCCCACCCAATTTCGCCGTAAATTATCGTAGAAACATGCGGCTGGCACCTATCGATCTGTAATAACGTCTAGTTTTTAATGGTGTAGTTATATTTTGCTTAAGGGGTCATCTACATATTAAAACACGTATAAACTTGATTTTTTTCAATGACGACCCCTATTTTTGACCTCATATTCAGATTTCTGAGATCAAGGCAGTTCGGAAAACTTACCTATTTATAGACTTTAAATCAATTTTAAACAGAGTTACACGTGAAAATGTGTTAGGGGACCGTCTATACATTTAGAAAAAATAAATCGTGATCAACTACCCAATATTCATTATTTATAAAATTTCACACCGGAAAAAAAGTTCAGGAATGTTTATTATAAAATAAAAAACGATTCAAATTCGCAGAACTTTTTTTATTAGCTTATGAATTAAAAAAATTTTATTGGTTTCAATATATTAAACATTATTATTGAAAGTTAAATACATCACTTCGTACGAAGAAAAATAATAGCTTGAATGATATAAACCCTACAATATTGAATTACAAAAATCTAAATACCAAGGTAAAAGAACGGTAGTAATAATGATAATAATATTAATAGCAGTTAAAAAAAAAGGTGTTTAATATTTAAGAAAAAGAATTATCTACTTCTGAAAAGCAAAAACTATTTTATTTAAGAGACAAAAATTTAAGTTAAAATACATTTAAAAAACAAAAAAAATATATAAAAACAATTAAAATCTACTAACTAACAATTATTATCTACATCTTGTTGGGTATATTTTTATTTTATACAGTAAGCCTCGCATGAAAGTGTTACTATAAAGTTTTACATTTAATTTTAGGCGTACAAACCAACAATAGATAATATACAAAAATATACATAACAAGATTTAAACTAAAATCTGAGAAAGGATATTTAATATTTTCGCAACTGCTGATGTAGTTTCACGTCATTTGGAAATCTGTAACTCCTCCAGTGGGCGTTTCTTTCACAATTTGTGTGTTACGATATTTCTTAAGAATATTCCTTATATTCATATTTATATAAACAAAATAGTATGAAACAAATTTTTTCACTAGAAAGAGTGTATATTCATATCATTGTGTATATTCATATGAAAATAAACATGGATATGGAAAAAACGGTTTCCTATTGCCTAGAACGAATATTCCCCGTTCTGCAGTCGTCTACTGTACTTGAATTCTTAATTATAAATGTGTAAAATCTATATCTTTAAAAGTAATAAGACATATTACTTTGTTTTAAATTCTTTTTCCGTAATAAATGTGACGACAGTTTTACGCCGTGATTAGCATAATAGAAAATAAATAATATTGCACTTTGTTTCAATAATAGATTTTAAAACTTAAAGAGAAAAAAAAAAAAAAAAAACACTTTATTATTCAGTATTAAAAAAACATTTAATAGAAGTTTTATATTTTATTATGTTACGTCATGCGATAAAATTTAAATAGCATAAACGGTAGAGTAAGCAAATGCGAAAATTTCACAAGATTAAAACAGAAAATTTGTTTTAAAAATTCTGATAAAAATTAATAAAAATCAATTATATTAATTTTAAAAAAGGAAAAAACAAAAGTATTGTTCACTGCGTATTGCTCTTTCAAATAATATTCCTCGTCTTACCGCGTTTTTTTACTGTCATGATACTTAATTGAGGTGCACGAATCCTAGAATATTCAAGTTAAAAACAAAAGACAAAAGGGATAAAATAGAATTTTAGCAGTGAGAAGCTAGAAAAAGTTATGTAATATTTAAGAACAAAGACTTAACTTTTCAGAATCGAGTAAACTCCCTTCTGCAACGAAAGCCACGCCTTTACAGAATTTTTCTAAAACTTTACATTATAAAACAAAATTATTTTACATACTTCCAATTAAATCATTTAAATTTTTTCTTCAGCATTCAATGTAGTAAATGCCATTGACATTTATGCATACCAGCGTCACATATAGTGTCATATACGAGTATGCAAACTAGGTTTTTTAATACTGTTTCCGCAATATAGAGGCGGGGCTACATTTCTTTTGGAATTCTTTCCCAATCTCTTGCCTGCATTGCAATAATTTTATAAAAAATAAGCCAATTTGTATAATAAACATCGAAATGTTCCTTAGAAAACAATTATAATAACATAAAGGTAAATTAAAATAGTTTTTCGTCAAAATGTATAGAAATATTGACTCACAGATGATACAAATTATAACAAGTGACGCCCCCCTAACAGCAGTAAAAAATGAAATATCACTGTAACTCAAAAAATAATGTTAGGAACGAGCTGTAAATTTGGAAACCCATGTTTTTGATGATGCCCTTCTATTCGTGTAAAAATTAACATAGGTCATAATTCATAATTTTTTCAAATATGAATTTATTAAAAATTTTCATAATTCAAAAAATGTTTTTTTAGCAAAAATTTGCATGGAATATGTTTGGGTCACTTCATTCTAACGAATAAAAAAAACAGAATTTAAATATCATAATTATTTCGGAAGATATGATTTAATGTTTGTCACATTCATTTAACATTAGCATCCCCAAATTTTGACAGCTTATAACTCTATGAAAAATTGAGCGAAATATATAAACTATACCATTTTCCGTGATGATTTGATCCAAAGAATTCAAAAATATTATAAAAAAGGGGGGTTACCATTGAAAAAAATGAAGTTGATGTTAGTTTTAATATGTAGACGACCCCCTAAGTAAAATCTAACTATAACATTATAAACTAGACGTTATTACAAACTGATCGGTACCAGTCGCATGTTTCTACGATAATTTACGGCGAAATTAGGTGGGGGGGTGGCGTTTTTTTTTTGGGTGACTGTACAATTTTTTATATAAATTTTCAGTCCCAGCGCTTACAATATAAATTCAAAGTGTAGGATCAAAATTTTAAAACTGACTATGATTTCAAAATTCATTAATTATGTGAACGATTTTAACGCTTTTTAGCGTCACGTAATACGTTTTTTCTTCTCTTTCTTTTTTTTTTTTTTTTTTTTTTTTTTATAAAATTTATATAAATAGTTAAGACAGAAACTTTAACATAAAAAGCACATCTAACTAATAAAAAAAATAATTCATTTTTAAATAAAATACGTTGGTCAATATATATTTAGTTCATTGTAACTGTAATTTGTCTTCAAATTTAGAAATTTCATAGCGTTTATAAGAATTACTAAATGAATTCCAGTAATATGCCAATATTTTAACTTTTCTTTTTATCCATAAAAATCGAATTTTAAAATTCAAATTTAATTTTTTTCAAAGTTAACATAAAACTTTTCCGTTACACAGCAATTATAGTAACCAGTTGTTAATTATTTTAAGAGACAAAACGTATTTTATACAACTTGTGAATTTTATATGGAAAAAATCTGAAAAAAAATATTAAATTATTAAATATACAGTTAAAAGTATAAGAGAGTTATATAATGAAAAATTTCATCTTTAAATGTGTTTAAATTATTTATTCTTTTTAAATGTAGATAAAGGTTTATTACCGTATATCGTATTGACTACTGAAAACATTCATTGAAAGCCATCTATATTTTGCAAGTGAGCAAATTAAAAGTTTTGTAGAAATAAACAATAGAGTATATAGTTCAGAATTATTGAAATAGAGCTATTTAAATTGAATTACGTGCTTTACTTTCAAAGAAAATACTTCAAAAGTGACAAAATGAAGCGACAAACCTAATATTAAATTTAAAAATAGTTTAAAAAAATTATTTATTTTTTAAACTGCGATAAAATGTAGATATTGTATAAAAATAATGCTCAACCATATATATTAATTTTACACATATATGTGATATTTTCAAATTTCGGATTTAATATATATATACAGTCGACACCGGTTATAACGTACCTGGGATATAGCGTACTTTCGCTTATAACGTACTCAGATGCTTGGTCCCGAATGAAACCCTATATAATGTAATGGTTTACATCTTCATCTATAACGGACTGTGCAAAAGCCTAATCTGGTTATAACGTACTTTTTAGACTGGAATGAAAAGCCAAAATTGGATGTCAACCTTGTATTTTTGGTTTGGAAATCGGTATATTTTCTTGGATACCGTCTTTCGATGTCTCCTTTCTCGCCTTATATCTCCTTTATACCTTTAAAAGTTTATCGCGGTTCGTTGAATTCCATACTGACTATTCAGAGACTCTGCAAAGTTCCATTATAAATATTGAAAATGTAATTTTTACTGTGTCATCTAATCAAAGAAAACAACGAAAAATAACAGATTATTTTTTCTAAATAAACATGTAAGTAGTAAAATGTTTTTTTTTTTTTTCTTTTTTCTTATTTTATTTTGAGAAAATAAAACTTTCTATTTAAAATCTCTATTATTGCGAGTGCTATTATGCCCCTTTTTCTTTCGTCAGGCACTAAATTATATTGGAAATATTGCTTATAACGTACTTCGGTTATAACGTACCATATTTTCTGGTCCCCTGACAGTACGTTATAACCGGTGTCGACTGTATATATATATATATATATATATATATATATAAATTTAAAAAAAATTGCTATAGCCTTGAAATAAGTTACCATTGAATTGTATATTGTAGCCATCAAAAAAATTTTCATACATATTTTTTTCCTATATAAATTCAAGCAGGAAAAATTATTTATTACAATTATTATTTATTACAATTATTTTTTATAATGAATTCAGACGATTTTCAACTTAGGAAAAGATAACACTAAATGTCGAAAGAAAGTCGTGGTCTACAGACGACCATAGATAAGACATAGATTGATCAGCGAGAGGGAAAAAGTGAGACCTTTTCTACGGGAAAAGTCACTCTAATGGCTGCCTTTCCCCGAGTAAATCACACACAGGAATACACACGGATAATTTAGTAAATAAAATTTATGAATAATTTATATACTAAAGGTGAATGAAAAACTCCAGATACAGTTTCAAATTTATTTTTCTTTCTATTCTTTTTTTTCAATACTCTCTAATGGCTGATTTTAGAACTTTTTTTCGGCATCAAAATTTTTTGCTCGATAACATGGGGATGATAGATCTATGTATATTACTATATCTATGCATACATGTTAAGAAATGCATATTTTAAGATTTTGTTACTGTTATTGTTTTTTGTTTAATAAAAATATCGAGAACTTTGTATACAATTATCACGGATACATTATTCAACGTTTATTTAAGACTTATTGAGAAGTCCTTTAAAAAACACTCATACTGAAAATTTACAGCATCCGGGGTGTACTCCCCTTCAAGAAAAGGGGGAATAAATTTTCTAAATACTATATAAAACCTTTTCCCTGGCTGACTATTACTATTATATATACATATATATATATATATATACATTAATTTAATAATTTGTTTAAAAAAATTTTTTTCTTTTTATTTAACGACTTTTTTTCTTATTCGGGGTATTGAAAATTATGAAAAAACGGTATCGTTACGCCATCTGTTAAGAAATTTTCAATAGCTGATATCACTAATTAATGTCATGGGGAATGGTCAAACGACATTGCATGAAATTCTATGCATTTGCTTTGAGTACTGTTGCCATAAAATTTTCCCCACAGATGCGCAGACACTCATACAAATAGACAAACATTTTCTAAAAATGGTCAAATCTTATTCTGTTCTGGATATATCAAAACCTGTCGAAACCATCAAAAATTGGAAGTGGAAAATTTTTACGAATCTAATACTTTCTTCTTTTGAACATAGAAGTAGGTAAAAAACACTTTTGGCATACTCGATTGACATGAAAAAAGTTAAAATTTAGAATAAAGTATCAAGAAAATACCTCATGGCATTATGAAGAACAATTATCAGTTGAAGAGCTGAAAAAAAAATGACTTTATTATGATCAAGTAAAAAAGCAAAAACTTTAGTGTCGGGTCATTATTTTTTTTTCCTTCACATACTTTTAAAAAAGAATATATAGGGGGGAAATGCCAATTAATTATCTTTCATTTTTATATTTCTATACCTGCTTAGAGTGGAAAGAGAACAGACGCTCTCTTCTCTCTCTCTCGAGTACTGTTAATCATTTTCGAGATCAAAAACTTTCAGACAAGTAAGAATACCTCTCACTTCTTCCAGAAGAAATGAAAGAAAACACTTCACTTCTTACGTGAGTGATGATTCCGTAGTCAGAAGTTGAATTCCTTCGAATTTATATACAAAAAGAGACAGACGAAGAGAGAAAGAACTCTTACTTATATAAATAGCTAAGAAACAAAGAAACGAAGAAGAAGAAGCAACTGATAAAAGAAACAAAAATTAAAAACTATCTGTCAAGCACATTTTAACTCTTTGATTGCCTTAAAAGAGGGCAAAAGTGATTTTTTATTTTTATTTTTATTATTATTTTTTTTTTTTTAACTGTACAATTCTTACAATGAGCAAAAATGCAGTGTAAAAAATTTCTGCCAGAGATTACAGCAAAGTTCATTGGTAAAAATAATGCCTATTCACTCAACTGTAATTTACAGAGTTCTGTAGATTAAATTTTCTGTAATGTATGCAGTTTGTTGTAAATGAAGAAGCACGCGTACTAAAATAACAATAAAAAATATTCTGCTTACGTTCTTTATAAACAGAATTTAATTTAGAAGGATCGGACTTACTTTAATCTATTGTTCCATATAAAGACATACAGTAACAGTATTTCATTCCCTAGCATTAGTTACTATATTCATTTCTTAAAATTAATTTATTATAGCTTTAGCATAGAAGCCCCTTGGTGATTTTTATATTTTTGTTATCCAGAAGAAATAGCCAACAAATATTCAGAAACCATCATCATTACACATTCAGAAGATATCGTCAACAATTATTCGAAAGACAACATTAATAAATATTCAGAAGATATCGCTAAAAAATATTCAGAAGCTATCATCAATATTCATTCAGAAGATATTACCGACAAATATTCAGAAGCCATGCAATTTATGAATGGTGATGGTCGCGGGTAACCGAAATCAGAAATTGGCCGATACATAGAATCGAAGATGAACTTCTCACTTATCAGTAGGTTTTGAAAAATATAAAGGTTTTTAGAGATTTAATATAATAGTTTAAAATAGTTTAAGAAATTAAATGGTAAAATTATATTTTGGCGGCATCTAGGTGAATTCAAGGCTTAATACAAAAAATGGCTACAAAACAAAATCGCTGTCTGGAAGAAACAGTCCTGTTGTATTAATAATAATAATAATAATAATAATAATAATAATACCTTCAAAACACCAAAACAAAAAAAAATGTTAAATTCTTCCGTTTGCTTTTCACTTTTGACAAACAGTTTTGAGACCTAAAATTACAATTGCTGTTATATAGAAAAATTCATATCACACGAGTTTAATCTACATCAATACGCAATTTTTTATACATATAAAAATTTTAGCCATGTCTCAACCAGGAGCTGATCTCAGAACCTTCTTCTCCAGAATATAGTGTCCCGCCTACTGGATCATCAGTTTGGCAAAGTTTTTTTTTTATTTTTTTTAAACAATTGATGAGCTTACGATCGACACTGATTGATTAACAAATCACGTGATACGCATTAAGACGATTCTTTAAAACTTCTGCACTCGATTTCCAACACAATATGAAGTAAATCAGCTTTGGAATTGATTTTACAGAATTAGCTATAAAAATCTGCGTTTACGTTAAGAAAATCCTACAGACATTTTTTATAGTGAAAATGTTATTGTAACATGGCGTAAAATAATGTAAGTATGCATTTAAAGATTAAATTTCTGACAGTTGTTTATAACTTTCACTTTAAGAAAAACATATAATAAATTTTAAAAAATTCGAAACATTAAAAAAAAAAGCAGCTTTTAAAAAAAGTACCATCTGTCTACAATGTACATGAAAATTATTCAAATTCATTCAGCATTTTTTTTCCATACTGAAAATTTCAAGTATAATGTTTGGCACATTTATACACTATAGAAGACACCGTTAATATATAGACGACACGTTGATAGATACCGTTTTACGTCAAGATGCAACTAAATATATTAGTATTTATGAAATTCAGTGCGTTAGTTCGTGATGCTAAAGCTGCCACAAAATTTTGTTAGCACGTGCAGACAGTTGGAAATTTAAAAAAAAAACAGTCAAATTGTTTTCAGGACATATTCAGGACATATGGAAATGCGTAAATCCAAAGTCACATGTGGATATGTCTTGCTTCTCCTCTCAAAACACTGAACTGATTTGAACAAAACTTGACATAGTTACTGTTAATTACCATGGTTGAAGAACTGTAGGCATGCGCAATGGAAGAGGGTGAAGAAAAACCCTCTTGAAAACCTTATTTTGTATGTTTTCTACAATAATAACGTAAGTAACTTCTGATATACATGTTCCCCCTAAGTAGAGGTTTATAAAAATTCAAAATTAAAGAGCGATGAAATTATTTAAAAAGTCATTCTAAAATTATGCTTTCGTCAATATTTCATGCATGCGATCTAACCATTTTACCTAAATAACGTAGCGTCTTAATGTAATTAAAATCGAAAGAATTTTTTATAGCATGTTAGAATGGCGTCATTTTACGAAAAACCTCCCAAATGATGTACTATCGTCCTTGAAAATGACTTCATTCCATAGAAATCATTCGGTAAGAAAAGTGCATTTCAATAGAGAAAACTGCTACGCTTTACTATGATTGTCTGAGGCATTTATTTACTTGTGATAGAATAAGTAATAAAAAGTAGTAATCTTAACCCCCTAATATAATACAACTAGCAGTTTTATCTGTTCTTCACATGTAAAAAAAAAAAAAAAAGAAAGAAAGAAAGAAAGAAAAATTGAAAGCGAAGCCAATTAAATTTACCTGTTAGCAACAGATTGTTTATTCTGAGTTTTAACAAAGACCAAATTTTGTTCGTATTGGTTGAAAATTTTTATTGTACACCATTGCGATTTTCGACGCTTAAAGAACCGGTAGAAATTTTAGACTAACCCCCCCCCCCCTTCCCCTCTTAAGTGTTAAATTTCTAAAGATTCTCATTTTAATTAGAGCCTAAGAGAAGACAATTTTTCTAAATTTCAAAATTCTACTGGAAACTACTACGATTTTCTCTGTGTGAAGAACAGGTAGAAATGTTACATACCCCCTTTCACACCTTCAAGAGTTGAATTTCGGGAAAGTCTCATATTTTATCTCAATTTTGGCTTAAGAATGGACATTATATTAAGTCCATTAATGGACTTTTATTGGAAACAGCTGCGATTTTTTACCTAAGGACAAAGAGTAGTACTGATCCACTTCCCTTTCTCTCCCTTAAGGACTAAATTTCGGGAAATTTCTCATATTTTACTTTGATTAGGGCGTAGAATGAGACATTTTAGTACACTTTATATTGAAAACAATCGCAGAGATACGGTGAAAAGGTTAGAAAACTTCGAGTTCCCCTTTCGATTACTTAAAGGTTAAATTTTATTAAATCCATTAGTAGTGTTCCCTTACGTCATGAAAAGATTCTACTGTCCAAACATGTTTTTAGCTTCAGCTATTTGAACTTGACGTTGACTGATGGATAAATGAATCAGTGGTATTTTGTGTTTATATAGAGATAAGAGAAGGCTTTTAAACGTTACAAATATTTCGTTTGTCTCCATAACAAATACAAGTTCTTTTCTTAAAACAACAATTTCTCTTTTTCAAGAGGGTTGCAGTTCGAGGATTATGCTTTACAAATGAACTATTTTAAAAAAAATCATTTGTAGCAATCGATAACTGTTCATATTTTTAAGGCTTATTAATAAGTATATGAATAAAAAAAAATAGACTTATTATTATAAAAAGTATTCATTTAATTATAATGACCAGAAAAGCGGGAAAAGCCAGTTATTTCAGTAATAAACTATAATTCTAACCAAGAATAATTAATTTACTTTTAAATATTTACCATGTATTTCGATAAGTCTTGACTCAAGAGGAAATCATTAATATTCTTTTAGAAAATTAAATCTTATTTGATATTCAAAATCCACGCACTGCCAGTTCATAAATGATTAAGTAAAATTCTTTCCGCCAGCGAATGGCAGCTTCTCATCTTTCCAGAATTCCAAATATCTTTGAAATTAATTCCCAACTCTCTGATTTAAAATCAGGAAATGTTCCGGAAATAAAATTCTGCTGCATGCATATACATAGGCTACAATTCATATCCTTTTTTCCCCCTCTTCTTATATTTCAATTATTATTCTTTTGTCCTATACTTTAACAATTTCTAATTATTAAAAAAAATATGTAATTTCTTACAATCCTAACAATTTTTCTACCATTAAGTATGATTTTATTTATTTATTTAATTTAATTTAAAAATACTTTCTTTTTTCCTTTCATTATTATTTTTTTTTTTTTTAAGTCGTGATTGCATTTTTTAGAGAAGTTTTAGGCACGTATATTGCTACTTCAGCAAAAACTTTTAAACTAAATGACCTTAACTCTTTAATAACAGACTCCTATTTTCAATTTTTTTTTTTTTTTTTTTTTTTTTTTTTTTCTAAAATTGCTTTGAAACGAATCTTTCTTTGACTAAGTTTGTTTAAAAAAACTATTCTCAGATGAATTATGTATGCGAATATCCCGAATGTGCACTGTTCTTCTTTGCATAATTAATTACTAAAATAATGAAAACGAAATAATTTGTAGCTAATTTGTAGCTCATCAGATATTTTCAGATTATCCCCAAATAATTAAATATATATATATATATATCATTATTAGTATTCACTTATCTACAGCTAAAATATTATCAACATTTGTGAACAAACATTTAAATTTGTGATTCCTATATATTAAAAAAGAAAAGAAAAAACTCTTTTTAAAAACTATTTACTCTTAAAGAAAAATTGAACTGTCAGGATTAGAGAAAAATTACACTAATATTTTCCATAGATATATTTATGTCAATTTCCAAAATTATTCTGTTCTGTTATCACAAAGCAAGTAAATAAAGCTATAATTAAACTGCTGAATAATAATTATTTACTAAAAACTACTTAATTTAAATCATGTAATTATAAATAATAATAATAATAATAACAGGTCGTTTACAATTATGAAAACGCTACACTCTTTAATCTCTGTTTGAAACTGTAATAATTCAATTATACCAGATGGGAGGCTATTAACTTAACTGTAATAACTTAAAATTCACTCGAACAATAAAATTAATAACTGAAATAATGAAAACAAAATTATCTAATCCGTAGCTAATCGGATATTTTCTGCGCAAAGTACTTTAAAAAATAAAGTCTTCATTGGTTTTACTCTCCTATAGCTAAATTTTTATCTATATTTGCCAACAAATATTCATAAGCGTGACTTATATATCATCAAAACTCTCTTTGAAAGATATTAGCTATTAAAAGAAAATTGAACTAACAGGATTAGAGAAAAATTACACTAATATTTCCCACAAATATATTCATGTCATTTAGCAGAATTATAATATTCTGTTTTACTAAGGAAGTAAATGAGAGCAATAACTAAATTGTTGTGTACATAATTACTCACCAAACATTACTTAATTTAAAACATGCAATGAAGACATGAATAGATCGTTTACAATTATGAAAACCCTTCATTTTTTAGTCTCTCTCTCTTTGTGAAATTGTCCTAATTCAATTATACCAGACGAGAGGCTATTAACTTGACTCATAACTGTAGTAACTCTAATTATATTTGAACAACTGAATATAAATTAAAACGGTAAAATGAAAAAAAGAGCTTTTTTGCTTTTCTTCTTTTTATTTTCCATCACTTGTCCTCGTAAACGAAAGAAAAGGTACACACTCTTAAGTGGCATTTTAAACCTTCTTTTAAAGGATATTTAAATTGACGTGAAATGTGTTTATAAATTAGATTAGCTGAAAACCAAGGGCTTCAAATGTACCAAACAAAAGAGCTTATAACGCAGCCTTTTAATGGCATTAGGCGTTTTCCTAACTTATTAAGTATAATGCATCTTCACAAAAGGAAGAATGCAATAACAGTAGCCATCTTTGGTCATAAGTAAATACGTTTTATAAGTGTGTTACTAGATATTAACTAACATTTTTTTTTTTTTTTTTTTTTTTTTTTGTCTAGCTTTAATATTTTTAAACGGTAATTTATTAGAAAAAGAATTTATTTCGATATATTTTTATTTCATTCATGTTGATATGCATTTAAATAAAATAAAATAAAAATTGAGAAATAGGTATCACAAAATATTATTGAAGGATAAACTCACCCCAAAAATTGTCAACTATAAATGATATCCTAAATGTTATGATTTTGAAAAAATAAATTTACTCATGTTAAATAAAAGTTTTTGTTTTTTTTTCTTTAAGACAATATTTAGTCGCCAGCAATTTTTATTTGTTTATATATTTATTTATTTATTTTCTGGTTTTATTTCTTTCCAAGTTTTTTTTCTTGGCGTGGCACTTGGTACTAAGCCTTTTCCGGGGGAGGGGACGCCAAATTCATGGCCATTTTTGAAGGACCACCCGATGAGCAGCAATTGCTACCTCTAACAGGACAACATATCCATGCTAGGATTCCATCTCGTGTCCTCTCGTGTAGGATATTTCACTTCAAAGTCATAAAATTCCTGTTAAAAATTAAAATATATCAGTATATTTCATTTTCTGTGAGGGGGAAAAAAAAAAAAACTTTAACTTTCTTATTTCCGTTTTTATGTTGAAAAAATAAATTGTTAATCGGATGACCATATCCGCAGACGGAAAAGAGTTTTTTATACGGCTTAATGAAATATAACTACATTGATTACATTTTTTAATTCCAGAAATAATATAACAATCATTTTTTCAAATTACATTCTAAATCCTAAAGAGTTTTTATGCTTAATATTTTTCAGTGAAATTACAATTTTAACACACCGTTAAACTTTTGGCTAATCAAATGACACTTCTTTTCGATTCCTAAATTTAAAAAAAGATGGCGGTATCACAGATATCACATTTACTTATAATCCACCTGTATATGACTGTTTGCTGCTTAATAATAAATTGATTTATAGGTTACATTTTAATTTTACCTATTTTTATTTCAAGAGACATAAAGGTGAATGCATCGAACTAGTTCATTCTAATAATGTCTGTAGAATGATAGCTTTTAACTAATTAGATTTTATTTTAATAAATAATTTGACTCTGTGTTTAAGCATGGGGATTTCTAAGCCTATTTTTATTTAAAACATAACCGCGCTCGATATAAGAAATACATATATTCTTTATTTGTAATTTATCAATCGGACGACGCATCTGGAATGCTAGGTTTGAATTTGAGTTCAGACATGGATGCTTGTAGGATCTCGGAGTTTATTTTAAGCCATATGTTTAGACCTAATGAAACGTAGAGAGGAATACTATTGTAACAATTGCAGCTATCGTAGATCACAATTCGGATCGTACACTCGGCAGCAAAAGTAACCGAGCACTAGCAATAATCCTTATCTAAAGAAAGTACACTTAATACTGCTTTGTTAAATAAATCCTTGTCGAATTCTTTGACTTACTGAGAACATGATTCGACAAGGATTTATTTAACAAAACAGTATTAAGTGTAATTTTTTAGACAGGGATTATTGCTAGTGCTCGGATACTTTTGCTGTCGAGTGTAAGATCTGCCTTGTGATCTATGATAGCTGCAATTGTTACAGTAGTATGCCTCTCGTAATGTGCAAAATATGAAAGAACAGCGACAACCAAACCAATCAGCACTACTCGTAAACAATAAATTCTTTAAAGCGTGAAGAATTGTTTTATAGATGAAATTGCTGTTTGAAATTAGTGGTGAAAGACTCAAAGAAAATGTGGACCATAAGAATCATGAGTTTATAAGTCTTTACCGATTTGCAGTCGTTATTTCTTTGCAACAACAGAAGTGTAAGTGTAAAAAGGTAAAATGCCTCATTGACTAATTAAAAAAAAAAAAAAAAAAAGAAAAGAAAGAAAGAAAGAAACATCATGTTTTGTTGTCGTTCGAAAAGTAAACCCTCCAAGTTAATACTCTAAATTTTATTGCTTTCTGAAACAAGTAAAGCAACATCAGACGACAAAAAAAAAAAAAAAAAAAAAAAAAAAAGTGATTGTCTCTTTGTAGTGTTTCCTCCAAGAAAAGAAAAATGTACTAGTGTAGTATCATTTTTCCTGAACAGACACTTCCATTAAGTCATTTTATGGGCATCTTCCACTTAAACAAGACCAACTGATGCGTGAGAGACTTATTAAGGAAACAAGCTTGCACTCTGACTCACATGAACAATCCAATGAATCACCCATTGTTACTTTCCGATTGTGCAAAAAGAACAGCTGGGAGAAAGTGGCTCATAAATTATCATCAGTAGAATAAAACTAATCACAAAATTGTCTTGATTTCAGATACTTTATTTAACCTCGGTGAACCGCGGTCAGGAAAATGTCCTAAAAAATGGATCAAAAGTCGTTTTATTTGATAATAAAAAGAAATGGTGTCCTTGTGTTACTGTAGAAGATGTGAAAATGATGTAATTTGATTATTATGTGAGTTGATAAAAGCTGGTACATAAAAATAAAATATTATTATTTAAAATTATTTTGATAAATTTGCTTTAAATCTGTTAAGCAACATTTCCAATAAAACGAAATTTGAAATCCGATCATTCAGACTGTCAAATTTTAGGTCTGATATCTGGAAGTTAAATTTTACAATTTTAAATAATAATAATTTAAAAAAAAAGTTTTTGAAATACATATTCGTTTGTAAAAATGTTATTCCCTTTATTTTTCTATTTAAATGAAAACTAGCATATATGTGAGATTCGATGTATAAAAATCTACAGCTCTATGTTGAGGTTTCGAAACGTCATAGAAAATATTCTTCTTTAATCTCATACTTTGGGAATATTAAAAAAATACGTGTACTTCAGAGACTTTAAATTAATATTTAAATAAAAAGCGTACAGTGTTGTATTCTGTTATAAGTGGCACGAATAAATAAAATGGTAGAAATTTCCATTTAGGAATTAGATCGATATATTTATTTTCATATTTAAATTGATTGTTAAGCGTTCTAAAAATGTGCAGCCAAGTGTCTGGTAAAATAAATAATTTGGTTGTGTTTAACTTTAGAAACTCTAAATTCATCGAATATTTTAGTCTATCATTTTTCGTTATTATTTGTAGCAAATCATATTATCAATATTTTGAGTATTATCAGTACATGTAAAATATTTCTAAAATAAATATCAGGTAGAAATCTCGTTTAAATTTTATTTATATATCACGGAGATAATGTCTGCATTTTTGAATACACAAGGAAATTTGAATAAGTATAACAGAAAAAAACTATCGTTTTGCAAACAAAAGTAGGTTCGTAAGTTGAAATTTTCAAGAGCTATATTTTATTTTATAAAATAAATTGTAAGATCTTTAAAAATATATCATAATAAGAATAAGTAAATAATATTTTTAAAAAAGTTTTATCAGAAACACTGAAAGAGTGGCAAAAGCGATGCCACATAACTGGTAGAAGGACAACTTGCGTCGTCAATTATCATTGCCAGTAATCGGTTAAAAGATTCTTGTTTTTGTTCCCGGGTGTCATATAAAGTTGCTATGGCACTAAATGTTTTTTTTTTTTTTTTTTTTTAATATATATATATATCTAGAGATTTTTGCGAAAATGTTGCTATTGAACAAATTGAAAACATCATTTCATTAATATTAATAGTTTATTTCTAATCTTATTACAACAATATTTTTAAAAACAGTGCATCCAACTGATAAATTCTAAAAATAAAAGTCTGATTGAACTTATTGAACCTATAGGCATTTAAAAGGGAAATAGATACCAATACAAGTACCAAAATCTGAATAACAAGGACCAAAAATCTGAAGCGCAAATATTTTTCCGAACCTCAGTGTGTCATGTACGCATTAAAATATATCCCTCAAAGTATGATTCTTTTAAATTTTAAAGGTTATTTATTAGGTTATTTATTAGGTCATTATTTATTAATTTATTTATTTAGTTAGTTTAATATAATTTAATTTATTTATTTTTCAGTTATTTATTTATTTATTTATTGAACAGGACTTTTTTTTTTTATTTTTCTTTTAAGAAAAAAGTATTTGCTTATTACTGTATTTAAAATTCGTCGTAGACTATTTATTAACCATATATTCATTCTTGATTAAGTTCCTGTTCTTTTTTTATTATAGAACTTGTCGTTTTTACAAGGTTTGCTTAAAAGCATAGTTTCTATTTCTGAAAACCACGTTTTTCAGGGGTACAGCTTCATCTGTTTTGAAATTTTCTAATGAAATTTTATGATATAAATACGAAATGCATCTAGACGTCTGAGGTCTAAACCTGACGTTAATTTCAGTTATATTACGCTTACCTCTAAAATTGGGCAAATTTGATTTTCTTACTTTCAAACTCTCATTTTTTATAATGTATATTCAGTCACTCAAGTGAAATCACTTAGAAGTGTCAATACTTAAAAAAAAGGTAATTATAAACAAAAAGGATATTTCTTTATTTTACTTTGCGTGCGTAATTTTTTAGAATTGGAAACGCAAGATGTATTATTTTTTGTTATTCTCAGAATAATAGAGTTATTTTTATAATGTGAATCAATAAAAATATATTTTAAAACAAAATAATGTTTTGATTGAATTATATCCTTGAACTGGTTTATGGGACTTTAAAATTTGAAAATACCAAACTTATATAAATTTATAATGTAAATCACAAATTGTTTATATATATACATAATTTTTTTTCATTATTTCATTTGTGTTACATTGAAATAAAAATATTAATCTTCAAACTGTGTTATTAAATTTATCATTCCCCCCCCCCCCCCCACACCCCGCCAGAAAAAAAAAATTGAACTCCATTTTAACCGTCTCTAAAAAATAAGTAAATAAAACAATAAGTCTAATAAACCCGTTATCTAAATGACATAATCATTATTTTGAATTTTAAAACAAACAATATCTTTATGAACATAAAATTCTTCAAGAATCTATATCGAAAAAAAAAAAAAGATAGCGTTGTTATCGTATCCATTTTTATTATTTTTAAATAACAGCAATTTACTTATTACTTTTTTGTCCTAAATTATCACGCCAAGCGAAACATTTTGAAAATTCAAAATGAAAACAAAAAGAAAACAATGAATAACAAATTGCCGAAAGATTGGTCTTTTATCCCGGAACGAGTTTGATGATGAGTTTCGCTAAGTAACTTTTAAAGCCTCTCTTGAACAATATTCAGAATTCAAATTAAGTGCCGTTCCATAAACAACAATTAAGATCTCTTTTGTGAGCTGAAACTAACCCCTTTTTCCCTCTGAAACAACTCGTATCATACCCATTAAATAGCAAGACATGGATAGTCTTTGGCAGAATTAGCATCTACGCTTTTTGCTACTAATGAAGTTTTAACAATCCTTGATAACTTTTATGGACTTTTAATGAAATTTTATTTATAGGACATGCCTTCAACCTTTAATGATACTCAAATGAGTTTTTTCTTTTACTTCTGCTCTTGTTTGCTTTCAACACTTATCAGTTATTTTGCTGTAGGGAGACATTAACGATTTTTGAATAATCAGTTTGCGTATTTAATATTCTTTTCTTTTTCTCTTTTAATTTTTCGGTTATTCAAAAACCTTTTGCCTAAAGCTGTTTTTAAAAGTGTATATCGAAACTTTTATGAGAGATTTTTAGATATGGGTTAATTATATTTTTTTGTTGATATAAGCTTTTAGCAACATTTAAAAATTTAGAAACTTCATCGTATTAAAAAGAATAGAGAATCATAGTTTATCCTATATTAATTTTACAGATAATTAGTTTTCCCTTTGATTAATATCTAGTTTACACTTCAAATTTTTACTTTTTTTTTTTTAATTTCTTTTTATCTAAATATGTATTTATCTGAATGATAATAATGTACTCTATCTTGATTAAAATTTTTTTCCTTTAACAGCTGGCATTATTTAATTAAAAATAACTTTATCCTTATACAATATATATATATATATATATATATATATATATATATTAAAACAATATTATTTAAATATAATTAAAAAGATGAAAACAAAACTAAATTAAGTATAATCTATGTGAAACATATATTGAAATATATTCTAGATTGAAAATAATTCAATAACTTTAAACATCAAAAATACATTATAGATTATCACAGAATATTACAATTTCCATACTGGCGAAAATCTTACATACGTAAAATTAAGAGAGGTATATACGTTCCACAAAAATATATAGAAAAGAATCCATATGTAAAGCTGAAATGTTAATAAAATATTCGAGGAAAATTATTTTACTCAAGAATAATTTTCTAATGAGTAATTTGTTAATGAGGAAGTAATACGTAAAATACGACATAAGAACTATTTACCACATGCCTGGATTGATGTATATTTTCTAGCTAATAAATGTGGATATTAACTGAGAATCTTCTGTAGCCATAATTTAATAATGTTTTCTGAATAATTTAAATTCTCACACAAAAGGTATTTTTTGTCAAAAGTCTTTTTTTTTTTTTTTTTTTGTTTTTTTTAAACATATATATCATATTTCAAATTTGTATGCTGGGCTGGAAGTCCGCTTGGAAGTCTTTGTAGAGATGAGGACATATAGTACAATACGCAAAACTGGAAATAAGCACTTGGCCAGCACAGGGCTATATTCGAGATTGCCTTGACCAGCATGGGACATGAACTTACACATCTAACATGCGAAGGCGATTAGCGGGACTGTGACAAAACCACACTATCAATTATAAAAAGTATATTTTTCTGGTATTTAATTGCAATAAACAACTTTACCATTTAAAGTTTATAGAAATTAATTACATTTTTAAAAGTATAAAAATGTATTACATCCGCGCAACGCTCATTAATTCAGAAAATTTGGCTGCTAATGTCTTTAATAGTTTTACTGTTTGTTAAATCATGAAATTACATTGCTATAAATTGCAAGTTAGAATTTTAAATACTCATGTAATACCAATGTAATAATATTTTTAAAAGTTCTATAACTAATATAAAATGATATACTAGGTCACTTTCACGAATACATTGGTCTAAATATTGAATTATATCCTTTTAACTTTATAATGTGACCGCAACTACATCAAACATTTAATTTAAAAACTAAATACCTCTTTCGTTCAAGCTTTAATCAATTTTTCTAAAGAATGAATTTTAATTTGTATTTCGTGGAAAATAATATAATGACAATTAAGGTGTTTCTTCATACATTCTCAACATGTCATACAATCTAATAGCTACACAATCGTAACAAATATGTAAAAATAGTAAATTTCCTGTAGTATTCATAAATATCCTTCCCAAATTCCCATATCCTTCCCATAAATATCCTTTGTTCAAAGATCGCCGCATATACATCGCATCGTCCCATTTACGTAACGTCACTTTGAGCTGTGAATAATAAGTTTCTGCAATAAAGTTTTGTGATATTTTTACAGCTTTTATTATGCAGTAAAATTGGTTGTCATTCGCCCTTTTTTAACATGAAACTAGTACGACGTTAACCCACTTAAATTAAACTAAATTTATGCAAGCAAATTGGGCTGTGAAAAGTATGTCCCTGAGACAAGCTAGTGAAATGTGCACGCGTGCACCATTGAAATAGCTAACAGATGTCTTATTTCGTATCGAAAATGAAGGACATTTAGATGTCTGTACAACATTGCTGAATTGTTATATCAAGTATTGGGTTTAACAACCAACACACACACACAGACACATATATATATTTGACATTCATTTTTAATTAATATAAATATAAGATACATACACACACATATATATAAGGTAAAAATAGGAGAGACTGCGCATACAGAGGTTCGGACGGAAGGCGTAGAATGAGTGGTGCAGCTCCAGGTAGTTGTACAACAGTAGTAGTGGTGTGCCGTCTTGAATATGCAAGTTTCAAGCGTCTAAGGTAAAAAGTGGTTATTTTGTCTTATTTTCAAAAATAAATGCTTGAATTTTCATAACATTTCCTAGGAATGTCTATAGTGTGGTACTTTGTACAAAATATATTTTAATTAAACTATTTCTCATAAACTACTAAGCTAAACTAACGGTTCGAACACCAATGGTTTTTTATAAAAGCGAACAGAATTTATTGAATATTATTTACTATATGTATTGAATTAAAGACTGTACAATACCTTCTACCGAAATAGGAGATTTTGCGCATTTGCTATCAGGAGAGATTGCACATTGATTCCATTAAATTCTATACTAGGAGGGATTACGCACTAATTCTATTAAGTTCTATACTAGAAGAAATTATCTACTGATAATTACAAAACAATGAAGATGAGTTTGTTGAATGTCTTAATCTGTACCAGGAGACAACTTCGACAAGTGACTAGATTAGTTAAAATGTGTTGTTTGTGGCAGGTGGTTGCACGAATACTGCATCATTCGCAATAATAAGTACAACGATTGTGCAGAACGACGATTTAGTTCAGAAAACAAAAATCTATTCAAACTGAAAATGAACTATGCTAATTTTAAAATTAAACGTGTTATCCAGTAACTTAATGTTATTTTGTAATCATATCTGGTCTTTTTTTTTTTTCCTAATCTTTTAATTATTAAATTGAAGTATTCACTCCCAATACAATAATATTTGTTCTCAAAAATATTACAATAATGCCATTTAAATGCAATTATTGTTAACAATTTAATTGTAGTTATTATAAATACCAATCACTTCTACCCATATGCGCAATCGCTACAACTCTGTAAAGAGATATTGCGCAAAATAACTGGTAGTTATTTTGCGCAAATTGAATGGAAATGCATAAAAAAATAAATGAATTCAAAAATATTCAGCGATAGTTTAGCAAAAAAACATTATTTGAATTTTTTATCTCGATCTGTTGAATTGTGCGTAGACTCTCCTACCTTTTCTTTATATATAATA
This sequence comes from Salticus scenicus, assembly GCA_963930645.1. Lineage (NCBI taxonomy): Eukaryota > Metazoa > Arthropoda > Arachnida > Araneae > Salticidae > Salticus > Salticus scenicus. The sequence goes on along the minus strand of OZ005649.1, from coordinate 157,579,056 downwards.
CAAATCAAGAAATTTAAAAAAAGGAATTTTTTTATGTTTCATGTAAACAAGAAAAGAATAAATCGATTAATAAATATTTTTAAGATTTCTTTTCTTTTCTTTTCTTTTTTTTTAATTCTAAATTGTAAAATTATTGCTTTGTTGCTCCATGACAAAGAGTTTAATTCTTGATGAAATACTTACATTTTGTAGCTAAACATAAATGTAAACTGTACAAAATAAAACTAATATTTATCGAAAAATGTATAGACCATATATATATATATTAATGAATGTTATGGCGGAATTTTCTTTTCAAAGCATTTTAGTATCGATAAAATAAGAGGAAAATATCACATGTGTATATTAATATAATTATAAATTTGATATAATACTTGTCTTTCCTAAAAAAATATTATAAAATATGCAGAATTCTACATTAATATTGTAGTTAACAATGCGAAATACGCAAACATTTTCTGTTTTTCTAGATATTCAATTGATAATTCTTAGTATTGCAAAGAATATGCTATGCAATAAATAATATAAACTTGTATGCTGGGGCCATCACAAAACATTTTTCTATATTTTACTATACAAATTCTTAATATAAATATAAATTCGTAATATAAATATAAATTCTTAATATACATTCCTGTACTATTACTATACAAATTCCTGTAATACTAATCTTAATATAAATAAAAGTTATTCTTTGTATATGGGTGTCTATGCCTGTATGTATGTCTTACATATCCTCCCAAACCGCTGGACCGATATGAACCAAACTTAACACAATTACTGCTTATGATCATTGTTGAAATACTGTGGGTGCTTCAGATTTCTAGAGCATGCATAATGGGAAAGGGTGGGGGAAATCCTCTTGAAAACCAAATTTTCTTACGATTTCTTCATTATTATTGTCGCCAGAAACTTCAAATTTGATATTTAGGTTATGTCTAATGTATGTATTCTCTCTAAGTGGAGGTTTATAAAAACTCTAAATTAAAAAGGGATGAAATAATTTAAAAAAAAAAAAAGTTTTAAAATGTCATCAATTTCCCAAAATCTCTAAAATTAAGTACTCTATTTCCTTTAGGCAGTCACCTCAAGGCCACGCTCAGATGAACTGTGATTTCACTTCCCCCGTCCGTTGCTAGGTTACTGAAGAAACAACGACATCTCACTGGGTGGAATTGAGCCCGTGATCTCCCTCTCCGCATTCCGTGGCCTTGAAGTGACTCTGATGTGGAAATGGACTATATAGGTATGGAGAACTTAGGTAATCGTGAAAATTTTCGACCTCGTTTTTTTTACTTTTTTACACGTTTTCAGGTGTAAAGAATACAAAAATATCAAAATGGGTATGGTGTCCGTCTGTAGGGTGTCTGTTAGTTTGTTAGTGTGCTAGTGTGCTAGTCCGTTAGCGCGTTACTTTGTTAGCCTGTGTGTATGATATCTCACGAACAAATAATCGCAGAGAGGTCAGACCAGTTTTAAAATATTATTTATGATACTGGTAAGAATACTATTCATTTGCAACATTGTAATTAAAAAACTTCAGAAGTTACTCGAAATTTACGATTTTCTTAACATGGGAGAATAGGGCAAAATTTCACTTAAACATGCTTGAAAATAAGTATTTTTATCGTAAAGTTGTAAGAATAGCTTTTAAATATGAGTTTTGATGTCGGGATAAATATCATAAACTAGAAACATGCTACTTTTAAAATTTCGCAAATAATTCGAAATTTACGAATTTCTTAATATGCCAGAATACGGCAAAATTTCGCATAAATGTCTCTTTTGAGGAATATTTTTATCGTAAAGTTGTCAGATTACTTTTAAAATATTATATAAGATTTTGGTATAAAAATCCTTGACTGTGAATTTTCCAATTTAAAAATTTCGTAAGTCATTGGAAATTTACGATTACTTAATATGGCAGAATAGGGTAAAATTTCGCATAAACGTCCATCTTGAGGGATATTTTCATCGTAAAGATGTCAGAACACTTTTAAAATGTCATTTAGGATACTGGCATAAATATCATTAGGATACTGGACTTGACTATGAATTTTTTAATTTAAAAATTTCATATGTTATTTAGAATTTACAATTTACTTAACATGGCAGAATAGGGCAAAATTGAGCATATATGTTCATTTTGAGGATCATAAATATATCAGACAACTTCAAAATAATATTTATGATACTTGTTTGAACATGATTGACTACAAATATTCTAATAGGAAAATTTCGTAAGTTATTCGTAATTTAAGATTTTATTAACATAGCAAAATGGGGCGATATTCCATATAAATATGCATTTTGAGGATTACTGCATTGGAAATAGTACCATGGAAACTAAACTACAAAATTGACCCTAATAAAATAAATTAAAGGATTAGAATAAGTATATAGAAGTACATGGGGATAGCCTATTAGGCAATGATTTCATTCTGTCACTGTGTCAAGCGTTTGGTCAAATTCATTTCTCTTAACATGATTATAATATGCCTTGCACTAGAAACTTATGAGAACATGTATATGGTGAGGGACTGAACAAAGTTCACCTATGGCAACTATTTTTTTTTTTTTTAGTTTGATCGCTAATTTTTATCATGAACTTACTTTTTTATAAACAGTATAAGACTAAGATCATGACTCGACAAATATTTACTTAAAAAAAAAAGAAAAAAATATTAGTTACCTATCTTTTAAGTAGGAATTATTGCTAGTGCTTCAATAATTTTGCTGCCGACTGTACTATTGTCTTTTGAAGTGACGCCATTTCTTAGAAGTTCTTCGATAGTAAAAGTGCATTTTAATAGAGAAAACTGCTACGCTTTATTATGATTGTGCAGGACTTTTCTTTACCAGCTACATAATAAATAGTAAGAAATAGCAATCTTAACTCCAAATTGTAATACAACTAGGAGTTCTACCCGTTTTTGCACGGTAAAAAGCCAAAAAAGGAAAATTGAATGCAGAGCTAATTAATTTGTCTTGATTAGTAGAGATGGTTTATTCTGATGAATACCACGCTTTGCTCAAATCTATGGAAAAAATCAATAGGAAACCACTGCGATTTCCCATTTCTGAAGAACAGGTGGAAATGCAGATACCCCTCTCTTTTCCCCTTAAGGCTTAAATTTCGGACAATTCTTATATTTTACGTTAATTAGGGCCTAAGAGGAGACATTTTTGTAAATTTCACGCTTCTGCAGGAAACCACTGCGATTTTCCCCGTGCGAAAACTGATAGAAGTGATATACACTCCTTTCAAACTCTTAAGGGTTAATAAATTTCACGAGATTCTAATCTTTTACTTTAATTAGAGGCATAGTTCCTAAAAAAGAAGCAGTTTGATATATTTAAAACTTTTATTGGAAACTACTACGATTTTCAACGTGCGAAGAAAAGGTAGAATTGTTAGATGTTCCCTTTCCCTCCCTTGAGGACTAAATTTTAGAAAATTCTTATCTACCCTATTTAGAGCCTAAAGAAAACACTTTTCTAAACTTCAAGCTTCTAATGGAAACCACTATACATATACGTCGAAAAGGTTAACAAAATTCTAATTCCCCTTTCAACCCCTTATGGTTAGTTTTCGTAAAATCCGTTTATAATGAGCTCCTACGTCATGAAAAGAACCACTACATAAACAGCATGTTTTTAGCATTGGCGATTTGAACTCGACGTTGATAAATAATGAGTGAGTCGTTGATATTTTGCCTTTATGTATAGAGATATGAGAAGGCTTTTTCACGTTACATATAAAGATTTTATTCGTCTGAATAACATATACAAGCTCTTTCCTTAGAACGACAAATTTTTAGGAGTGTTGTCATTCGAGAGTTGTGTTTTACAAATGAATCATTTCTGATATAATTCATTTGCAGCAAACGATAATTGTTCGAATTTTTTAGGCTTATGAATAAGTATAGTAATAATAAAAAATGAGACTTATTATTATAAAAGGATTCATTTACGTAATAGTGACCAGCGATGCGGCCAAAGTCAGCTAGTTACTTATTAAAATTATTTTCCATGATGAATGCATACAATTCTCATCTCAAAGAAGTATAATATTAAATGCCAAAACAAAAGTATAATTTTTGCACTACAAACATTAAAGATGCCTTTTTCAGGATTTTATTATCATTATTATTATTATTTCGTAAAAAATGTTTAAAAAAAAAAAAAAAAAAAAAAAATCAATAGCTTTGTTTCAAATTATCACATATCAGTTGTTCAACTATTCGTTTTAAAGGTATTCACGTGTTCTTCTGAGAAATACTCATACTGAAAATTTAAACACTTAGGGGAGAGGGTACTTCAGCAACAAGGGGGCAGGGGAAGCGATACTCCTACGTTTGCCAAAATTTTTGCTGGTTGTCTAATGTCATTATATATAGAATATATATGTTCATATATATTTGTGTGTGTGTGCGCGAGCGCGCGCGCACGCGTGTATATATTAATTTCATTATGATTGGTTAAAAATATTTCTCCTTATGTATAGTTATATGAAATTTTGTCCTATACCGCCCTATTAAAAATTATGGAAAAAAAGACATAAAAGCGCCACCTGTTGGATGATTTGTACTGAAAGGCTAATGTAAACTCACTTTTACATACAAATGTTTGTAAAAGTGCATCAACATATGAATTCGTAAGAAATTCTATATATTATTTCTTGAGCTAGAGTTTGCAGAAAACTTTTGTCACACTTATAAACAGACATTTTCCCAACGATGGTCAAATCGTTTTCACAAGATCTCAAAACGTGTAAATCTGTCGAATACCGAAAACCAAAAATTCGTATGAATTCAATACTTCTTTCTTTTGGATATGGAAAAAAGTAATATAAATTTTATTTACTCATTTAGACAATGAAACTCGAAACAGGTAATATTCTTTTTAAATTCTATGCCTTCCTGCTTTGTAATATAAAATAAATAAATAAATAAATAAAAATAAAATTATAATTAAACTTTTAAAAATCTTTCAGATTATTTTTTTTTCTTTATATTAACAAAAACTTCTCCTCTCTTAATGAAAAAAGTCAAAAATATTCAATCACCTTTGTATATTGTTCCGATTAAATAAAGCATTTTATTAAAAAGATAATACTTTAAAGCTCTAAAAATTTAAATCATTCCGGATATACTTCTTAACCTGACAATAAAAGAATCATATTTTGAAGGCTCTTTTTTATTATTATTTCTGAACAATTTTTAGATGCTTAAGTCAGAAAGGGCGCTTTTTTAAACCATCAACGTCAAAATTTCTTTTAAGTCACGGATTTCATTTTATGAATAAAGTCGCATTTTTTTTCCCCTTGATCCTCCGACAAGAGCCTGAGAATATCACATCGATTGAAATAGTAGCAAACTACGTCATCGGCTTGGGCGTGAATCGATATGCTACTAAGTCTGTGTTATCATCGATTTAAAATAGTTCAAGAAAAAATTGCATGCTGGCAACAGATAATTTTAACGTTATATATGTAGATATATAATTTTTTTTTTTAATAATATGAAATTATTTCCCTATTGCCTATAAATCAAGTTATCTTACTTAAAAGTAAAATATAAAAGCCAGTTAGTTATCACAGACTGATTATGTAAGAGTTTTCTATATGAAAAATTGACTGAGAAACCGCTGTCAATTTTCGCCTATAAGCTAGTTACTAACTTAAATTTATTGAAATCATGACCAATAAAATTATCAAACATTTCTATGAATATTTATATTATATTATATACGTTTCCACTCATGCAAAATAGTCTGTACCCTTTTTAATAAAAGTCTATAAATGTATAAATTGCTACAACCAATTTAAAATATAGCTTCCATGTCTCTTTTAAAATAATAACAAAAATTTGCCTTTCATTAACTACTCAAAAATGAGAATAATTGTCATAAATAAGACTTTTTAATTACAGGGTGACAAGAAATAACTTGGACACACATGATACATTATAACTTTAATGCTAATGAAAATATTACGACCAAAATTTAATAAATATGAATACATTATTTTGTCTATTATATTTACAAATTTTCAAAGTGGCTACCTTTAGCCTTAATATTATACAGAGCTTTAAACGTGTCACAAAATTTTCGGCTATGGGCCGCAACTCACTTACTGAAATTTTATCTCATTTCTTGCATAAGAATCCTTTTAGGGATGCCAAAGTTTTATGAGATTTAGCACACACCCTAGCTACCTTTAGCACATCTCCAAGATGGACCAAACAGAATAATCCATTGGGTTCAAATCTGGGGAATACGGTGGCCATTCTTCAGCTCCAATGAAATCAGGAAAATTTGTCTTGTACCAATCTTGAGTGCCTTTAGCTGTGTGTGCAGGTGCGGAATCCTGTTGGAAGGTCCATATTTTGTTACCAAAGAACTTTTGCGACCAAGGTAAGACAACATCTTCCAAAATGAGTTTGCGATAGTGGTAGTTTAAGGTATTTGGTTTGAAACTTCGTCCAAGTTATTTCTTGTCACCCTGTATAAAGAAGCTTTTAATATGCGTAAATGAATAGTTTTTAATTTGTAGTATTTTATGTATTAATTATCGCCATGCCTTTAATATAGGTGACATTTTCCCACGTTTAATTACTAAATAAACAATATGAGTGAATATAAACGCAATAACTCCGTAAAATTTACATATGATCGCAAACAACGCTTACCTTAATCAAAAGTCAATAAATTGTAGAGCAAAATTTTCAGAAAAAAGAAAATAGACTAAAAAGGAAGATTTATAATATATATATATATATATATATATATATATATATGCATATATTTATTTATATATATATATATATATATATATATATAACTGAACAGAATCCCCTTCATAGAAAGCACCAAAAATAAGAAAGAACATTTGACATTTATTAGCTTTGAGACGTAGTGGCGGGTCCAGAACTTAACTTTTGGGGGGGGGGGGAGGCTAAGAGTTTTCAAGATGTTATTCCAGATCAATGAAAAATTTACAACTGTAACATCCAATTGGGAATGTTGGTGATTTTGGAGGGGGGGCTTCAGCCCCCTAGCCCCCCCCCCCTTAAATCCGCCACTGTTGAGACCTATAGTTACAGTCGGTAACAAAAGTGTCCGAACACTAGCAAAAATTTCTATGTAAAAAAAGTACACTTCATACGGTTTTGTTAAATAAATCCTTATCGAATCATGTTCTTACACTGACTAAGAACAAGATTCGACAAGGATTTATTTAACAAAACCGTATGGAATGTACTTTTTTTACATAAGAATTTTTGCTAGTGTTCGGACACTTTTGTTATCGACTGTACAAGGACTTTCGTCTCGATTTATTCATATTACAGAAATTGACAGAGACAAGTGCACAATATTTTGAAGGCATAGGACATCACAAACATCCATACCCGCACCAGAATTCGAACCTGAAGGTCCAAATGGCAGCGCCTTACCGACCGAACCACCAGGCCGGCAATAAGAAAGAATCCACATAAAAACTTTTTAAAGAAAACATAAGAACTTCAGGATCTTAAGTTTCTTCTTCAGAAAATGTAAGAGCATCAGGATTCTAAAAATATCTGGAGCTAAATTATCGTAATTTCTGGTAGATACCCCGCAGGTTGTATAATCCAGTTTTGCACCAGAAATTTCAATATATAAATAAATTTATATTTGTACGAGCTCTTCCTTCGAAAAAGTACAGATTTCTCTATTAAATAAAATTTCTGTTGAAGAAATGACACACCTTACCTGCGGCTTATCTACCAGAAATTACGGTATTTGATTTTTACTGTGACGGTATTCTTTTAAAGTAAATTAATTTCAAAATAGTAATTAGAGTACATCATGTAACACAATTCCTAGAAACAAGTATGAAGTGTGACGCCAACAAAATTTAAAAATTTCACATTTTTTGTTTATCTTACACATGTATGGAAGAAATATCTTTTTTAGGTCGAATTTTCGAGACTGGTTCTTTTTATGCAATTACACATTTTGAAGTTTTCTGATTGCTACGTGTGTGTTTGTTATCAACTTATCTTAAGATAAATAAATATTAGCCAGGAAGTCCAAACTCAGTATTCTAAATATATATTATATGGGGATGGGGATGCTACTTAAAACAATTCATCAAGACTGGACTAATGGTTCGTGTGCAAGGGCATACGAAGGTATTGAAATACATTATGTCTATCGACGAAATTGCATGTAGGCACAGTTTAAAATCTTTAGACTGCACTAAACAAGATGAAATTGATATACAGGGTTACTCTATGGTCATGAGGCAATCTTAGTGGAGAGGTAGAGAACAATACAAGGGTTGAGAATTGCATACGAATCCACGACCCAAAATGGCATTTTAGCCTTTTAAAAAATGGATGTTTTTGGTTATTTTTAACAATATACTCCAGAAATGGGCATGGCTCTCGAATGTTGCATTTAAAAAAAAAGATTTGCATGCTAAAAGGGCACGTAAGACTTTGCGTAAAGGGATATTTGTAGTAATGATTCTGTTTCTAATCGATGCATATGTCATTCCTTTAGATTTTATCTATTTCCAGTTAAAGTTTGCGTCTCTATTTATAAAATAAAAAGAGGTAAACTTTCAAGAGAAGGTAGGGTTGTTTAAAAGGACTGAGACTTATAGTAGCATCAGAGTTGGCAGCTTTTATAATGTATTCCGAAACATTGTTATTCCCGCCTTTTTTTTTTTTACTCAGTTACATATTGCAGAAAATCATTCTTTAAATAAAGTGCATGAAATAAAGACGAGGTAAAAATGATCCAAAAAAATTGGTAATTCTGTTAACAACCATTCCAGGATTCGGATTACTCCATATTTAATTTTTTCGTAACTGGCCATTTCCATTATGAATACAGACGATTTTCATTTCAGAGAAATATCATACTGAATATGGAAAAAATGTTAATTTTGAACCCAATTGATGACGTCTAAATGCTTTCATTAAACAAAAAAAAAAAAAAAAAAAAATATATATATATATATATATATAGACATTCATTACTATATATATATATATACTCGTATATTTCAATTTCACAATAATTTGTTAAAAATAATTCTCATAGAGCACATTTATACGAAATGTTGTCATACGCTGCCATATAAAAAATTTTGAAAATATGTGATTGTAACGCCACCTGCTGGTTCATTTTAATGAGAAGCTCATCAGCATCCATTCATATCAAAGTCCAAGCAAATATAAACTGTTATTGATTTCCATCAGTTATTTATAAGATACATTATCCATAAAACTTTGGAAACTGTTCACTTTGGATCTCACACACATACACAAAGATATTGTCTAAAAATGTTAAAATCGTTTTCAGCACAACTCAAAACTTTTAAATTCATAAAACACAGGTTATCGAAAATTTTCACTAATCCATTTTTTTTTTTTTCGCTCTTGTGTACATAGAAGAAAGTAATAATTTAATTGGTTTTCATATTATTATGCATACTTAAGCAACAAAAACTTCGAATTCAGAAAATTAGTGGCTGTTGAAATTATTTAAGAGGGGCACTTTAAAAATTTCTATATATATCTACTATTATAAGTAAAATAATAAAGCATTCAGTAACAGAATAAATAATTCTTAAACCCTTTTAAAAATAAAGATAACCATTTTATTTTGTTTATAGAATGTAAATAAAAATGAATAATCTTCCTTATATTTTAAAATCCGTTTTGGAAAATCTAAAAGTATTGAAAAATAATATCGATTTCTAGACTTCAACCTAAGTTGATAGAAACTTAAAAAAATAAATAAAAGAATATTTTGAATTCGCTGACATTTTTAAACTAAACAGCCAAACGACACAAAAGAAACTTTTGAATATGTCGCAATGTTACCAGCGTCAAGAATAAACATTGTCCTGTTTACTCAAAATGTAATACAGACTCTCCGAAAGGACTCGTTTTTATTCTATCCTATCAAGAAAATCGAAAACGCAGAAAACCTTTGCCAAAAATTGGAATTTCGAAAAGATTTTTGTTTGAAACGAGCTTGAAATATGTTTACCGAAAAACAAAATTCTATTCTTTTAAAAATGGCAACATTCGGTGGAAAATAGAAACCATCGTTAAATTCAGCTTCGCATCTTTATTGGTTTTATTTCAATTTTTTTTTTTTTTTTCACTTCCTTCCTTTCTTTATTCGCCATTTTTTTTTTTTTTTCAAGTATTTTCAAACCTTCATTTTTCTTTACTTTATTGTTTGCCAGTTGAATAATATTTCATTAAATTTATATTGATTTTAAGAATAAATAGTATTTTATTACAGATTTATGCAAACATAATATTGTTGAGATTTATTCAACAATTTTATTTTATTTTATTTTATTTTTTTAACTTCAGTACCTTTACGTAGCCGAATTCAAGATCAGCTTCGCATATATTAAAAAAGGTAAAAATGAGCTAAACATATCTTTTCTAATTCAATGAACTGTGAGATAAAAAATATATATATATAGTTTTCGGTGAAACTGTTATTTAAATATCAGGAATATTAAATATCATTTACTTTCATTTAAATTTAAGGAAAAATTCATTTTAGTTTTGTTAATTCTTAAACAAAAATTCTCTTAAATTGTTCCGACAAATACTGAACTGATTTAAATACATGTCTCTTAGGCCAACTATTTCTTAAAAGTAATTATAATATCACCCTTTTTCTTAATCATAAAATTTTAAAAGATTCACAATTAGATGCATTTTTATTTTGTACTCTTAATATTCTTAATAATAAATGTAAGAAAACTAAAATTTTCAGAATAACAAAGTTAATTCTCTCATTTTCATTTAATATAGTAGGATAAAAGCGAATAGAAATTTATATATAAATATAGAGACATACAAAAGAAAATAATTTGCATCCATATTCATATGTAAAATAGCGTAGATATTCATAAAATGATTTTTTTTCCCTTCTCAATTCTTTTAGTAATAATGTATATTTTCTAAGAAATTTTACCTAATATTCGAACATAGTCTGGATTTTCGTGCAAAATAATTTCTTCCTAGATGAGCATTTAACACCCTTAAAAACTTAAGTTAAAACAGACACATAAAAAAAAAAGAAAAGAAAGAAAATTAATAGATTAAATATAATCTGCCAAAGACAGAATTTAGTTTAGTACGGAGGACTATTTATTTCAATCTGTAAAATTTTTATTTTTTATTTACTTTTTAACCTCATATTTTGACCGTAAAACTGGACCACGTACTTTCTAAAATGACTTAAATGAATTAAAATGAAGTGTTGCCACCTAAATTTCATACTTTACTTAATTATTAAAAATATAATTTTATCGAAAAACTTTTTGCACCCCTGAATTCAGAAAAACCGCCTCTTTCATTTGGTACCGAATTTACAAGGATAGGCCTCTGATATCTGAAAACTCCAGGCTTAAACTAATAGTTCTAAAAAAAAAAGAAAAAAAAAATCCCGACTATTTTATTAGCGCACACATATGTAAATAAACCTTTTAAAATCACATACATCCTGTAACAAGAAAGTGTGTATAATGTTAGCCAAAATAATATATGTATATATATATATATATATATATATATATATATATATATATATTATCAGCATCAGGAAATCAGTCTTGCATTGTAGATTTAAAAATAATATGTCTGACAAAAAATTACCTTGACAAGTTCATCGTAAAGCTCATTATTCTGAAACTTTATCAGTCATATTTTGTCTATTCTCACTTCATACGATATTATATCTATATATAGCTATATATAGCTATATAAGAGAGATTGCGCACATACACTGAGAAAACCTTCTGTAACTGCCATCTAGAATCTAGATTGTGGCTCGGGTAAAAATAGTTCCATTTCATCCTTATAAATTCTAGTCCCCTTTAATGCGAGTTCTAGAAACCCCTATTAGAATTCTACATCGTATGCCTATATTATCGAGGTGAAATTTATTTAAAAATCATTGCAAATATGTAAATGTGAATACAAGAGGCGGGTTTTATTATCTATAACCTTGATTTATGACCCAATTCTAGAAAATCAAGCGAGAATTTCTCGCAATACAAAGGATTCAGAATATTCATAATATCATTTCATCATCTAGAAATGTATAGACTAGAAATTCTCGATCATTTCGTCTATTCAACTTATTGGCCTGCCTTAGACGCATAGCTCGAAAATCTATATTTCTAGTTTAGGGATCTAGAAACTGACCACTTATTCGTTCTAGAGGAAAGCGATATATAATATCTCTATATTTATATATAAATATATATATATATATATATATATATATATATATATATTTTTTTTTTTATTTTTATGTTTTTTATTTTTTTTCTCAGTGTAGGGGATCGGAAGGAATGAGTACGATGAGAGCTCTGAAACTCCAGGTAGTTCTACAATATCGAAACTGCAGTGTCCACTTAAATGTGCATGTTTATTGCTTGAATAGTCTAAGATTAAACGTGATTATTTTGTTTCGTTTTCAAAAATGTTTGCTTAAATTTTCAAAACCCTTTCTAGAAATTTTTTATAGAATGGTAGAATTAAAAAATATTTTTAAATTGAAATGATTTTCCATGGACTTGTCTATAAATTTTACCTGTAGCAAGTGCTGCATGAAAGTTGCATCATGTATAACAACGAGTGCAACGATTATAGACAACGACAGATTAGGCCAACAAACAAACAAACAAATAAACAAAATAAAAATTCAAACTGAAAAGGAACTTTATTAATTTTAAATTAAACATATTATCTAGTAACTGAATGTTGCTTTTTATTATCTAGTTTTGTTTTTTATCTGTTTCTTTAATTTATTTTCTTTAAACAAAAATTTTCAATCCTTTTTAATTTTTTTTTCTTTAATTTTCTGTTTTTTGAATTATTAAATTGAAATACCTACATGTAATACAAATATCTTTGTTTACAAAAACCTTAAACCAATGTCATTTAAGTGCAATTGTCAGTGTTAACAATTTAATTGTAGTTAAAATTAAGCGCAATCTCTCCTACTCTATAAGAAGAGATTGCACAAAATAGCTCTCTTGGTGTTATTACATCTGTTGCTTTAAATCATAATATAATAACAAATAAAATTCAAATGCGTAGAAAAAGGATCGCTTCAAAGCTATGTACCAACAGTTTAGCAAAAAATTAAAATTTAGATTTTTTATAACGTTTTGTTGAATTGTTCGCAAACTCTCCTACCTTTACCTTGTAATTCGTTAAATTTTCTATTTAATTTTAATTATATCCCGTTATTTTAAGCAATGTTTAAGATATTTAACTAAATTTCAATCAAGTAAATCAACGATAGTTAAAAGTCAAAGGTTCCTTACATTATTATAATTTTTTTTTTTTTTTTTCTTGAGCTCAAAAATATTTAATACTTTCTTAATTTTACTTTTTTATTCAAGCATAGCAAACTCTAATTAGAAAATATTGCAGATTAATAATATCCTTATGACTTATTTAGTAACATTTTCCCAAAGTTTCGTCCATAAATTTATATATTACAAATTTCACTAAACTCGTAAATGAGAAAGGACTAAATTTTGTAGTTATTTATTACATTGGTATTAAAACTACACAACTACAGAAACACGTAGTACAATTGAAATTTACTTGGCATGCATGCACGCCACGCCACGGAAACGAATAATCCCAAAATAGGTACGCACGTCAGAGTTATCATTATTGATTTTTATAATCTGAAAAAAAGGAGAAAATTGCATTAAAATGTTCATATACATGGTTAAAATTTTTAAGCTACATTTAAATAAATTTTAGCATTGCTTTTTGATTCTTCCACTTTCTTTTTTGTTTTCTTTTTCTATTTTCCTTTCTTATATACTTTCAGCCCCACCAGTGGTCCAAAAGGTTTCGTTGTCAAAGATAGTAGGCGGAAGATATCTAGCTTGTACCCATATTTCGCCTTTTAGTGCACACGTTCGGAATATTACGTAGTTTTCTCCTGAACCCGTGTGAATACGGATTAGGACATTTTAGTGAGATATCCATCCCTCTCACATAGGACATTCCGCCCTGGCATAGGACACTCGTGTGTGAGCGTCAAAATCCTACGTTTACCTATCCAAAGCCCATGTTAACCTATAATCCAAACCATGTTAACCAGTAATCAAAATTCCACGTTAACCTGTGATTAAAATAATCCATATTATTATTCATTACATATTTCATGTTTTTAAATTCCGTTTTGAGAAAATTCATGACCATAAAACTATGTTTCGTTTTTCAAAAAAAATTTAATTTTAATTTTAATTATTATTATTATTATTATTATTTTTTTTTTCTTGGAACTGTAAAATGAGAAATTTTACTATATGAAACTTTGCATTTTACAACATCAAAATAAATTGGAAAAATTTAAAGAAAAATCCATTTTTGGAGGTAGTGACATAATAATTTAACAGTCACGAATTTTCTGAATGTGAAAACGAAAACAGAATTTAAAAATATGTATTATGTAAAGAATAACACGAAATAATAGGGATTATTTTACCTATAGGTTAATATGGGATTTGGATGACCTTAACGCTCACTGATAGATAGCCTATAATTAATTTTATTACAATCGATTATTAATTTAATTAATATTAATTTAAACATGTTCATGTCAGACACTTTTTGTTTATGATTTTAAGAATAATATTTTAACAATAATTAAAATTAAAATGACTTAGATAAAATTTTAGAGATATCTAAAAGCTTCACAGAACGCAAAATCTGTAACTACAACTCTAGATAATAATTTATAATTTATTATATTGACTATCCTCTACTTTATGTATTCGCTCTAATTAGTATTAATAATAAATTAGTTATTTAATTATGAGATCATATTTTAATAACTATATATGGTCTTATTCTCCATAGTACTTTAAATTAAATGACATATAATATATTTAATAACAATATTGATTATTTGTGAAATACATATCATAACTTCAATATTTATTCATATAAAACTTCCATTGAATAACATATTTTATCAATTATAAATCCAATAAAGCCATCTATCAATGATCTACAAAATTTTTGAAAGGAATTTTATTAAACTGAATTTGATAAAAAAAAAAAAAAAAAAAAAAAAAAAAAAAAAAAAGAAGAACATTAAGGCATAAACATTACTTTTATAGAAAAATGAAAGAAAATCATAAGTTATCGCAAGAAAAAGCACAGTGTAATAAACAAACTCTCTTTTAACTAATATTTCAACTTAAAACTTCTATAATTTATCTTTCTCAACTCATCCATTAAGCTCATTCAATATATCCATTAACTTATATCCTTTCAAATTCTTCTTGCAAAAATTTCTCATTACTTTTATGCCTTTCCTTTTGGCTACACATCAAAGTGACTGCGCGAAGTCATCCGACAAAACAAACAAGAACGTCTTCACCTTGGAGGTAGAAGCCGCGAAATCTTATTGATTGAAAGGAAAATTACGTCACCGGGAAAGGTGAATCAATAGGATAGCAGATTTGACGTCGTTCCATCGATTACGAACATTCTTTACAGAGGAATATACATCTTTTAATAATTTATTATCTTTGAAAATTACAACCAGATATTTGCAATTAACTGAAAAATAATGAATGTATAATGATGACTAAATACTTAAAGTAATTATTTTAAAAAATTTAGGAAATTACACTAATTATATATTATATGCAAAGTCTGTTTTTAGCTGTTTAACGGGGGGGGGGGGGGGGGGGAGAAATTTACATAAAAACCTTTTATTTTCATAAAAAAAAAAAAAAAAAAAAAAATGTGTCCTAAATAGGGTTTAATATTTGACGTGAGGTTTATTTATTTATTTATTTTTAACTTTATGTTGCGGGACTTCCTAGTTTATTCAATGTGATCTGCCGCAAAGTGGTGACGACGCTTTTTTGCCATCTGAAAGAAATAGTTTCCTCTCCCTATTAAGTCTGTATTTCATAAACTTTAATTTAGTGCTAAAAGACTGTTGTATTCATAAAAATGTATCTAAATTTCCAAAAGCAGACCAAAAAACACAAATACTTATGTTGGCAGACATCTAAATTAATTCCATATGGCTCCAAAATTAGTATTTATCCAGGTATTAAGTTTCTCTAATATTATATAATTTAACGTAATTTTCATTCATTTGTTGTAATTTTTCTGTTCAAGAAATGTGTTTTTATTTGTTATATATATTCTTAAAAAAATAGTTCCCATATCCTAAAAAAGAAAAAAAGAAAGAAGAATTCCAGTTATCTTAAATCAAGCCTACATATTCATTCAGCCTAACAAATGTATTCCACACTTTTATTTATCTCATTCAGACAAATCTTATTTGCCATTAATTTTTTGTTAAAAATATTAAGGCCTTAGTTTCCCCCCTGTATAATAACCTATCCCATCAAAACTAAAGTTACGAGCGAAAACTAATTATTCTTAGAAATATACAGCCTTTCAGGATGAATTGAATTGGTTTTACGTCGCACTAATACTGCACTGTGAGAAATCGGCAACGGTCTGGGACTCATTCCTAGGGAAGGTTCGGAGTCATGTCCTCTTAATTTCGATAATATATCTTGTATAAAATCGCAATAGGAAATGAAAAAAGAATATGTTATGACAATATGAAATGCAAAAAACATTAGTTGAATCCCAGCGAAGCAACAATATCAACACCAAAACGAATCGTTTCCTGCAAAAAATGTTCTTACATGCATCCGAAGGAAAATGAGAGGTGTGCTCCTTTACAAACTGTTGTCACCTCATGTAACTGCTGAATTCTAAAAGCAACAATTTCTGTAACTGAAGCAAAATATCGGACGAAAACATTCATTAACTAGCAATGAATTGCGCATCACGAAATTGCACCTTTATAAAGCAAGACTTCATACTGCGAAAAATCTCAAAGACGCACTGACAAAGTTTGATTGGATAGTTTTGGAACACTCAGCGTACAGCCCCGACACAGTCCGTTCAAACTACCTTTTGTTTCAGTCATAAGCAAAGCAGTTCTTTGACATCTGCACTGCACACATCCGAACAGTAGACGAAGTACGAAAATCGGTAAATGAAAACATGAATTGACCGAAAGAGGACGGAAGGTGTTAGAAAATGATAGGTAATATTTCGATGAATTATACTCAGCTCTCAAATACATAATCATTTCTCTGAATCACGCTTTGAAACTTATTACCACACCCAATAGAAGAGTGCCGAAACGAAAAAGCCGATCAGTAAAAGAGGAAATTGCTAAACTGAATAAGTGTTATAAAAACATTTTTATTATTACCTTTTACACTGATACTTTCAGCGTTTTTATGCATTCAGTGCTGGATTTACTGTGGACTTTTCAGTAAAATAAACCACAAACATACATAAAACACGTATCACACAAACAAAACATTTACTTTGTTTATTTTTATTTATTCATTTATTTATTTGACATAAAAAAAAAAAAAAAAAAAAAAATACATGCGCAAAAATAATAAAATTAAGTTTATAGCACTGTTAAGTGTAAAATACTTTTTTAATGTACCATTTTCCTTTTTTTTTTTTTTCTGATCAGCTTTTCCTTTTCGATATCTGTACACATACATGCATGGCGAACATTACATGGGAAAACGTAGGACGTAAAAACCTCAGATAAATCTAAGCATCTTTAAAAGCACAAAAATTTTAAAAAGTAAAAGTATATTAGTCTTATAAAAATAATAATAATAATAATAATAATAAAATCATAATCTCAGTATTTAAAACTTTTTTTTTTTTTTAAAGATTTTTCCAGCTTTTTTTTTCTTTTTTTTTTTTTTTTTTTTTTTTTTTTCTTTAATGTAATAGAAAATTCCAAAAATATATTTTTTTATTTTTTCCCTTATTTAATTATTTACTTTTTCTAAAGACTATGTAAATTTAACCTTACATAAAAAAGTTTTTTTTTTTTCTTATATTTTAAGAAAATTATATGCTTTAAGACTTTCCTTTTTATTTTCTTCATGAAATAAAGCTTTTATATGAATGGAAGCTTAGAGTAAATAAAATAATCTCAAAAAGAAACATTGTTAAAGCTTTTTATTTTCGCTTTTTACCTAGATTAAGTTGAATAGAGATTTATAAGATAAATTCTCACGTTTTTTTAATATAACAGGATTTCATTTGACTAATATTTTTCAAATTTCTTAATCATCATGTACTTATACGATCCAAGAAAAATCTAATAAACCTTGCTTTATATTATACGAAAATAAAGTAATAACTAAGTCTCATGCTTTAATATTGTAGACGAATAGTTTTCAAATGCATTGTGTAGTAAATTTTCTAGTACTCATATTTTGAAGAGATCGCTGGTATGAGTTACCCAAATAATATCATCGCATCCTATCTTAAAAATGCAAGATACTATTTCTTGGTATTATTGGTCTTAACGTTACAATTTCGGAAATTTTCTGTCTAAAGTTATCAGGCAGAAATTGCATCGATGATTCTAAGTTCCCATATTCGCATCAGAAATATTCATTTGTTGTATTCATTATATGAATATTTATGTAAGGAAACTAGTAAAATTGTTCTTCCAGAAATTGCCGTGGCTGAGCGCTTTTCAGCGCTTTTCAGCGCTTTTCTATTAATTGATATATTTTAGTTAAAGAAGTATAGCATATTTTAGCATGAATATTGTGACCCAACAACTTTCTTAAATATTTAATACTGAATTCATTTTGCACACATCTATACTTCAATATCGTCAAGTATATATTTAACATAGAAAATTATTAATAAAACCGCAGGTAAACAAACTTAATAAACAAAATAAAATATTAAAAACTGCTCTAGAGAAACTAGTTAGACTAGTTACTTATTTTTTTTATTGTGGTTGATGTGTGTGTGTGTGTGGGGGGGGGGGGGTGTAACCTTTTTTTTTTTATGAGTAAATATAATTATCTTTCTGTTTTGCTTGAAAAATATGCGGTACATGTAGCCGGGTAAAATTATGGTGCAAGTACTGGTCCAACTGTTGTCACTACACGTACCGTAAATGTCAACATTGTTTTGCATTGCTCCTTACAAGAAAACATTCAAAAGGTGTAGTCTTCAAAAAATATTGAAAATATATATATATGTGATTCTACTCTTCCAAAAACACCAGAATGTGAAAAAATTATCGGCTGAAATGAATTACAGCAACCACAAAAAATTATCAAAATTAAACATATTTGGCGATTTCACATTGTTAATCGATTGATTTTGAGTACTTGGCGGAGAAACAAAACACGGTTCAGTTCGTGCGCGGCAATCTCGGTGCTAGCGAACTGAACGCCTAACAGCGCTAAATCGCCAAATATGCTTAATTTTGATAATTTTTTGTGGTCGCTGTAATTAATTTCAGCCGATATTTTTTTTCACTTCCTGGTGTTTTATGAAGAGTAGAATCACATATGTATTTTTTTAATATTTTTTGAACGCGACACCTTTTGAATGTTTCCTTGTTAGATGAAAATATATGATAATGCTTTTTCTTTTCTTTTCTTTAATAATTCATGTTGTTATCTCTTAGTAAACTCATAGTTATTTCTTAGCCAAAAATTCAAACTATTTCTACAGAAATTGGAATTTAGTGCGAAAATTAATATTAGTTCCGTTTAAATGGGATGGAACCTATAGATCCCTTTCCCATATTCTCAACCTTAACTGGTTCTATAATAAAAACAGATTCCAATCTTTGGGGTGTGAAAACAGAAATGCTGCAAATTTTTAATGCCTCTTTCGATTCCCCTTTTGTTATTATTATTATTATTTCATACAAGAAAAACTGTGTTATTATTATTATTATTATTATTTTAAACATTCATTGATACGCAAAGAAAAATAATTAAAAAATATTTTTCAAAGAAGCATGTAGAACTTCTCAAAATAACAAATTTTTATTAAAAACACTGATGTTTCTGTAATAAAAATTCTTATTTCTATAACCAATATAATTAAAAAAAAAATATATATATATAACCTTTTTTTTTTTTTTTTTTTTAAATATCCTTTAGCTGAACAAAATGATAAAACTGAAATGTTCTTTCAACTCCCATTCTCATTTTTCTCACACCGCTTTATCTTTCAAAAAGAATTACTACGAAGAAATATTTCATTACGAATTCTGATATGTCAATCGCCTACAAAAGATCGTGTTTTTCTGTTTAACTCTTCCGTCATCACAATTGATACAAGCAAGAAAAAAACAAAACAAAACAAAGAGAGGTGAAAAAAATAAAAAATCACACAAATCTTTCAACTGCGTGGACCCATTTCATTTGAATTTGCTCCAGAGTAGTGTGCTTTCGCCCTCCCTCATCCTTACTTTTCTCCTGAACTGAAGTGAGAAAAATGACCTTCAAAAGTATCCAGAAGTTTTCGGGATAGAGCCATATTTTTTCGACGCGAATACTTTGCTGATAAATAAGGAAATAAATAAAAGTTTTACGTTCGGTTTTAGTTTTAGGTAGATGAAATTTATCGAACAATGTGTTTTTTGGCCCCTTAATGCGAAAAGTTTTCTATATATAAATATTTTTTAAAAGTTGAATTTATTATGATAAAATAACAATTTTATACTTATTTTTAAAGAAATTATTAGAATTCTTAATGTTTTTATTTATTTATTTATTCGTTATTTTATTTTTATTTATTTATTTATTTTGTGCTTTGTTAAACATTTAAAAACAAACTAATCGTCAAGCGAATATTTTAGTGATAAATAAAGAAGTAAATAAAACTTTTACGTTCAGTTCTAATTTTAGGTAATTGAAATTTATTGAAAAATATATTTTATTCTTTTCAACACACAAAGTTTTCGTATAAATACTTTTTAAAAATTATGTAATTCATAAAGATTAACTAAAAATTATCTACTCATTTTTTTTTTTTTTTTTTTTTTTTTTTTTCAAGAAATTTTTCAAATCCTTGATGTTAATTTTAATTGCAATGAGAATGCTGATAAATAGGAAAATAAATAAATTTTTACGTACGGTTTCAGTTTTAGGTAAGTAAAATTTATAGACTAATGTGTTTTTGTCCCTTAATACAAATGTATGTTTATATATTATAAATAATTATTTAAAACTTGAATTCATAAAATGAACTATTTAATATGTAATTATTTTTAAAAGGCTGTATTGATATTTTAATGTTTACATTTTTGTACTTCTTTCAATAACTAAAAACAAACAAATTACGACACGAATCCTGTGCTGATAATGATAAATAGTGAAATAAACAGAACTATTAGGTATGGTTTTATTTTTAGATAAGTAGATTTTTATTAAACAATGACTTTTCTCCAGATACAACAGAAAGATTTTCATATTAATAATTTTTTTAATTATAATATTATCAACAAAAAATATGTACTTTATTTTTTAGAAATTATTCACATTTATTATTTATTTTATTTTATTTATTTATTATTTATTTATTTATATTTTACTTTATTTATTTATTTTATTTTATTTTATTTTATTTATTTATTTTCTGCCTTTAATACCTACAAATAAATTAGTTGTCAGGAGAATAATATGCTGCTAAAGAAATAAAACTTTTACGTTCAATTATAAATTTTTAAGTAAAATTAATTAAGCAATGGTGCTTCATTATTTAACGCAAATTGTTTCCTTTACACATATTTTCAAATAAAGTTGAATACGTGAAGATCAACTAAAAAGTGTGTACTTACCTTTCTACAAGTTGTTGAAATTCCTAATGTTTAATTTTTTCTGCTTCCTTGAATACTTAAGGACAAAGCCCCACCAGTAGCCGAAGTTTTCTGAACTTAAAGCTGGTAGATGAGAGTTGTCGGGATCGAAACCGAGATCTTCAGCCTAACCATTTAGAGTTTTTCGTAGTTTTCATGAAACTCGCATGAATGCAGGCTAGGACCTCTTTCAAAGACCCTCATGGACGGCATTCTATCTAGGACTAAATCCTAAGGGCAGATGCTTTAACCCTAGCACACTACACCACACACTGCCGAAAAACAAATTGATTTAGATGACGACTTGGAATAGAGATAATTGTTTGTTATATGATGTGTATCATAATATGAACACGATGAAAGTAAAAGTTTCATTATTATTAATATTATTAAATATGTTCTAAAATTACACGGTGATCTTTTGAAAGTTAGTCCACCATAACCTAAATTGATTTTTAAGTTGAATTTATCTAAATAAATTATTGTTATTATTTTAATTTATTATTATTATTATTATTTTTAATTTACATACTATTTAAAAAATAATAATACTTAGTTATAGAAAGCTCCATATTAGGTAAATAGTGTTTTCGAATTCAACTTTCGTATAATTAAAATTACTAAAACAGAAATATGTCAGTGTTTTAAAAAATATTTTTTTTTTTTTTTTAAGTAGAATTTGGAGGAATATGTTAATATATCTGTACTTCGGAGATAAAGGACACCATATGATAAAAAGGAATTTTTTCAGGAGAGCAACTTTTCTATTTTTTTTTTTTTTTTTTTTTTTTTTTTTCAATTTTAAATGCATGTTTAAATGTACTTCATTGCAAGTAGCAATATTTGCTTTAAGATATACTTTAACACATTATTAATACTATAATGTATTAATGTAATAAAGCAAAAAATGCATATCAAGAACATGATGCTAAATCTTTTCACAAAAAAAAAATTAAAATAAAATAAAACAAAATAAATAAAGAGACATGCAGTCCTTTAACTCTGCAGTACAGATATGTACAAATTCCATATTCTGAGAGGAATATGAACTTCAGACATGCTATTCTGATAAGGAACGATCTATTTCAACTCAGGCTTTAACATTTGCCATGCAAAAGTGTCTTTTTTTTTTTTTTCATGCTACAGTTTTCTTTGTTTTCGCTTTTGAGAGGCATAAAGGACTTGATAAATACTGCACAACATATATTAGTATCCATTTGCTCTTACGAAACCTCTATACCGTCATAGCCGTACCGCCATTTATTTTCTTATCATGACAACAAAGCATCTCATTTTTTGCAGATTTCATTAAACTACGGAAATAAATTGCATTTCACACGACGAATATAGTTAAAAATATTCGTTATTAAATGTAAAACAAAGTACTGTATGTCTAATCAACTAATAAAATTGTCTAAAATTTTACAGATAAAATGCTACTTAATGTAAATATAATACGTCTTAATGAATGTACGATCTATGTAAGCAAACAACGTAAATTGCAAAAATAAGCAAAAATTGTTTCGAATCGAAATAACCAAGCATGTCCTATTATCAAATGAACAGTGAGTGCGAGTGTAGTGTGAAAGAAGTAAAAATATTCAGTATAAGCTAGGTTTTTTTTTTTTTTTTTTTTTTTTTTTGTCAGGCTTTAGATTTTTTGGTTTATTTAAAAATTGACATATGCAGTCACTTAGTTTATCCGCTATCTATCTATCGATTCAATTATTTCTTTTTATAACTCTCTGTATATATTTATAATGAAAATATATCATTACGATAATTTCGTAAATTCTGAATTAATTAGAACCAAAGTTTGACAATGGATTTATCTTAAAAATACCTTGAGTTAGTTCGTTAGCTAGTTCGATCCGTCATCTTATTCCAAAATGGCACCCATTTAAAAATTTCAAACTCGTATAAGAAATGGTATATTTGCTATAAAATCGTATGCTATAAATTCAAATGCTATATTTGCTATAAACTATATAAACTCGTAAAATAAACGGATATATTTGAAAATCCATACATACATAGCCCATATCAAGGTCTCAAACAAGTTTATTTATCAACTCGATCCGACATCTTCTTTTAAAATAACAGCTACTTGAATATTAAAACTCAGATTAGAAAACGTACTTACGAACTGATTTGTATGACACTCTGTATGTACATATAGCTTATATCGAATTCTCAATCAAGTTTGTAAATCAACTTGATCCGTCATCGTGTTTTAAAATGGTGGCCCGTTTGAAAATTTCAAACACACCTAAAAAACGCATTTATGAATAGATTTAGATGAAACTCATTATTTAAATAGCTTATACCCAGGTCACAACCAAGTTTATTAGTCTACTTCATCCGTCAATCCTATTTCAAAATGGGGGATATTTGAAAAAAATATAAAACTCAATCTATTTTTTCAAGAAAGCCAGAATGACATTTTTCATCTGATCAAGTGTCATGCTTATTATTTTAGACAATTGTTTCATGTTTTTAAATTCATGATGCTTACATAAAAATCTCTTAGCCATCCATCCTTCAATAATCGATTTTGAATAAATTTTACTACAGCACATTTTATTAAGTCAAAAAGTAAGCTAACCACTTCAGCAGATCTGCCAACATTTGCAATTAATTCGGTAACATTTTTAGCATATTCCTTTTTCACAGGACATTCTTAAAAGAATTTTCTACTTATTTAATCGAAATTACACATTGGAGAAAATCACTGTGCAAAAACAGTGGTGTAAAAAAACATTGTAGGCTACTAATATTACTACAAAATAATTTAGAATTGTCTGCAGGTGTGCTTAATCTACTATAAATTTTGCTGTAGATTTTATCAGTAATTGCAGATCTCGTGTATCGATACACGTTTATTTCAGTGACAAATGAACGGGTTATAACTATGGAAAAATTCAAATAAAAATAACATAAATAAAGTTTGAAAATATATGAATTAAATTATTTTGTTAATCACTTATTTAGCTTTTAATTAATTTATATTAGAATATGTTTAAAAAGAAATCCTTTCATCGTTCCCCATTACCTTATTTTATAAGTAAATGTCATATCTGGATTAAACATAGTTTCTTATAATCTGACAATAAATATGTTATTTCTTAAAAGCGGACATAAAATTATCCGTTTAAAAATTTCGTAAAAAATTCATGACATGATAGATATTTATTTTTCTTTGCTTTTAAACAAATAAAAGTATCTGATTAATAATTTCAACTTTTATCTTTTTATCTTTTTTCTTTTAATTTATAATTTTATTTTGTAAATGAAAAAGAAAAAGAAAACTTAAAATTAAGAAAACACATCCGTTTACTAATGAAAATATCAAATATTTTAATTTGCTAGTAGTGTTAAAACCAGATTTTATAATTAAATAATTAATTTTAATGACTTCTAATTTTCGTGTTTATTTTTCTTTCTTTTTCTTCATTTTTTCTTTTGCTATTAATAGATTTATACTATTTTTTCTGTATTCTGTATTTTACATTCTCATGTTTTTTGCATTAAAAAAAAAAAAAAAAAAAAAAAAAAATCCTTGTATCTGTAAGAAGGAAAAACCAGATTAGAATTTTTAATTATTTTGTTTTCATGGAAATAATTACTTTTAGAATTAAAAGATTCTTCAATAATTGCAACAGGCACGGCAAAAGGTAATTTAATGAAATTTGCAAATTCGGTGCTAAAAGTAAAATGTTGTAAATAATTAAAAGTAAGCTTTATGGGATAGAATAAAGTTGTTTTGCATGAGAGTATACAGTTTTTAATTAGCGGATCTATTTACAAAGCTATAGATGATATTAATTCGTATTACATATAACTTATATATATTGAGAATCGTAAATCATAATATTCAACATACAAGAGATACATTGTTAATGCCAAATACACTCGAAAAATTATTTTTAATCAGGGTAATTTTTAGCACACAAGATATACATTATTAAGGACTGTGATATTAGAAAAAAATAATAGTAACAATAAATAAATAAAACCAGTATTAGTGATTAAATTTGAATAAATTACTGGTGATTAAATTTAAATAAGTTACTGGGTATTAAATTTGAATAACAGACAATTTTAATGCCAACTACATTCAAAAAATAACTTCAAATCAGGGAAAATTTTAGCACACGGGACATACATTATTGAGGCTAGTTATATTCAAGAAAATTAAATAATAAAGCCGTTATTAGTGATTAAATTTGAATAAAGCTTTCACGCTAATTATTACTTATTAAATCCATTCACGCAAGCAATAAAAAAATGAATTTTTTCTATTCAAATGCAAAAAATTATCCATCAGAAACCAATAATTTTTAAGAAGAACCCAACAAGTTTTAAAAAAATCTGGAGTGACTCCACTCGACTTTCCGAACATTGAGTAATTAACAGTTTTGTAGATAAAGTAAAGAAAGAGGAGTTGTTACAAAACAAAGGAGATAAAACCATAATAAAGTGTTTGAGTATTTTTCTCCATATATTGCACGATGTTTTATTTAACGCTACTGAACTTTGAACCCATAGATCATAATGATAAAGAATTTTCGTTCTGTACCTGTAAAAAACCTATAAATGCTAGATTCACCAAAATGCTTATAGTTAGTGCAACAGTAATTTATAATATTCACATAAATTTTCAGCTCAATTGAATAAGGCGTTTAGATGCTATCGCACTTTTAACTAGTATGTTGTGGCCACCACATGACTTTCTTCTATATTTTCCTATACAAATTCACTCAATAACAATAATTTATTAAAATTATTATTTTAAAAAAATTATCTTCCATGGTAATGCAGATGATTTCCATATTAGAAAAGTACTATAATACTAAATATCCAAAAAAAGTCAATTTTACTGTCAATATTACATTAAAAAAAATTGATAACTTCATTTTAAATTATCGCAGATCTATGGCTCAACCATTCGTTTTAAAGGAACTGGCGAGCTCTTTTGAAAGATACCCATCATGAAAATTTACTCCCGTCGAAGGGGGAATTCCCCCCAGCGGGGAGGAGGCGAGGCTCCTACACATACAAAAAAATTTTCCCAGTTGACTATCTCTATTATAAATAATTCTGGTAAATTTCATAATGATTATTAAAAAATAATTTTCTTTATGCACATTTATACAAAATTTTGTACTATACCACAATGTTAAAAATTTAGAAAAAGCGGGATGGCAACGCAACCTGTAAGACAATTTTTACCAAAAGTTGATAGGCACTAATTTATGTCAAGGTGCAACTACATACCAATTTGTATGAAATTCTGTGAAGTAGTTCCTGAGATACAGTTGCCACAAAAGTTGTCACACAGTTGTCACACGCACGCAGAGACTGACAGACAAACAGACAGACATTTTCTAAAAATGGTCAAATCATATTCTACAGCTCTCAAAACGTGTAAATCCATCAAAAACCCGAGGTCGAAAATTTTTACGAATCCAATACTTTCTTCTACTGAATATAGAAGAAAGTAAAAATTTGGTCTCACAGGCCATAATGATAAAACATTTTTCTTTGTGTCCCTGTAAAAAAACTGTAAGTGCTAAATTAACCAAAATCTATACAGTTCGTACAAGTGTGACCTATAACATGTGTACAAATTTTTTGATCAGATTAATAAGGCGTTTAGACGCTATCACACTTTGAAAAATTTGGCCCCATAGGCCATAATGATAAAGAATTTTTCTTTGTGTCCCTGTAAAAAACTATAAGTGCTAGATTCTGAAAAATCTATACAGATTGAGTATCTGTGACCTATCACATGTGTACAAATTTTTTTCTCAATTGAATAAGGCGTTTAGATGCTATCGTACTTTTAAGATTTTGGTCCCACAGGCCATAATGATAAAGAATTTTTCTTTGTGTCCCTGTAAAACTAGTATGTTGTGGCCACCACAAGACTTTCTTCTATATTTTCCTATACAAATTCACGCAGTAACAATATTTAAAAAAAAAAAAAAAAAAAAGATTTTTTTCATTTTTTTTTTCGTTAAAAGTAAAAAAAATCGATAACTTTGTTTTAAATTACCACATATTTATAGTTCAACCATTCGTTTTAAAGGTATTGACGAGACCTTTCGAAAGATACCGATCTTGAAAATTTACACCCCCCCGGGGGGGGGGGGTACTTCCCCCTTGGGGGGGGGGGGGAAGCGATGCCCCAAATTTTTTCCCTAATTAACTACTACTATTATCAATAATTCATATTAATTTCACAATCACAGGTTAAGAATAACTCTCATTATGTACATTTATACGAATTTTTTTCCTATACTGCCATGTTAAAAATTTTGAAAAAATACGATCACAGCGCCACCTGTTGAGCGATTGATCCTCAAATCTAATCAGCCTCAGTTTATGTCAGGGGCCAACTAAATACCAAGTCTGGTTAAATTTCGTTTAAGGAAAAAAAAAAAAAAAAAAAAAAAAAAACGATTTTTTTCTAAGTTTTTTTTCGTTAAAAGTAAAAAAAAATCGATAACTTTGTTTTAAATTATCACAGATTTATAGTTCAACCATTCGTTTTAAAGGTATTGACGAGACCTTTCGAAAGATACCCATCTTGAAAATTTACTCCCCTCGAGGGGGGACTTCCCCCCCCACGGGGGGTGGCGAGGCTTCTACGCATACAAAATTTTTTTCCCAGTTGACTATCTCTATTTTAAATAATTCTTGTAAATTTCATAATGATTACTAAAAAATAATTCTCTTTATGCACATTTATACAAAATTTTGTTCTATATCACCATGTTAAAAATTTAGAAAAAGCGGGATGGCAACGCAACCTGTAAGGCAATTTTTACCAAAAGTTGATAGGCACTAATTTATGTCAAGGTACAACTACATACCAATTTGTATTGAATTCTGTGCAGTAGTTCTTGAGATACAGTTGCCACAAAATTTTGTCACACACACACACACACAGACAGACAGACAGACAGACAGACATTTTCTAAAAATGGTCAAATCGTGTTCTACAGCTCTCAAAACGTGTAAATTCATCAAAAACCCGAGGTCGAAAATTTTTACGAATCCAATACTTTCTCTATATTACATATAGAAGAAAGTAAAAACTATAAGCGCTAGATTCACCAAAATCTATAGGGTTCGTACTATAGTGACTTACAATATACGTACCAACTTTCAGCTTATTCGAACAAAGCGTTTAGACGCTAGCGTGTTCACTCACAGACATACACACACACACACATACACACACACACACACACATACATACACCATCGCAAAAATAGTGAAAACAGACTTAGAGGACCTCGAAACGTATAGAAACATCAAAATCTCGAATTCGGATTTTGACATGATTACAATACTTTCCTCACTATAGTGTTCGGAAAGTAAAAAGGGGAAAGAGGGCAAAACATTTTGAATTTAGAATTGTAAAATGCTCAAAACTTGGAGGACTCTGTCTTCTAGGGATATATAATCCTTCCTAAGAGCAGAAATATTGCAAGATTTTGGAAACTGTATGGCTGTGTTAAACCAATATATATCTATTATATATATATATATATTGTATATATATATATATATATAATTCACTTTATTTAACCTTGTTTTGTACTTCCGTTATCCAACTGCCGTAGGTAACGGAAGTATTGTATTTGGTCCAAAAATTCGATATCGAGTTTTCACCTGATTTACACGTTTTAAGGTCTCCCGAGTTTTTTTTAAGTAGTTTTTGGCAATTGGTCAGTGTGTATGTATGCATGTATGTATGTTTGTATGTATATAGGGAATCTTCTGGCTATTATATCTCCGAAACTAATAAAGATAGAACTACGAAACTTCATAATTGTGACAGGTCTGGTGTACAGGTGAATTTTCCTAAGTCTGGTGAAAATTAGAAAACTGGAAGGATGACATCGGAAACTGGAAAGGGGACCTTAAGTCCGTATCACGAAAACAGCTCTAACGATTTCCTTCAGAGTTGCTTTATAAACACTGTATTAGATATCCTTTCAAATGATATAGTTGGTTAGTTCAGGAAAGTAGATAGGAAGATAGGAATATTATATAAACAGCTCAATTTCAGAACTCGCCGGAGCGTTCCTTTAAAAACGGTGTACGTTTTTTTTTTTTTTTTTTTTTTTTTTTTTTTTTTTTTTTTTCAAACTCGCCATATTAACTCCTTTTTAAATATCCTTTTGTATGTAATTATTGTTTTCTGGTCAATAATCGAGAATATCAAGTTTTGGTAAAAGTTGGCATCTCACAAACGGCTCTAACGATTTTCTTGAAAATTGTTATGTAAATCTATTTTAGATATCCTTTCTCATGCATTACGTGGTTATTACAGGAAAATGAACAATCATCCTGCTTAGGTAGGTCAGTTTTAGATCTCGGAAATTGGAATTTCAAAAGAAAAAAATATATATATCTACCAATTTTTTTTTTTTTTTACTTGCTATGTAAACTTTGTTTTATATGTTTTTGCACGTATATCAAGTTTCTCTTAGCGGAAAAATTTTAGGTTTCTACTTTGTTAGGTCAATTTTATGTCTTCTGGTCCCATTATCTCTAAACAATGCATATAATACTTGTAATAGTAGTCGTGTGGTTGTGATGACACAACTTCTGGAAAATTTCTTCATATCTTTACCGATCCTGACCACTAGAACCCATAAGCACTCTCTGTTCAAAAGTTTATATACCATTTTCCTTTTATCTTTCTATTTTTTTTTTTATGCAAGATTGGAACTAGTATTGTATATTTGCTGAACTAGCTATACAATATTCGAAATCTTGCATCTCATGTTGACAGTACAGCTAGTTTGCTGATGAGAACTGTACTGGGTTTCAACATCTTTAACTCTATTTTTCCTTCATGCATTCCTTTTTATTTCAATAGTATTTTGGTTTATTTCTTGCAATTCTTATCTTGTGTTGCTGAATTTACTCGATAAATGGATTAAAAAAACTATCTCATTGTTTTAGGCATTAGTGATATCTACGTCATTTCTCTTCTGTGTAAGTATTTTAACATGATTTTACTAATCGGTGAATTTTACTTAAATGGTATTTGTGACAATAACTTTATAAGTAATCCTTCTAAATATTAATATCATTGTTGGTATTTTCATCTTTCTCTTATTTGCTGAGTATTGTAAAGGAATTAAATTATTTATTATATATATATATATATATATAACGCTTTTTCCCATGTTAAGTTGTGAACACTGGAGTAATTTTTATTTAAATTTAGCCAGCTCGGGATATGTTGTCAGGACAGTAAAAATTTCAGTCGAGTTCGTAGATGAGGTATTCAGCTCAATGGGGGGGAAATGGGGGGGGGGTGGAAATTTTCATTTGCCCATAATTTCTTTAATATTGAAAATAGGAAAATACTTCAAATCAGACGAATTACCGCCTTACCCTAAAGAACAATTTTGATATTGATTTTTCGATAACTTCAATTGCTTAAAAATTACAAGTTAAAAAAGGATTTTTCGTCAATTGTAATGAAGCCGACTTTTTCTTTAGCTTTAATTGCTTAAATTTATAATCGTGTTCTTACTTCACGTGCAAACGATAATAAAAAAGATAGCTGAAACTATAAAAACCATGGTAACAGCTTAAATTAATCATTTAAAAACATAAAATTAAAATAATACGTTAGTCTTGGTAAAAATATCGTTTGGGATGAATAGTTTCGGTTTATGCAAGAATTAAATTACGATTGAAACTGAGAGTAATACGTTACAGTTTCCTTTGACCTTTTTATCCTGTGGAAACAAGATATTGGTCCGTGAAGAGATATGAGGTTTTTGCGTGGGAAGAAAATTTAATGATGCCAAAGCTACCATTTTTTATCTCCAAGCTCGCCAAATTTTGTCATCAAATAATTAATTTCATCGCCAAGTCAAAAACTTCGTGATCAACTATCAAATTTCGCCGCCAAATCACAAATTTCATTGCTATGTCGCAAATTTTGTCACCAAATTGTGTATATTTATGGCTTTTATTTGTTGAATGATTATGAGCTTGGATTTAAAAAAAAATTAAACATTTACTGACCAATAAATCTAGCCTAAAATTTTAAGTAGAATGAATAGTAGTAGTTTATAATTAAATTTCTTTAAAATATAATAGCGACGTAAATGCAATGTGTGGGAACAAAGCCATTGGCTAAGTATGTGATAATGCATGTGTAATACTATTTCTTTACTTTTGTAACCTTAACGTAAAGGAATCTACCTTTGCCTCTAAGCTTGCCGAAAAGAGATTTTTTTTTTTATTTATTTTTTATTTATTTATTTTTATTTATTTATTTATTTATTTTTTTTTTCTTATGTTACAGTCAATTAAATTCAAATTATTCGTAACATATATTTTCCAAAATATTAAAATATATAAAAATTTATTCAATTTCTAAATAATTTATGCAAAAAAATACTAACTCGCACTAAATAGCTAACTAGCACGGCTTGTTAGATTTTAAATGACAAATTCATTAAGCTATGCAAGACAATTTCGGCATTTCCTCTTAAG
The DNA here is from genome assembly GCA_963930645.1 of Salticus scenicus. Classification (NCBI taxonomy): domain Eukaryota; kingdom Metazoa; phylum Arthropoda; class Arachnida; order Araneae; family Salticidae; genus Salticus; species Salticus scenicus. Next base: position 157,546,749 of record OZ005649.1, on the reverse strand, counting down.
TGGAAAGTTTCCTAGAAATAGTTAATTTCTAAAATTTTATATTAAAATATGTGAAGAAAAAATAATATAATAAGAGGTATTTCCAGAATCTTCGATGTCTTTGTATTAAATCATCTATAAGCATGTTACCAAAATAAGACTTGCAAAGCATTAACATAGATTGAAAGAAAATTAAAGTTTACTTTTGTGAAACTTTTTGGATCAGAATATATATTTGAGAAATTGACTCTTATCTCACGAAAAATTTTTGATATGATAGTCTAAGAAAATTTGGCATTTTTGGAGATAAAAAATTCATCTAGAGGAAAAAAGAGTAAGTTGATAAAGTAGAAAAGTTATCTTATTTCTTTATACGATTTTTTTTTTTTTTTTTTTTTTAAGAAAAGAACTTGGTGCATATATGTTATTATATATATACATATATATATATATATATATATTTAGATTCAGTGACTATATATTTAATTATGTAGATAGTCCAGTCATATATAGTTTAGATAGTATCTTTTCATCCCTGTTATCATTATGTGGAAAAGTAGATGAAAGAAATCAGTATTTCCTTATAAAATTGACTATATATAATAGTTTTATTAGAATCTACGTCTCCAAATCTTCATCTATATACACAGTTCTTCCAATATCTTATTTTTGACGAATTAATATGATCCTTTTCTCTTCTTTAAGTGATATATTCATCAGTTTTAAATTATATCATATAAAGAAAATCGCTCACATTTTATGGTAATGATTTTAGTAGTTGAGTTTTATGTATAAATGCTGTATTTTTTGCGTCGATTTGTTTCTGTCTGATAATCATGGTTCTTGACAATAGTTCTAGCTCAAATTTTCAAGGAAAGTGAACTTTTTCTTAGTACAATTATGTCAGTTTTATCCCATTCCTCTTGTACTGTTTTCTAAAGTCCGTTCAATGTTTTTGGATGCCGTTTTCCTCAGGCTCTTTCTACAAAACCAAAAGCAAAAATGTACATTGAGAAGAGTCAGGTGATTTTACAGGTATTTTATTAAATGGTATACATTTTATTCTTGTTTCTGATTCTTTATTTGCTAATTAAGCAACAGTTGGTGTAGACGTGTGACTAGTGGCTTTATCCGTATGAAGCTTTACTTTATCAATTTCCTTTCTATATAAGGCTGGAATTTCTTCTTCAAAAATTTGCTCTAAAATGCTCTGCTGATAGTAGAATGAATTAATTTTGGTTTTACTTGAGCCATTTTTTCTTCTTTTTTTAATTTCCTGTTGTAACAATATCCTGCAACTACCATGAATTTATAGGGAACTTTTCTGTACACTGACGAAGCCATTTTATATGGTCATTCGTATGGTCCATTTCATATGGTCATGAGTTGAGCAATAGGAAATTGATATTTTTTTATTACAGTCACTTAAATATGTTCATGGCTCATCGAATTCTCTACAAATCATCTACAAATTTCCATTTTTTAACAGCTGTGTGTTTTTTTTTAATACATTTTGCTACAATTTGTTTTTCTTTCAGCAATATGCTTTGGCGAAAGCAGACGAACTTTAGGCTTAAACGTCTTTTTTCGCTTCAAATCTTTATGAATGATTTTAATTACAGTTCCAGAAGACATTCCTAGTTTCGATACAATGGTTCTTTCACACGACGGATTTTTTTTATAGGATCAGAGACTTCACTTTCTTTACATTTACCTGCGTTCGACCAGTCTTAGGATAAAGTTTCGCGGTCGTGTTTTCATATTTACTTTCACTTAAACTTTTATTTTTCCTTTCTAATTTAATATATTCCGAATACCTCTTTTAGGAATGCAATAATCTCGGTTTTTACACCGCTTTATAATTTGGTGATACGAATCACTTTTTTCACGAATACTTATGGTAAAGTGCAGTTACGTGAACTTCGAGACCTCTATCAATTTTAGGAGCCATTTTCAAAATAAATCTTATATTTTTACATTCCAATCAAAAGATATAAGTAGCAGACGATTATTCTAAAGTTACTAATTTTTTTTATCTCTAACTGCAAAAAAGAAAAATAAATAATACAATCGTTTCCATAAAGTATGAATGATCTTCTGTATTATAATATATTAAAATACCAACAATAAAATTGTTTTAAAAAATTAGCTTTAGCTTTTTAAAAATATTGAAATAAAAAGTTTTGAATAAGTGCTACTATTTTGTAAAGAAACGACAAGTTAATGTGTTATAAAGCTATTTTTTTAAGCAGTAATTCAACATAGTTGTGTTTGGGATTAAATATCAGAAAATTAAGCAACTCTTAGTGATATGTTCTGATTTTTTGTTACCACTAATTTTTTATAGAATTTTTTGTAATATATATATATATATATATATATAGGGTTATATATATATAACCCATTCAGATTAAAAGGAAATTTATTGAATGCGAATAGTGGTGGAAACTGTCCAGAAAAAGAGAGGGCTTATATAACGCTTGGCTACGCTGACTTATTTCTGAATAGCAATAGCTATCTTATCGATTGGAGAATAGCTACTAAACAACTTAGATATTCTAAACACCTGTGCCAACAGAAGGCAAACGCAAAGAAGTATACATATGCCAAATTAAATTAAGGAGTAAAATTAATAAATCACATCCGATTTTATACGCGAATTTTCAACTTTTAACAATAAAAATCCCTCGGTACTTAAACCATACACTGTAAAAAATAAAATTTCACCAGAAAAATGGTTCCCATTTAGCTGCAATCAGTAATCTGATGCTTAGTTTCTCAATTTTAATAGTACTTCCACTAAGTTAGTACTTCTAAAATAGGGAAAATTTCATGGCTTCTTCTATAGATGCATGGACAGATTTTCTCATTTTTTCCTGTCCATCCAGCTCTATCGATTACACTTCATAAAAAGGTTTCAATTTTTCGTTGAAATCTAACTTTTTTGCTTTATGCATTTTCAACATATTCATTTATACTTATTACTTATAACATTCTAAATAAAAATTACCATATTTTTATGAGACACTTAAAGATGAGATATTTCCGCCTTTTTCTGCCCTACCACTATTTTTATGCAGAAATCTATGTCGTACTTTTAGTGTAATGTGTTGTAATTAAATAGAATAAAGATTATTGTATAAAAATAATGGTAGTAATAGAGACGAAAATTACTCATCATTGCAAATGTCCTTAAGAAAAAAAAAAAAAAAAAAAAAAAAAAAAAAAAAAGCAGTATTACCTTGTATTATAAGACAAAGCAAGTTATAAAAGTGAAAACGAAATATTATCTTGAAAAGTAAAAATTTCGTGTTCCAGAATGCAATTTTTTTAATATATTTCTTTTAAAATAATCGAAGCTAAAAGGTTTTTATATTTATTTTACTCTTTTATAGTATTTTTTGGCCAACTAATCACCAAAATACTGCTATCTTTATTCGAGAGAATAAGAAGAAGTTATAGCATCAAAGTTTAAGTTCTAGCATTAGATACAAGCAATTTGTCCTCATCCCTGCGTGAAATTTACCAGCGTCTTTTCAGACGTTACTTCCACTAGAACGCGTCTTAAATAAAGTAAATGTAAAAAAATAAAATAAAATAAAAATAAAATGAGTTCACATTTCTTTTTTAACGACCGCTATGTTTGAGTAAAGCAAACGAATTATTTTTTTATTTTATTTTATAACTCTTTCCCTAAGAGACTTCAGTTAATATTTTAAAGTTTATATTTTCTTTTTCACAGTCTTTAGCCGTTTTCTGATTTTTAAGAAATTCTGCAAAAATGATGTTAAGAAGGATTATGTATTTAGTTTTTCAGCTACTTCAAATAAGTAAAAGTTACATTTTATTTAATAAAAGAATTCCTAAGTCAACGATCATACAGTGTTATTTATTTATTTATTTTTTATTAATTAATTAATTAATTTTTTTTTTCAAATATTACATTCCATCATATATGAAGTATTTGATGCAATAATATTAAAAATTAACAATTGATTTCCTATGATATTTATCCAAACAGTGCCAGAAAAATAAAATAAATAATTTTAAGACTAATTGAATTTGATGGGAAAAAAAAAAAAAACAATGAAGAATCGGCGTTTCGTTGATATAGGAATACTTTTCTATGATGAATACATATATATATATATATATAATTATGATTAAGATTTTCAAAAATTTCTAAATTATTCTAAAACGTGATATAAATTATTTGTAAAACTAGGCACAAGTACTCCATAACGTGTGTTTAATTTCATAGCTTTTAACGGATTTATACAAATAATTCTGCATGATAATACGTAAAATTATATTAAAAGAGTATTATACGTAATTATGTATATATATATATATTTATATATATATATATATATATATATCTAATATAGAGACATAATCAATTAAATAGAATGATGCTGATGCTTAAAATTTAATTTCCAAAATTTATTACATTCATTGTTATATTTATGCTATAATAAAATTGTACTTTTAAAAAATTAAAGAACACGCTTTTATTGAAATGTGAACTGCAAAGCACAAAATATCTGTCTTTATAGAATTAAAATTCAGGGTAAGAAAAAATCGTGTGAGTGACACACCCTATTATTTACATTTTTAATATTTAAAAAAAAATTAATTCAAATTGTTGGCACTCAACGTTATACAAATACGGCCAAATCCTGTGCCACATGCGATAGAGTTATATATATATAGATTTTATTATTTGCCCCTAGAACCTGCCCCTGATGGGATAAGAGCCTGGAAACAGTTGCAAGTGTAGAAATAAAATCTTTCTTCTACATTAATGGGAAAAAAAAAAAGCATTGAGTTCGTAAACGTTTTTTATATTAATTTTTTGATTAACTTCCATATTTTGAGAGGCCCAGAAAACATTTAACCTATTTTAGAAAATATTTATCTGTCTGAGTGTATGTCTGTGTGAGAGCCACAAAATGTTTGTGTGAGATCTATATCTAGAGCTAATTCACATGATATCATAAAACTACACTTTGCTATATCTTGACACAAATTGTTGTGTATAAATTTTCAGCACATATCACGCAACAGATGGCCATCCCGTTTTTTCATATTTTTTAATGTGACAGCTAAATTTAGAAATTCGTATAACTGTACACAATGATATAACTATAAACAAATTATTATGAAATTAAGAAACAAATTATTCATAATAATAATAGTCGGCAACAATAAAATTTTTATGTATGTTAGAGCATCACTCCCCTTTCCCCTTTAAGGTAGACCCTCCTCACATATATCTTCGATGACTTAAACAAAGTTGTCAATTTTTACTTCCATTACCCTACTACCGTAGGTAATGGAAGTATTGTATTCGGTCTGAAAATTCGATATCGGGTTTTCACCTTATTTACACGTTTTAAGGTTCCCTGGGTCCAAAAAAGTGGTTTTTGGCAATTGGTCAGTGTGTTATGTATGTGTGTGTGTATGTATGTATGTATGTGGAGAATCTTCTGGCTATTATAGCTCAAAAACTAATAAAGATAGAGCTACGAAACTTTAGAATTGAAATACGTCTGGTGTACAGATGAAATTTCCAAATTTTGGTAAAAATTGAAAAACCGGAAGTGGGGCATCGGAAACCGGAAGTCCGTATCTCAAAAACGGCTCTAACGATTTTCTTCAAACTTGCTATATAAACACTCTATTAGATGTCCTTTCGAATGATATAGTTGGTTAGTTCAGGAAAATTGATAGGCGTCCTGTATAAATAGTTCAATTTCAGGCCTTGCAAAGGCGTTCCTTTAAAAACGATTGTACGGATTTTTTTCAAACTCACCATTTTGACTCACTTTTAAATATGCTTTTGTATGTAATTATTGTTTCCCGGTCAATAATTGATGTTTTGAAAAAGTTGGTATCTCTAAAACGGCTCTAATGATTTTCTTGAAAATTGTTTCATTAATCTATTTTAGATACCCTTTCTCATGTATTACGTGGTTATTTCAGGAATATTAACGGTCATCTTGATTAGGTAGTTCCGTTTTAGATCTCGGATATTGGTGTTTAAAAAATAACTCAATCTTTTTTTTTTTTTTTTTTTTTTTTTTAAACTCGCTATCTAAACTCTGTTTTATATGTCTTTATAAGTGTATCAAGTTTCTCTTACTGGAAAATTCAAAAAAATGCATATAATACGTGTAATAGTTGGGTAATGGAAATCGTGTGGCTGTTTCACACCAGATTTTTATTCATGTAAATATACAAGTATATATATATCCTGAAAAAAAAAAAAACTACTTAAGATACTTTATATATGCCCCAAAACTGGCTTTCTTTTAAATTTAGGATTATAAATTTGGAGGTGAAAATTGTCTGCGTGGATCATGGAAAATTATTTTGATAAATATTACGCTTGAATTTATGTAGGAAAGTATAAAGGAAAGTTTTGGGGTGGCAACAACACACTAGTTTTACTTTGAAAATGTATATCCATACTTATATTTTTGCTCATTATGTCATTATGTTTAGTTTTAAAACATAAACAATAATTGAATTAATTTAAAAATTTGATCTCTTAAAAAAAAAAAATAAATAAATAAATAAAAATATTTTTTTTTCTTTATTATTTTTATTAAACATTATAAGAAGCCCTTTGTTTATATCAAATTGTTTTATTTTAATTAATTATACTTATTAATTTTTAAATCATATTCATAGCAATATTTGAATAGAATTGTATATTCTTGGCCACCATTAAAATAAACATGGGTAAAGTATTACCCAAATCTCTTAATTCTGAGTTTAATTGTGTAATTAGAAGCAAAACTGTAAAGACGGTTACATTTAAAGTTTATATTTTAGATGAGAAATGAAAATTCATTTCTTACCATTTAGGATTAGCTATTAAAAAAATTTTGTATAGTTTTATTATTTATTTATTTATCATTTTTTTTTAAATAATTATTCGAGAAAATCTAATGGTTTAAACTGTAACAGTTTTAGTTATAACAATTCCTTTGTTCAATATTCAAAATTCTATTTTTTAATGGTTATACAGTTGTTAACTGCAGCACATTTAAATGTTTTTAGAATGAAAGATCGTAATATTCTATTTAGGTAAATTGAAAGTAAAATAAATTAGTTAATTAATAATAAAATATTTTACTAAATTATTTATATTTAAACAGTTTAAAATAAAGCATTAAGGTGCTCATAAAAAATAATAAAATAAAATTTCTATTACTTTTACAAGTATGTCAGGAATTTTAATTAAATTTAATGAGACGCGTAAATTTTCATCTTAAACTAATTAAACCTATCTAGAAAAAATTTCTACGATTTTATCCATTTTTAATATAAATTATATTATTTATTTATTTTTTAAGTATTTAATTTATTTATGCTAAATTTAAAATGTATTTTTTTTTTTCCTTTTTTAGTTATTAGCAAACACCAAAATTCTCTTCGAATTACAAAATAACTATTTTTCTTAAAAATAACTTCAATTGCTTATAAGAAAACTTCATAAAAATAGGATTTCCTTTTATTTATAAATTGAAATGAAAAAAAAAAAAATGTTAACGAAAAATAAAAAGAGAAACAAAACAATGCAGTATCCATTTTCGCACTTTAGCCTACTGTAAAAGTTTGTTTCTTTTTTCATTTTCTTTTTCCTTTTGTTTCGTTTCAAATTCTTCCAAGTTTTCCAAAACTTTCAGAAAGTTTAACTCACCATTTCAGTAAAGAACAGCAAGCATTCTTACCTGCAAAAGAAAAAAGAAATATATTGTACTTAAAAGGGTATATGGAATTTTAGAAAAAAATATTTAATGCATTATAATATTTTTTTTTTCCAAGATTACGGTTAAAACTATTAAAAGTTAATCGATGAGTTCTTAGGGGCATAAAAGTATAAAATAATTTTTGTCTCATTTATTAATATGCTGTCAAACCGATTTGTAAAAAAATGTGCAGTTAATGTATATAGTCTTTTTACCTTTTCTTACCAATATATGGTAGAGGCGATATTGTTTTGAGGTCAAATTTTCCAAATTCGTGTTTTCCCTATAATTACGTGTTTTGAGAGCCGTGAATACAAAAATCAAGCTATTAAGGTTTCGTCTGCGTGTTTTGCCTATGTGTCGGTGTTTTATATTACAGAGAAAAAATTATATAACTAACTTCTAGAATCTAAATTGTAGCTCTAGAAAAAATAGTTCCATGCCATCCTAGTCCCCTTGGAAAGCGAGTTCTAGAACCCCTATTAGAATTCTAGAACGTTTGCCTATATTGTCGAGGGCAAAGTTATTTAAAAATCTCTGCAAATAAATAAGACTACAAGAGGCGGGTTTCAGAAACTATAATCTTAGTTCATTACCCAATTCTAGAAAATCAAACGAGAATTTCTCGCAATACAAAAGATTCAGAATATTCGGAATATTCAAAATATTGTTTCACCATCTAGAAATGTGTAAAACTAGAAATTCTCGATCATTTCGTCTATTCAGTTTATTGGCGTGCCTTATGCGCATAGCTCGGAAATCTATATTTCTAGTTAAGGGATTTAGAAAATGGCCACTTATTCATTCTAGAAGAAAGCGGTATATATTTTTTCTCAGTGTAGCATAAACCAAACACAAATATTGACAGGGAATCAAAACTCGGTATTCTAAGTCTGCTACATAATAGGATAATACATGAAACTATTTATTGAGATCAGTCAAATGATTCGTATACAGGGATTTTCAAGTTATTCCATTGCACTTAGGACAATAGGCGAAATTTTTTCTTAGTGCAGTTTAATACGTTTTAACTACATTAGACAAAACGATATTAATGTATATATTTTGCATTCTCAAAAGAGTATTTCACATAAAATGTGGTACAAAAAGCATTTACCCTTCGTTTACAGGATCAAACAAAAGAATTTGTATATATTAAGGCTATGAATGAAAACGTCTCAAAGTTCGTTTCAAGTTGCATAATGATTTTTTTCTGCACCAAATTCAAGTACAGTATATGGGGAGTTTATTGTCTATAGTAAATATAATATTCTAAATATAGGCTACAGAAAATTAATCAAATAAATTTCAAAAAGTATTCATAAGTTTATATATATATATATGAAAGCCTTTCGAAACATATTACAGAAAGAAATGAAAAATATCACAGGACGAAATATAAGATATAATGAAGAAAAAAAAAGAATAAAAAAAAAATTAAAGCATAGAACCAAAATAATAATGAAAAACTTGTGACATATGTAAGATAACTGATTCACTAACAAAAACTAATTAATATTAATTACGCAATCCAAAAGTATAAGTAATTTCAAAAACTCGGAGATGCCGTGCGATTGATTTTAAATAAATTATGAAAGGAAAAGAAATGCACGCAAATCGGAATTTTATGTTTTGCAAGCAAAACGACAACTGCATATCAGCAGCTCACCAATTCATGTACTCCTAAAATAAAGGGTTTTATTATTGTTATTATTAATATTATTAGTAGTAGTAATAGCCAACAAAGATATAAATGTAATATTGTAAGCAAAATTTGCGTTTAAAATAAGGTTAAATTGAATAGCTTGAAATAAATTTTTAATTTAATAAAAGCCTTAAGTGATATGAATGTAGATATAATGTTCAAAGGGAAGACTGAGTGAGCAGGAAGAAGTGCCAAAACACGACGTAGCATGGACTCGACTATTATCTGAATGTGTGCTGGGGATAATTCATCCACAAATCCTGAAAGGCAATTAACAAATCCATAGGATTGCGAGGGAGATCTCTTCTAAACAGAAAGTTGCATGTCATTCCAGATATGCTAAAAGATGGTGTCCAATGGGCATCACTAAAGTCAAAAGAGTGATCCTGGAGCTACATGGTAGCAAATGTAGGGTGTTGCATTGTCCTTCTGGAATTGTCTAAATCTATAAGAATGCTCAAATGGCATCAATGGTTGCAGGTGATCGGGCAGGATGCTTACGTACTTGTCAGAGTCGTATCTAGACGTATCAAACCCGATATCACACCATCTAAACATAACATAGCAGAGCCTCCACCAACTTGAATAGTCGCCTGTTTACATATATGTCCCATGGATTCATAAGGTTATCTCCATACTTGTACGCATCTATCCGACCAATATAACAGGAAAAGAGACTCGTCAGACCAACGTGTCTCTAGTTATCAACAGTAAAATGAAGGTGTTGTCAGACCCAAACGAGGCGTAAAGCTTTGTGTATAGCAGTCAACAACGGTTCACAATTGGGCTTTCAGATCCGAAAGTCCATATCAATGATGCTCCGTTGAATAGATCGCATGCTGGCACTTGTTGATGCCGTAGCATTCAAATCTTTAGCAATTTGAGAGAGGTTGCACGTTTGTCATGTTTAATGTTTCTCGTCAGTCGTCATTGTCTCTTTCTTTTACGACCTTTTGCCGGCAACAGTGATGTCGAAGATTTGATGTTTTACCGGATTCTCGAAATTCACGGTATACTCGTGAAATGGTCGTACACGAAAATCCAAATTTATTCGCAACTTCGGAGATTCTATAACTCCTCTTCTGTAAAACAATTATATAGAACCATGTTCAGAGTCGATAAAAGTCAATTCAGAGTCGATGTTCAGAGTCTTCCTAACTTACCATTGTAGCAACAGATTTGACAGACACCTGTAATCTTATATAAGCACTGTCAACCGCATTGCGGGACTCTAGTTGGTTCCATACTCCTGTTATTTGCATATGCACGCCTGTACCAGTTTTTTACTCTTCAGTGTATAATTTACAATTAATGTGGTTCATATTCAAGTGGTGTAACAAAAAACAGTTTTTATTAAAACTTCTTTTGCTAAATTATATCAACTTAAGTGCAAAATTAAAATATAGCAAATAATCGATAATGTAGATCTTTACTTTTGTTTATATATATATATATATATATATATATATATATATATATATATATATATAAAGTCAAATGCATTTATAAAGTTTCAAAATTTCTGTAAATGTATAATTTTACATTTATAGAAATGCTTATTTTAGTTTTCGAGATACAGTTAGACTAGTTATTGTCGACAAATCGTCATTTAAAATAATTAAAAAGAATGCTTTTTACATACATTTAACAAATTAAAATAATATTTTAAATATGTAACTGCATCAAAATATTACACATTAAAATATTGTCCAAATATAGTGAATGAAATGTCCCAATAAAAATCATTTCATTTGAAAATAGTGTCAAAATATTTCAGAAATATATTTCTTCTTACAATGTCTAATATAGAATATATATATATATATGTATATATTGGAGCACATATTTTTTCCCATAAAGTAATTCTTGATTTACATATTCAAATTCCTCTCATCGAACTTTATTCGTTTCGAAAGTATATTCAAAATACTCCGCATTTCAAAAATTGCCTAAGCAATTTTTTTTTTCACGAAGTTTATGGAAGTAAACAGGGAAAAAAATAAAGAAAAAAATAAAAGTAAAGAAATCATTTCTATTTTAAAGTTGCTGTAGTGACCTTCTAATATCAAGATTTTTTATGTCTTGAACTCTATTCAATTGTTCATAAAAACTTATAAGAAATAACTTTTATCAGAGACTGAATATGTTAAGCAGAAGGAAAAAGACAATTTTTTGATTCAAACAAAACGAGAATGTACTCAAACGTATTGCTGTAGGGAAATACGAAATCTAAAATTTAAAGCTAAGAAAGATATGTTCATATATTCCGTTAGATATATTACATTCAACTGAAACTACCAGATGTAATTTTCAAACTATTTACATATGCCAACTGTAGATGTAATTTTATATTTATAGTTTTATTTTTAAAATAAAAATCTTTAGAAACATACATTTTTTAAAACTCAAATAATTCTGAATATAATATAGATTTATATATGATATACGAAAGTTATTTGAAAAGAAAAAAATATTTTATTTATTTTTAAACATGTGAGTTTTTTTATTTATTTTATTTTTTACATTATTTTGACAGTATGTGATAGAAAAATATTGTTTTGGGTTCAAATTTTCTAAATTAGATTTTTGCTATATTTTCATGTTTGAAGATAATTTGAATTCAAGTTTTTCGAGATTGATCTTCGTGTCTGTCTCCCTGACTGTGAGATTTAGTGAGAGTCTGTTATCAATATAAAGGTATCGCATCCGTTAAAAACAACTCAAAAACAAATATTTTTCGGAAGTCCAAACTCATTACTCTTAGTCTGTGTCATATAAGTACGCTATTTCATATTTTTATTGAAACTTTACAAATGGCTCGTATTCAGATATACCGTATAGAATTCAAATATTTCATTCAAATCGCTCTGTGGGCGAAATTTCTTGTAGATACAGTTTAACATCTTTATGCTGCACTAAACAATAGGAAATGCACATATATATTTATATGTATAAAAGCATGATTCGTATAGAATATGCTATGGAAATCCTTCGCCATCTATATACAGTGTTACTCAAATATATTTGGACTATACTTAGAAACAGTAGGAAGTTTATTTCATATTGTCCACAAGTTATATAAATATTTTGGACTCAATTTTTAAATTTAATCACAGCCTTAAATTCTATTTAAATGTCGATAATATATTCAAGCGGTAATTTGTAGGGAAGTATGTCCTCTTTCACAGGAAATAAAACTGCTTCTTAAGCTATTTTGAATGATTTAAAATACCTTCCTAAACAGTACTTGTTATCTTATCATTCTTTAATCTGTAAACTGTCTTTATCATATTCAAATGCAGGGTAGGGGAAAGTCGTGAGATTTTTTGCCAAAAAGCGGACATTACAAGAATTGTTATTATTCAGTTTATAAATCATTTACTGAGCTCATTAAATCTAATTATTTTTAAAATAATTTATAAATATTACGTGACTTAAATTTCTTGAACATATCTACATTCATCTAAAATCATTTCCAAAAATGTATTTTTCCCCACTTGGCTTTAAAAGGTATGTGTATTTTATTTTTGCATAGCTTATAGATACCTTGTAAAAGACATTTTTTTTTTTTTTTTTTTTTTTGTAACACACATCTTTAAACAATTTAGATTATTTCAGATTACTTTTTATTTATTTTTATTTATTTATTTATTATTTTCAAATTTTATTTAGTGTCTTTGTTTTAAATTTCAATGTCATAAAATTGCATTTAAACTATATTTAACTCTACAATGTGATATTCTAAAACAAAAATTTAGACATCCATTTGTATAAATTGGAAGCTTCTTAAAACAACCACATATGTTGTTATTGGATTTAAATAAAAACTTACACAATAAATTTTTAAAATATTTTATGATTTAAATTCTAAAGATTTAAACTTAATAGAGTAAAAAATAAAAATTGAGAAAATTTATTTTGTGGTAAGAAAAATCAAAAATTAAATTTTCGAATTAGAAATATATTTGCATTTTAATAAACATATAATAAATTTATGGGTATCTTATCTTCTTAATAATCAAAACATATATTTATAAAACTTAATTAGAGATTTGTCATATTATTCCAGGATTAAAAATAATACCATTAAAATACTAAACAATAAACAAAACAATAAAATTGTATAAACTTTTATCCTTAAAACTAAAGCATTGACATTCAAATGAATTCCCCTTTTCCTTTGATCTGTAAGAAGATTAAAATCCAGATTATCATCAATATCATCAGAATAGCGTCTTACACACTGAACAAAAATGTATTCGTCTTTGACTATTCACACTGCCTCCAAATACTCTCAAGTCTGTGTGTTCATATGAATAAATTTCGTCTTGTACCATGTAACCACATCCTCTGAAAGAATGTGTTTCGACAATAGGTTCATTATTCTTTTTAGATCATAACAGAACGGGAATAATTTTCTAAAATGAACCTGGGCACAGGAACCATCTTACAGAAATAGGGGTCAGTTAAGTTCATTAATGATTTCACCTTCGGCGAAATCATTAATGAACTTAACTGGCGTGACGTCATTAAGCCCTTTATGCGTGACCACTCCAGAGAAAACTCCAAAATACACATTTTAAAATTTGTATCCTATGAGGAAATGTTTATATTCTATGAGAAAATTAATAGAGAAATGGAAAATGAGAAATCAGCTCGGGTGGAAAAAGGCGATAATTTAGCCTTGATCCCGAAAAGATCAATTGGAATCCCTCTTCTACCATACGGAGCATTGAGAGAATTTCGGACATGCAATACGTTTTTAATTTAAAAGGCAGATAATTCGTGGTTCATTTTTTAAATGATTTCCTGACACGTGCCTCATTTGCCTCGGGAAAAATCAGGCTCTGTCTGGGCACATATGTGAAACAGACCGCCATTCATATCTTGCTCTACATGCACCTTAGCCCAATTTAATTGGGCCCTTCTTTGTATTCGGTTTATTCAGATACAACGAATCATTCTGAACGAATACAAACATTCAATCGTTCTCAGCGAATACAAGCAATTCATTATGCAGACGATTCAGACCATGTGTAATCATTTTATTTAATGATATTGTCTTATTAAGTAAAAACATTACATCATGGTAGCAGAAGATTTTATTTTTATTGCTACAAAATTTTCTGAAATGAGTTGAAGTATAGTAAATTTTTATTTCTTCGCGCAGAATCAAGGAGTAAAAGATTGTGGAAAGTTTCTTAAACTCGTTGACAATCTGAAAAAGACATTCTTGAAACTGAATTTTCAAATTTAAACAGATTACAAAAATCACAACACCACACTGCACGAGACAGCAGAGCTATACTCGCTGAGCTAAACTCCATTGATCCTTTTCCAGCTTTGATAACTCCATTTTCATCTATTTGAAAACCCTTATATTTAATAAATCAAGTAAATGTGCTCTACATGATACGGCAACGATATTTTGAAACCATAAGTTTAATGTAGCAGTTTTGAAAAGTCTTTGGTGTTTTTAAAATTATTACTTTTTAGGCATTTTGTACTCTTCTTATATCGCCAATTTTTTGTAAAAATAGGATGTTGGCCACAAAATTTTTACATTAAAATGATGAGATGTACTGCTTTTTCAAACGATTCATTTGCTAAATTTATCAAGAACTGAAGAAAAACTTGAAATATATGTTGTACTTCATATTTTAAGCCTGTGTACCAAGTTTTTCCCCATAAAGTAGAACAAATCGAAAAAACAGAGTAGTAATTTTATTTTTCTTTTTCAGATATGTTGTTAGTAACGTTATATTCATACAATAAATCTCTCCAATATTAACCCCTAAGATCTTCTTAAATCCTTAAATCTAAAGTGCTAACACAGCTTTAAAAATTTAACCTAAATGTTTAAAAAAATAAAATAAAAAATAACTCCGTTCACATTTCTTAGGAAACATGGTATACGTTTATTTTAAATAACTTTGTTCTGTCATAATACTATAACATATTTTAAACTTTATGTCTCAATGAATTAAGTCTCCAGTATAATAATGTCATCCTGTCACTCTCTATTTTCTACACTATTTGAATTTTTACAAAAGCATGACACATAAATATAACCTAAGATTTTAAAAACAAAATATTTCCTCTTCCATTTTTTTCAGTAAAATAGACTACTTTCACCATCATTTTGTATAAAATATCTAGAGTAAAAAACATTTCTTTCTTTTAAATATTCCTCCTCAAAATACTAACTTCCACTTTAAGCAAATTCTGTAAAGTTTAGCTACGGAAAATGGCAACATCCAACAGTATAAAAAAGAAATTTTGCTACGTTTCACCTATGTAATAGAGTATTCTCGATCTGTTATGCTGAAAGTTTTTGAACAGAAATGTCCTATATTTTTTTCAATTACTTTAATACTTTTTCTATCTTTTCTTTAGTATAGCATCTTTAAGTTCCTTAGCGCTTTTTGTTTGATGCTCTTTGGAGCACTGCTGGACATATAAAACTTACGTGTCGAAGAAAAATTTTGGCTTTTTACCAAAAAGCTTAAAATATTTCAGCGTTTCTGATATATTTTTTTTTACTTATGTATATCAAAAGACATTTTAATTTCTTCTGCTTTATGTTTATGTTTAAAAATAACATATTTTTCTATTATACTTCAACAATCTATGACATAAAATAAAATTTCTGAGGATTTATAGTAACTTTGTTAATCTTTTTTTATGAGTTTATCTTTAAAAATATTTTGGCAAGATAATATGAGAAAAATGTAAAACAGATTTTTAAATACACTTAAAGATGCATACTTATCATATTTAGCAATACCAAAATTTTCAGAAAGTAATCCGAGGTATACATATTTAAAGAAGAAAATGCATTTTATTACTTCCTAATACTTTTCCTTAACTTATGTGCAAGAATGCGCTTTATTTGTGGGCCGCAGTAGCCCGGTCGGTAGAGTGCCGACCTTGTAATTGGAAGATTGCGGGTTCGATACTCAAGCCGTCCAAAGACTGTCGTGTACACTAATGGTGACTGGTACATGTGAAATCCGTCGTAGCCACAATGTCCTCCATGTTCTCATCTAAATTATACCTCTGCAGGTCACTGGAAGCGGGGGAACCATCCCCTCTGTGGAGGAACAAAATTGTGATGGCATGTCTCCTGATCATCCTTAGGAGTGAGTCCCAGACCATCGCCAATAGTGCAATAGCGCAGCACTTGTGTGACGTTAAATCTAACCCACTTATTTCTTTATTTATTGTAATAAACAAGATTTTTTATTAGTTTATACAATTTATATATATATATTGTTAGAAACTTTCAAGTTATAGTTTCCAAGCTTTCTTCTGGTATATATATATATATATATATATATATATATATATATATATATATATATTATTATTATTAGAAACTTTCAAGTTATGGTTTCCAAGCTTTCTTCTGGTATATATATATATATATATATTATTAGAAACTTTCAAGTTATGGTTTCCAACCTTTCTTCTTGTAAGAATTATCAAGTGAATATTTGATTCAAGAATATTATTAACTCAAAGCACATTCATTCAGTGATATGTGGAAAATGTTTCATAGAACGATTTTTCAACTACCTGAATGTCTAACATTATTACATAGAATATATTCGTAATTTTATAATTTATAAATTTAAGGTTTTAGCAGCTTATTTCTGATAGTTTTTTACTGAAATATATTTGATATGTTTCTGATATATTGTTTCTGAATATAATAAGTTTTTGAATCATTGTCGAAGTACAAAATGAAATTGTCGACCAATAATGTATTTAGGAATTTCTCAAACACACCTCTACCTATAATTGCACAAATTTATCAAGTTTTGACAATAGTACCAGTTTTCTAATCAGTTTGCAACGAATCATATATGTACATTGATTCATAATTAAATCAGCTTTTTATTTGATTAAATTATTGAAATCGGCGTTCCTCAAAGTACGCAATCTAAGAATTTCCCACAAACTAAATTACGGATTGTTAGCAAAGTCATTATTATCTGCATAGGAACATTATATATCAGTCATATATCTGCCAATATTTATTTTAAAAACATAAACACTGACATGCTCTATGACATTGTCGAATTGCAAAATCGAATTGCAAATGCATAGTGACTAATTTGAAAAGCATCTGTGATTTTTTCAAATCTGTCAGATTTCAAATCTGCTTTAATCGTAGGCATGATCTGCACCAACCCATATATATATATATGCGTGTATGTATGTATCTATATGTAAAAGGGAATGTTTTCGCTAGGTTGTAAAACTTTCATTCTTACAAAATATTAGATTGAAATAGAATTAAAACTTGTAGTCGTGTTCAGGCATTGCACTTTGAAAATCTCCTACTTTGAAAAAATCTCATATTAAAAGTCATTTTCAGTAATTCAGTGTATTAAAAAAAAATAGTATTAACTGGTATATTGATGTGGATCACCAAAACATTCATTCGAAAGCTCCAAAATTGGGCAATGTTTTGGTAAATTTGAAGGATTAATTTTCGAGGGATATTTGAGGCATTGTTGGTTACAGTGTTTGACAACTATTCAACTATGAACATCAACAATGTTTCAGTGCATGTAAAGTTTGGTTGAAATAAACGTTAGAAGACATATACATATTAGATAATATTCATGTGTAGATAGTAACAAACTTTTAGACAATCCAACGTTTTCGTTGTTGAAAATTCATCAAATATTTACTTTAAGAAATGACGAATTTAGCGATTTAAGTTTGAATTACTGCTAAACTATTACATCGATTTGGTTTATTGTAGACTTAAATGAAAAATGGTACAAAACTTTTGGTAAATTTCAACGATTTGATAGGAAATTACCGGTGAAACATTTGTCAAGAACTGCATTTTACATTTAGTCATTGTTTCAGCTCTTGTAACTTACACTTATTTTTATCTACCCTGATTTAAATGTTGTCACTTTAAAAAATATTACCTACGTGAATGATCAAAATTGTGATGGCATGTCTCCGGGCCAACGTTGTGGGTAAATCCCAGATCATCACCAGTTGCCTATAGTGTAGCACTAGTACGATGTCAAACCCACTCAACCAACATTTAAAAATATTTCCTGCTTTTTTTTTCCAAATGCCCATTGCGCAGCACTAGTGCGACGTAAAACCCAACCATCCATCCATACAATCCTGCTTTTTTCAAATACGTGCTTGATTTTCATGCAGATTTATTAGAAACTTCAAATATTTAGTTTGTTTTGAAGCAAAGGGAAAATATGTATTTTTCTTATCTGGCATAATTTAAAAACAGTTTGAGATAGGACGGGATTGTTATGGTATTTTATGTTCCACGTGGGATTTTGTATCCGCACTTTCATTTAGCAGATTAGGTGAAGTTCGCTCTGCATATATAAAGGTGCAAAATAAAATATTATTTTTAAATTATACTTCGAGAGACAGGTTGGTTGGTTGGTTTTTAACGTCGCACTAGTACTATGCTACGGGTAATTAGAGATAGTCTGGGACACACCCTATCACAATTTTGATATTCCACACCTCGTGAGAAAGATCTTTATTATCATGTAACTTCTTAGAAATATCCTCCTTTTTTAAATAAATTTGAGACCACCTTTGGCGCAATCATACATTTTTAATTACGAGTTTTGCGATATTCTATATATATCTATGCAATTGAAGTAAAGGCCATATACTCACAGATTCCGATTTTTAATTTACTTATAATCCTCCGTGATGAGCAAACCTGACATTTTATAGATGGAACTAATCTAAGGAAGTTTGTTTCTAGAAGACTTTATCGACTGTGATTATATCCAAACTTTATGCGGACATTTTGAGAAACTACGTAGCTTTGCTAATTGTTCTGTATATGTCATCGTTAAAGAAATTAACAATGCCTCTACAAATAGAGTATCACTTACCAAATAGCAACAATTTGATTTTGCTTTGAATTCAGCCATACCTGTCAATTCAGTTAGCTTTCTTAGGCTTTAAATGTGATCATTTGAGGCTTCTTGAAATACTGTTGTCCTTGAAATTTTATTATACTGTGGTATGATTGTTAGCATTATCCTGTAGTGTTTATCTTTAACTGAAGTATTTGGTTTCTTTGAAATTTTTCACACAAACATTTTGTCACCTTATAACTGTTATGTTCTTCATTTGGTCTATACAAAGTCCAAACGTTCTAACAATAGTCACATAGGTAACATGTGTTAAATGTACATATTTATTTTGGTGATACATACTTCTATTAATGAACTTAATTTTTGTCATTATAGTTATTAGAAAGTAACATAAAAGACTTTTTTTCATTTGGGTACTTAATTCAGATACAAATAACCCATTAACGTTCAATGGTTTGGTACTGAAACCAAGCATTTTACATTTTTTCATGCAAAATTTTGTCAATATTTTTTACTTTTTTCAATCAATTTTTATACTTCTATCCCTTCTCTGTTCGGTAGATAGGAATACTATTCCAAAATTTAACAAATGATATTCCAGCGAAAGAGTCGCTTTAAATTTATTAGCAGTTCGGGTGAAACTTTTTGCTTTGATAATGTGATCGTGCTTTGTTTTATCTTTTCTGATGGAAGGCAGAGCTAATATTTTTTTTTACCTAAAACAACTCTTGCAAGTTTTTGAAGTTAATAGCGTTCACTTACAAACTTATTAATTTACTTTAATCACCCTAACATATAGAAGTTTCAAACCGAAGCTTTCTCAAAAATCAAAAATACTATTCTTTTTTTTTACATATTTATGATCAGATATGTGTCTAACAGCTGTTTTTGAAATTAATTTAGTAATTTTCAAAAGAAAATTTGTACTGAACGTTAGAGGGTTAACAAGGAGATGATTTTTTTTTTTTTTAAGTGCACTTTATTTTTGTTTAGTACTTTATAACATGAAAAAGAAAGTCAGTATTTTATTGACGACTAAAATAAAATATTTTGTTCCGCAAAAGGTCCATTTCAACTCAAAAGAGAAAATTTTTGCGTAGATTCAGCAAATTTTTAAAGTTAAAGAATCTTATATGCTTAGAAGTGGATTTTGAAAGTTATTCCTGAGTTAATGTAAGAAAAGTTTTGATCTTCATTCGTGTGTTTCTGAAGGAGCATAACATATATTGAACTATATTTAGTACGCTTTTATTGATATGTGTGTGTAGGAATTCTTTTTCCAACTTCTCTAATTAGGAATGAGTTAGACACAAATGATGATCAAAATATATAACTGAAGCTAAAAGTAAGCAAATGTGGGTTTTGTATTTTAGTACATATAATACATCATTTTTATTTATGAATGTTTCGGGAAAAAAATGGAAGTTTCTTTATTGCATTTTTTCTCATACTTGCCAACCTAACCCGGAAGGTTGTTAGCTCCCGCCCCTTTTTTCACAACACTTAATTTTTAGAGCAATTCTCTTCGAATATATCTATGATTAAATAAGAAGAAAAGTATTCTAAAAAAGACTGATGTGAAAAAATAGGCGAAAGGGTAGGGACTAACAGTCTTCCGAGTTAGGTTCGCAAGTATGTTTTCTTTTTTTTTCTTTTAATTCTATTTTTATAAATACTGTCAAAGATGTACATGTACATATATATTTAATATACGTAATTTTGTAGTTTTGGCGATATTAAAAGAAAGAAGAAAAATTAAAAAGCTGTATGATTTTTTGCGAGGGTAAATTTTACTTGGGTAATCAAACACCATAATCTTCAAAAGCACAATGATGTCAATTTCACAATTCTTCATGCTACAATATCTGATTAAAAGTAGAACTTAATTATTTCGAAGCAAAACAATTGTTACTTTGTTTTGATATTTTGTCTTATTACTGGGTTTTAATTCCTAGGTAAATTTTGTTGGTTACTTATATAAACTGTCACAAACATTGATCTCTCTTGTTTTCAATATTGCGTGTGATGCTTTAGAAATAATTTCTTATCATTTTTTTTTTTTTTTTTTTTTTTTTTTTTTTTGTGAGAGATAAAATACAACTTTAAACCCTATTAACAAAATGATTTAAGTCTAATCAAATATTTAAATATAACAAAAAAAAAAAAAAAAAAAAAAAGGTTTTTTATGGACTAGAAGCCTATTTCTTTTCGTCTTGAAAAACAAAGTCGTTAACATTTGCGTTAGACAAGTTTGAAATTTGCATAATAAGAAATAACCTATTAAGGAATCTGAGACTTTAAAAATAAAGAAATAGAATAAGTCTGAGTTAAAAAACTTTTTTCACGTAAGATGGCGCTTGCTCACGTTATGTTGAACGTTAAATATAAACTGAAAATTAGAAAGATTAACGTTAAAATTAAATAATCCTTTTAAATATCACCTTTTTAATATTCATATTAGCTTTTAAATTTTAAAAATTAATAACTACTACTTAATGCATTAATTTATTTCATTTCAGTAGCACCTAGATTGATTAATCGTTTCTTTACTTTTCACTAATGTTCGTTTTGGTAACCTGTTTATTTCTACTATCTCTGTATGGAATCGTTTACATGTGGACTTATTAAAAATACTTATTCCATGTTTCAATTTTGGTTTGTGTTACTGTTTAATCCAATTTCCCTTTTTATTTTGTTTTGTTGCAAGATAGAGACTTGAGTTGTATATTGCTTGAATTAGCTATACAGCTTTCCAAAATCTTGCATTATGCTGACAGAGGGGCAAGTTTCCTGAAAAGTGCACATTTCTGGTTTTCAACATTTAAAATTCTATTTTTCATTCTCTTTTATTTTTTTTTTTCTTTTATCGGATCCTTTTGGTTAAATTATCTTTTTCCATTTCTATTATTTAATAAATGTTTCTATTGGTTTAATGGATTTTGCAAATTATCTCATCGTTACGCTTATGTGTTATGCTTGTGTCATTTCTCTTCTGCGTAAGTATTTTAACATGTTTTTACTAATCAGTGTAATCAGTTTAAATTATCATCGTGGCAATAATTTAATTCGAAATACATCTCATTTAAAATTTCATATGTTGATATTTTCATCTATCTTTCATGTGTTGTAAAGAAATTAAATTATTAAAATTATATATATATATATATATATGCATATATATATATATATATATTATATATATATATATATATATTATATATATATATATATATATATATATATATATATATATATATATATATATATATATATATAATATATATATATATATATATATATGCATATATATATATATATATTATATATATATATATATATATTCGCTTTGAAATAGGAATTTTCGTTCCTTAGTAACGGTTACTGTATTATTATTATTTTTTTTTTATTAAATTAATATTTTATCCAGTATGGTTAAATTTCATCTACTGTTTCGTAAGACACAATGTTCCCAAAATTTTGCTAACACACCCACACGCAAACACGCAGATACACGCACTGACATTTTCTAAAAATGGTCGAATCGTGTTCAAGACATCTAAAAACTTGTAAATACTTCGAAATCCAAAAATCGAAAACTTTCAGAAAACCAGATGTCTTCTTATGTAGATAGAAAAATGTAATAATTGAACTACTTTTATATATTTTTGAACATGAATTTTAAAAATAGTCAAGTTATGTTTTAAAAATGAGTATTTTACAATAATTTTGAAAATTTTAAGTGTTTATGTTAAAATTGATTTGAAATCTAATTTTGTATCTTTTCAGGTCACAATGGTACTTCTAGAGGAAATATATCAAGGGAGTATGTTTCCTCTGCAATCTGCAAACGTTGCCTGTAAAACAAGTTTCACCTTCAATAGCGATTTAAAGTGGAAAAGATAAAACAATGGTTGACGTCAATGCATGCGAAATATATCACTGGTTATCTTTATTTTATCCAAGTCGTTTTATTTTAAATAGTATTCAGTAAAGTTATTTCGAAAAACAGTACGTATTTTGTACTCGACATTCAATAAATTCAGTTTAAAATACTAGAACTGCTGTAAATACTAAAAGTATCAAAAATCATTAAAACAGATGAAAGAAATTAAAATGAAGTAATGAACATAAAATAGATTGTCCTGTATGAAATAATAAAAGATAGCGTAAGAAAATTCTTTTATTCTTATTTAACCTATTGTGCGGATTACGTTTTTATACTTTTATCAGTAATGACCCACCTTTTATATTTGTTCATTTATTTATTTATTTTATTTTTATTTTATTTCATTTTACTTTGTTATATTGTATTTTATTTCTTTATTTTTACTTTTTTTTTATGTAAAAATTTTACTCTTACTTTTACTTTTACTTTATTGCTATTACTTTTTTACATTATTTTATTTTATTCATTTTGTTTTATAAAGATATTTCCTTATTTGTCGTACAATGGCGACATATTATTCAAAGAAATAAGTAAGTGGTATCTACTGATGTTACCTAGATACAGGTTTTACATTCAATAAACATTCAAACTGGAAAAGATAAAAAATAATTAATACCAATATATCCGACATTTGTGACTGTCTATCTCCATTTAATCTAAGAAATTTTATTTTTAAAACTATTTATTAGAATTACTTTGAAATATAGTATTTTGAACTGAGAATTCAGAAATTTTAGTTTAAATACTAGAACTATTTTAAATACTAAATGTATCAGCAATCACTCAAAAGTGCGAAAGAAATTAGAAATAAATAAGGATTAAAAATGAAATCGTTCTTTAGGAAATAATAAAAGAAAGTGCAAGTAAGTTCTTTTATTTATGCCTAATCGTTTTGAACTAGCAGATTTTATAATTTTTAACAGTAAACTCAGCTTTTCGTGCATTTACTTATTTTTTATTTATTTTTATTTTTCGTCGCTGTGGTGTAATCTAACGCAAAGAGTTAAATAAGTGGAATCTATTAAAGTTACGACTAAAACAGATTTTACCTTTAGTAAACATTCGAAGTTAAAAAGTTTAAAAATAATAATAATAATAATAATAATAGTAATCAATGCATCCGACATTTATAATTATTTTTATTCATTTTTTATTTTTATTTTACTTTATTTTATTTTATTTTTTAAGCTATTCAGTAAAGTTACTTTGGAACAGAAAATTTTGTACTACAAATTCGAAAATTTCAATTTCATTACTGGAATTACTCCAAATATCTTATTTATCGAAAGTCACTAAAAAATACAAATGAAATTATAAAGAAATAATGAATAAAAATCAATTTTTTTTTATACAAAATGTCAAAATCTGATATAAGAAGATTCTTTTATTCATACTTTAATAAGCGAGATCCACTAAAGTTGCCTGTAAAACGGGTTTTACCTTCAGAGGACATTTAAGGTGGAAAAAGTAAAAGAATGTTTCACATCAATGCATCCGACATAAACAGGTTATTTCCTTTTTCTTTTTTAAGCCACTTTATTTTAAAAAGCCATCCGGTAAAATTACTTTGGATTACAGAATTTCATACTAGAAATTCAATAATTTAAATTTAAATACTAAAATTACTCTAAATATCATATTTATCGGAAATTAATAGAAATGGCAAAAAAGTTAGAAAGAAATAATGAACAGAAATTTAAATTGCTCTACATGGAATTGAAAAGGTTTTGTAAGAAATTTTTTTTTAATTCATGCTTAAAAAACGGGGTGTACTAAATTTGACTGTAAAAGAGGTTTTATCTTCAGCAGACATTTAAAGTCCAATATCTAAAACAATGGTTAACATCAATGCATCCAACATTTGTAATTAGTTACTTCCATTATTTTATCTAAGTCATTTACTTTAAAAGTTATTCAATAAATTTAGTCAGGAATACAGATTTTTTTTTTTTTTTTTTTTTTTTTAATAAGTTTTTGGTAACTAGATGAATTTCACACGTTTTAGTAAAAATCTGAAGTGAAACTGGAAGTCAGTATTTCAATTGGTTATAATTGCTTGTTTCAGAAAATTCGGAACTTACTTTTTCTAATGCCTATATTTTTTGCCATTGCCTTTTTTAGTTAATTTAAGACAATATATAATGCTCTATGTGTATTTCTAATGTACAGTTAGGTTTAAAATGGCTCTTGCTGCAGCAATGTGCAATTTTTTAAAGTGTATTTTTTCTACAATATGATCTAGTCAGACAGACTGAAAATAAATAATATAATTATGGTAAATAATGGTAATTATGGTAAATAATGTAAACATTTCATTATTATTATTATTACGCCATTTTATAATTTATCTATATATTTAACGCACGACTAGAGGTAAAATAGCTATCGAGGTCATGAAAATGAAGTTCATGGCGGAAAACTTCCGAGTTATTTCAGCTCTAATTTTTAAAAGTCGCTAAATTGGTCATAGTAAATATATTCTTATTTAGCCAACCGTTTAAGTATGTTTTAAGTTGAAAAATTAAATCTTTATATAAACTGCTCCAAGATGTTGTCTCTTAAATTTCATTTAAAAGTTTCTGGACTTAACTTAAAATACAATAGCAATAGTTGTTTAGCATAATCATGATATTCATTACTATTTTTTTTTTTCCCTGACGTTAAAATAAAATGAAATAAAATAAAAACTAATTTTTATTTCATCTGGTTTAAATTTAACTTAATACTTAAAAATCTCTATTATTTTAAAATTTTTCACTATTCTATTTTTTTTTTTTAATCTCTTTTTCCGCTCTTTTTTAATTTAATTATCTAAAAGTAGAAAAAAAGCTATTCCCAGACGATAAATTATAATCCTAAATTCATTTTTTTTTTCTTAATAAAGTGTAAATTCTTTTTTTTTTCTTTTTTTTTTAATCAACTTTAAATTCATATTTTCTAAAAATATCTACGATAACGTTTTTATTTATATTCAGACTTCGAATTTCTTTGTTACAAATAGCAATAACAATTTACCAATAGTAACACTGGCTTTCTTTTTTTTTTTTTTTAGTTCCCTATCATACTATAGTACAGGAAACTTACGTAATCGTGAAAAATTTCGACCTCGGTTTTTTACTTTTTTATGCGTTTTCAGGTGTGAGGAATCCGAAAATGACAAAATTTCTATGGTGTCTGTCTGTAGGGTGCCTGTTAGTGTGTCAGTGTGTCAGTCCGTTAGTGTGTCAGTCCGTTAGTGTGTTAGTCCGTTAGTTTGTTAGTCTGTTAACACGATATCTCACGAACAAATGATCACAGAGAGGTCAGATCAGTTTTAAAATATTAATTTCAATACTGGCAAGAACCCTATTCATTTGCAACATTCGAATTAAAAAACTTCGTAAGTTATTATAAATTTACGATTTTCTTAACATGGGAGAATAGGACAAAAATTCACTAAACGTGCATTAAATGGAAACTTTTTACTGTAAAAATATCAGACCAGTTTTAAAATATCCGTTTTGATGCCGGAATGAACATCAGTAACTATAAATATGCTACTTTGAAAATTTCGCAAGTTATTGGAAATTTACGAATTTCTTAACATGGCAGCATAGGGCAAAATTTCACATAAACGTCAATTTTGAGCGATATTTTCATGGTAAAGATGTCAGACTACTTTTGAAATATTATTTAGGACACTGGCATGAATATTAATGACTATGAATTTTCACATATAAAAATTTCGTAAGTTATTGGAAATTTACGAATTTCTTAACATGGCAGAATGGAGCAAAATTTCACATGAACGTCAATTTTGAGGAATATTTTCATTGTAAAGATGTCAAACCACTTTCGAAATATTATTTAGGTTACTGGCATGAATATCATAGACTATGATTTTTCCAATTTAAAAAATTCGTAAGTTATTTGGAATTTACGATTTACTTAACATGTCAGAATAAGGCAAAATTGAGCATAAACTTCCATTTTGATGATCATAAATACACTAGACAACTTCAAAATTACATTTATGAAATTTTTTTGAACATGATTGAATACAAATATTCTAATAGGAAAATTTCGTAAATTATTCGTAATTTACGATTTTATCAACATAGCAAAATTGTAAATTTTTCATAAAAATATGAATTTTGAGGATTATTGCATTGGAAATAGTAGCATGAAAACTAAACAACAGAATTGACCCTGATAAAATAAATTAATAGATTAGAATAAGATAAATATATCGAAGTGAACGGTGGATAGCCTATTAGGCGGGGATTTCATTCTGCCACTGTATCAAGCTTTGGTCAAATTCATTTCTTTTAACATGATTATAATATGTCTCCCACTAGAAATTTATGAGAACATAAATATGATGGGGAACTGAGCAGTGTCCACCTATGCCACCTATGCCAATTTTTTTTTTTTGTGAGACTATGACGTGAAAGACAGAAAAAACAACGTAATAAGAGAAACTATTCGCAACTTAGCAAATTATCGAGTACCTTTAATTTCGCGAGGTTTTTAATTGATAACTTCGTTACTTAATGCGTTAGAAATTTCTAACCATGAAAAACATGTTCCGTGGATTATTCCGTAAACGTCGGTACCTTCTGTGACGCTGACGACCCTTTTGTTTGCGAGAAGATGCGATCGAGATTAAAAATAAATAAAGAAAGAAATCGGACAGCGGCTGCAGTAACTTTATTTTGTTTTATTTTTTTTTATTTTTTTAATATATAATTTCTGAAAATTCAACATTTTGTTTTGCAAAATGTGTAGTCATCACACACACACACACACACACACACAAAAAAAGAAAAAAAAAAAAAAAAAAGACGGTAAAAAGATTTTTCAAATGCAGTTGTCTAAACTATTTATTTGTAAAATGGTTATGAAATGATTGTTACTTACTATCTCACTTAGTTGAAACTGTAATTTTTAATAGTTTAAAAGAGAAGCAAATTTACTTTTATCATTCAAATTTTATGATTTATACTTATTGCAAAATTGCTGAATATACGCAAGTATATAAATATAAATTTGTATATTTATTTTGCAAACAAATTATGTGACATATCTTATATTAATAAAGACTTCATATATATATATATAACATTATTAATTTTAAAATTCTACAAGTGTCGAACAAACGAGCAGACAATTCGTTTTTTAGTATATAAAATTGATACAACTAAGTGTATAAACTTAAAAATGGCTACAAATAAAATTACTTATTAAAAGATTCTTTTTTTTCATTAAAAATTTCCGGTAGCAAAAAGCTGACAAGCTGACCGCTACGCATAAGTAACTTGAAGTTAGTTACTTATTAGTAGTCTCGCTTTAAAAAATAAAGTCCTACAATTGCCAACATAGCTGCTTGCAGACAATATTTATAGAAATTTGGTTTGCTATATGTTTCAATATTTCATTTTATTTATTTCTATTTTATTTATTTATTTATTTATTTTGTAATGGTGCGGCACTTGCAACTTTACGGCATTGGCCGAGGGGTCGTCGAATTGATGACCATTTTTGAAGGGGCACCCAATGGGCGATCATCGCTACCCCTAACAAGGACAACCATGCCTTCTCCGGGATTCGAAACCAGGCCCAACCGTGTAGAAGTCAGAGACGCTAACCACTACACCGTCTGGGCGGCATATTTTAATTGTTCTTATATATAGTTAAAATGGCACTGTATAAGTGGTAAAATTTAGCACATTAAATTTATTTTGTATTATATATACATGTATATATGTATTAAATTCTTCAATTTATATATACATTGCTCGACATTGAAAATGCAACACCAAGAAGGAATGATAATAACGGAATGAAATTCGTTGGACACATACATTATAGTAGGAAGAACAATTGATTAAAATTTCAGGAAATTTGGAGTAATATGTACTGAAAAAACAGTACATAAAGCAGCGACCTCTGTGAGCAATAACAGCACATATCTGCCTAGGCATTGAATCGAACAGCGATTGGATGACATGTACTGGTAGAGCACTTTAGGAAGTTTTAACACGATGCCACAATTCATCGATCGAAGTTACTGGAGAGTGGTGGGGGGCCAGTCGCTTTTCAACGATTAAACAGTCATTTTAATTGGTGCGAGATCAGGAGAACGCGCTGGCCAGAGCAAGAGTCGAACACATTCGGCATCTATGAAGGTCCAGACAATATGGACACATTGCGGTCGTGCATTGTCCTGCTTAAATGTTGCACTTTGGAGGCCTTGAACATAGGGAAGAGCAATCCCAAGCAGCACCGAAACGTTCTCTGAACGTTCAAAAATTGTTCTACAAACACGTTCTAAGAACGTTCACTTTGAACGTGTTATAGACGTCTATTTGTCCATCTTGAATCAATACAATAGTACGGTTCAGAGAACGTTCAATGAACGTGTAACTATTACCATCGGTGTTATAGAAACGTTCTGAGAACGTTCTACGTATACGGTCTCAGAACGTTCTAAACGTTTTTAGAACGTTTTCAAAACGTTATACACATTTTCAGAACGTTCTAGAAAACGTACTGTAAGCGTTCTAAAATAGTGTAGAAAAAAAAAAAAAAAAAAACTGTGACGTCATTATAAAAAAAAAAAAACACCACAGTACGGGCGTTTAAAAGTAAAAAGTAAAAAGTACATATTATTACTTACAAACTTTGAATAAACACCATAAAATGCAATAAACTCGCAACAATTGTTTCGGGTCGAAAAAACACACGACCCTTCATCAGGCGAATAAAGTAAGCACGAGTGCTGCAGTCAAAGCGGCAACGCACCAATTGCGTTGCCGCTTTGACTGCAACACTCGTGCTTACTTTATTCGCCTGATGAAGGGTCGTGTGTTTTTTCAACCCGAAACAATTGTTGCGAGTTTATTGCATTTTATGGTGTTTATTCAAAGTTTGTAAGTAATAATTTTTACAACGCTAGTTTTGTGGTGTTTTTTTTATTAAAAAGTACATAGCTGATGACGAATAATGAAGCAAAACACATTAACAGGAATATAAACTACTTTTTTTTTTATTATTCAAATAATGTTTGAGAAATTTTAACATACTTACTATTCCTTTATTTTAACGTATATGAATCAAAAATTCTATATTCTATGACAGTTTTCCGAAAAAAGTGCCATTACGTCTCTTTATCCCTTAAAAAATTTCTTAAATTTCTTAAATTTTTTCATTTTTTTTTTTTTTTTTTTTTTTTTTTTTCATTTCTTTTTTTACCCTGATCTGAAGATAATGAAGTTATAGTATTAATTACAAAACTTTGAATAAACACCATAAAATGTAAGAACTCGAAACAATTGTTTCGGGTTAAAAGAAGACACAACCCTTCATCAGGCGAACAATGTAAGCGCGAGAGCTGCAAACAAGCACGTTGAGTGTGTTGAATGCGTTGCCGGTTTTTTTTTTTTTTTTTTTTTTTTTTTAGCAGCTGCGAGTTCTTGCCTTTTATGGTGTTTATTAAAGTTTCGTAATTAATACTATAACGCCATTATCTTCAGATTAGGGGAAAAAAAGAAATTTTTTTTTAAATGCAAAAATTTAAGGAACTTTTTAAGGTATATAGAGATGTTATGAAACTTTTTGGGAATTACTGTCGTAGAATATGGAGTTTCTCATGCATATACGTTGAAATTAAGTATGTTAAATTTTCACAAACATTATTTGAATTTTAAAAAATTTAATTCATATCCCTGTTGCTGTGTTGTATCATTCTTTATCTGCTATATACAACTAAACTCTTGAATTATTTTGCTTGTTTTAATCCTTGGGATCCCGAATGCATCATCCTGTGAGTAATGTTTGTTTTTTATAGTTGTTTTCTGTTTGATTTTCTGATTTCTTGAATTAATAGTTTATTCCAGGGATGCAGAAAATGTTCAAACCTCGGAAATTTCCCCCAAACACCGTATAAATTTCCCTCAATAATGCAAAAATCTACTTTGCTATACAAAGTCATTTGTTCTATGTAATAAATCTTTAAGAGAATAAATATACAGTCTATCATAAAAATATCGCTGTTAGTGTATAAGCACTTCAAAGTAGCAAATTGTTATTTTTGATTTACATTTTTATTTTCTCTTAAAAAAAATATTCAAAATTTCCCCCGAACCGCGTTCGGGCGTTCGGGCATATTCTGCACCCCTGGTTTATTCCACTTTATTCTTCATTTTTAACTTCAATTAATTTCTTGTACGATTTGGTGTCCGCTGGCGATTTGCTATTATAGCTGCTAACGAACGAAATCGTACATTGGTGCTCAATGGTGAAAAAGGTCACCACTGACGAGTTTTTTTTTTTTTTCTTCTTTTTCACCGTTCTGAGCTTTTTCTTAAAAAAAAAAAAAATTGCCGTTTTTTTTTTTTTTTTTTTTTTTCTCTCGTTGCTTGTTTGTATCTTTTGATTTGAGTTTCATGTCGTTTTTACGCACCGGCAAAATTATTAAAATTGCAACGAATAATCTAGGAATAAATGTATGATTAGATTGAAGTTAAATAAAATAAAAATCACTAAACAAAAAATAAATGTTTCAATAAATCACAATCAGTCTCCACAGGTTATTTAAATTTGTTGTAATTTCCTTCTCATTGTTCTATGTGGTTTCAGAGATCTTATATCGGTTGCCTGGTTTTAACTACGATTAAAAATTCATTTATACATATAGAAATTAATTTTTTTTAAATACAGGGTGCAAAGATAGTCACGAGAATGTCTTTATCTCCGCAACTATTGGTCGCAAACATATAGTTTCAGTTACAAAATGTTTTAAAAAATATGAGCATTTGCGGTATGACATGTTTAAATTTAAAATATCTATTTTTTCAAAATTACAAAAACTAAATTTTTGTACAGTCCCAGATCCCTATAGTGATATTTAGAAAAATTGACACTCATCCTAACAAGAAGTTTCATTTATATTCTTCCAAAATGGAACAAGATATTTAAAGTTTAGATTTTCTAACATATTTCGGCCTTCAATAAGGGATCGGTTTAAAAATCCTAATTGGACTTTGTTTGCATTTTCCCTGGGTTTATTAAAGAATTTTTCGTTGACTTTTTAATAAAGCCCGAGAAAATGCGAAATAATCCTAAATTTTGAAACTAACTATCTCAGACAATTTTGGGTGCACAAAAGTGAAACTTTTTGTGTTATATAGGTTTTTTAGGTTGGAACTCAACTTTCACTATTAGTGTCATGAAAATTGTATAAAAATTATCAGTTTTTGTGAGTTTTAATAAATTGATTTTTTAAATTTAAACATGTCATATAATGAATTCTTACATTTTTTTTAAATACATTTTCTTATTGGAGGACGTCTGAGACCAATTGTTGCGCAAATAAAGGCCTGCTCTCGACTTTGCACCCTGTATATTCTAAACATTTCTGGGTACTACTTTGTAAGTCCATGGATAGTTTATAAATATATTTGAATGCTGAAGTTCATAGAAAGTTTTAATATTCCAACATAAAAAATAATTTCAAAAATGAATGTACCAATACACCGCTAAAATAATATATAATTGAGTTTAGAATATATTGTTAATTTATAATAATAAGAAATTGAAACAAAAAATTAAAAATTAAAAATTAGTTAGAAGGAAGAAATTTTAAAAATTTCCAAATACTTAAATACATATATATATTTTTAATCAAAATATTTTTCTAAAATATTTAACATACTTCATATTTTTAAATTTCAGTGCATGTGTGTATAAATATTTTCAGTTTACAGCAGCAGTTTACAAAAAAGATGTTTGCAGGTATTTAAATTTATTCCACATGGCAATGTAATTGGTATTCTTTAAATGTTTAAATTTCTTTAAATTGCGTCAACGCAATTTTTACCTCATTTGATGTAATTATGCTATCACGGCATATTAAATAATTGATAAATGTAAATATTATTAGTATTAATAAATAATATAGTAAATCGTCCTTTTTTTAAACAGAATATCTTTTTTTTATAAAGATGTGGAATAAAATTGAATTGAATCTTTGTTTTATTATGCAGTTAAACAATTTCATATATTTTATTTAATAAATAACAGTAAAGAGATATTTAAAATTGTAAGTCAGTGAAACTTAGGATATTATTTTAAAAATGTGCAATTTGCATAACCTAGATTGTATATATATTATCATATAAACATTAAATAAATACTTCAGAATTTAAAAAGAAAAGAAAAAAAGAATTACGAACCTTCTGAATTTTCATAAGAATTTTCTTCAAGAAAACATCCTTCCAATTAGCATTTTAAAATACACAATGACCAGTCGGAAAGGCATTCACTTAAAATTAGCTCTTATCTTGCAAAGTCTTTGTGACTTCTTCATACTTCATGCAGAATTATAATAACCAAAAATAGTTATTTTAACAAATTCCATCTCAGAAGACTTAATTAATAAAATGAATCCATAATTTCTAAGCGGTTGTCTGTAACAGGAGCAGTTTTTTCTGCGATTCATCGCTGCTTTCAAGTACCAAAAGTTAGGCTTAAGAACTTACGCAGATATGAAAATGATTGTTTAATTGATATTAAAATAAGACTTTAATAAATAGAACATAGAGAATATTACAGGTTAAAAATATTACATTTTTACCTTTTCTAAAGCTTATCCTAGTCTTTATAACGCTAAAACTGAACAAATCAGATTACATGTTTTAAAATTACCGCCTCACATAACGACACGACTTTCCCAAGACCTAACGAAGCGAACAGGCCAGAATAGACCCAGCGCCGCGCCTGGCGTTTGACTTTGCAGTTGCACGGTCAGCGAAAATTAAATAAATGCAATCCACAGATGTCGATGTTACCATCTGCTCTCCCTTCTTGCATCCGCAATAATCATGTTTCAAAGTTCAACATTTGAAACAGAAATTTATTAAGCATTTATAGCTGTAGAAAACATATAGTCAATATTTTAAGGAAAAATTTAGTGGAGTTAAACAATTATTTAAATTTTTATAAAGTATTTTAAAAACTTATGAGATCACTTTATTTTTCGATTTTAAAATCTCGAATTAAACGGAAAAGCATATCTTGTTTTAGTGTATATTTCAGTATTGAACAAAATATTCAGTGAAAATAAATAAAATAAAATAAGACCAATCAAACAGAGTAATGATTTAACAACATGATCAATATTGATAATTTATCAGTAACATTTAAACTTAAATAGAACCATAACTTAAAGAAAAGAAGAAAAAAACTCATTTCTGTAACTTCCCGATGAGTATTAGAGACCGCGAGGTTCTACTCTCGAACCTTACAGACGGGAAGTGTTGGTTTCGATTCCTGGTCACGCTCGTCGACTTAGGTTTTCGGAGTTTTCCCGTGATTTTCTTTGAAACTCGCGTAAAGCACTATATTACTTATTCAATAACATCCGTGATTAGCTTTTTGTATCTAAACTCTGGGTCTGGGGAATGCATAGATTTTCATGACAGAAGACAATCATTTTTATGCTGTATAGAAGATCTTAGAAAATGTATTTTTCTAAGGGTTTATTATTATTATTATTACAAATGAAAAAAAAAAAAAAAAAAAAACGGTAAATTTGTTTTAAATCATCAGAAAACGATGTTTCAATTATTCGTTTTAAGGGTGATATCGAATTCTTTTGAAAGATAATCATAGTGAAAATTTTTATCCACCCCTCCCCCAATGTCCAGGGATGATGTATACTTATTCCTAGGGGAAAAAAACAATGTCCTATGAATAATAATAATAAAAAAAAACTGTTTGACTATTACTCGTTATACATCCAAATTGAATCAATAATATATATCAAATGTATGTCACGCAGAAGGTTTGGTGAGTATATATATTACAGAAGCTGATAGATAGCCTTTCTGTGAATGGAAAATTTTGGAACGTGGCAGTGCCACCTGTCTTCCGATATGCACCCAAAGGCAATCTGTAGAGTTTTACGTAATATTAATTTCACTTACCAAATTTACAATATTTATAAATCACAGAAGTTGAGATTTTCCGTTTCCGTTATGAGATTAAATTGCAACATAGCCACGCCACCTGTTGGCCGATGTGCATCCAAAATGGACCAGTAAAGCTTTACATAAAATCGATTTCACTTATAACTTCAGTGTATCACAAAATTTATTGCTAAATCACAAGAGTTAAAATATTGCCTTTCCGTTAAAATGATTAAATTGCAGATTAGCAACGCCACCTGTTGGACAATGTATACATCCAAATTGTATTAGCAAAGGTTATGATGATACATGCCAATATATCAAGTTTAATGCATTTGTACTCTATAGAAGCTGAGATATAGCCGTCCCATAAATGGAGGGTTTCATTGCATAGCACCGCAATCTATCGGACGATATATCCCAAATGAAATTCAAATAAACTCCAATTTAGGGCAAGATCTAATATTGTAACAAGTTTGGTTGAATTCCATACATTGATTCCTGAAATACAAAATCCACAAAATTTTTCCATGTGTTTAAAATTTTGTAATTTTTTTTCACCTCACCGCTACTGATTATTAAGAAGCATTCTTTACTGACGTGCTAACAAAACGTTAAACTGAAAATGTAAAAAATGCTCTATTCTCTATCATGCTAAAAGTTATAAATTTCGAATAACTTACGAAGTTTTTAAATTAGAATGTTGCAAATCTCTCAATAAGATTCTTATCAATATCATAAGTGATATTTTAAAACTGGTCCGATCTCTCTGCAATCATTTGTTCTTGAGATATCGTGTACATGAACTAACGGGCTATCACACTAATAGGTGCTGAAGCCGATACACATAAACAGATACCATACCAACCTTTTGACTTCCGGATTCCTCACGCCCCAAAACGTGTAAAAAAATCAAAAACTGAAGTCAAAAATTTTCATGATTAACCTATTTTCCCAACCAATAGTACTAAAAAGTCATTTTGTCATATTCGTTATAATTACACTGTTACAGAACGTGTTATGACGGTGTCACACTTGAACGTTCTATATAGAACTAGAATTGTACGTTTTATAGATGGTACAAATCAAACATTTTCAGAACGTTCTAAATAATACTATTTCTGAACGTGTTTTAGAACGTTCTTTTGACACGAAACACGGTGTTTGAACTATTGAAACCGTTATTAGACGTTCACAGAACGTTCCTGTGCTACTTGGGATGGGCCTTAAATCGTCAGAAATGTAATGGCTGGTATTCAGAGTGGCGGGAATGAAAACAAGAGGTGACCGGGACGTGTATCCAATGGTACAACATACCATCAATCCAGGTGGTGACTCAGTATACGGCTACCAAAATTCTGATTACCCTCAAAACTGCATCACTGATATGGGCGCCATTAATGTGTGATCAACGATGAACCTGGACGCTGGAATGACGGGAAGTCACTTTTCAGACAAATCACAATCCTGTTTACAGCATCAAGATTGCCTTATCCGTATTTAATGGCATTGTGAATAATGCACATTACCAGCTGGGATTCGACATCATCATACTGTCCATCATTCGCAATGATGTTATGGGTTTCTATTGGATACACGTCTCGATTACTTCATGTTCATATTCCTGGCACTCTGAACAGAGGCCATTAAATTTCTGATGAGTTAAGGCTCGCCCCTCTGCCCTGTATTCGAGGCCACCGTAGCGCAAAATTTAAGCAAGATAATGCACGACCGCAAGTTGTTTGTATTGTCCGGACCTTCTTTGATACAGAATGTGCTCGACTGTTGCTCTGGCCAGCGCGTTCTTCTGATCTCGCACCAATGAAAATGACTGTTTAATCATTGAAAAGCGGCTGGCCCCCCCACCACTCACTAGTAACTTCGATTGATGAATTGTGGCATCGCGTTGAAGCTTCATGAAGTTTTCTACCCGTACATGTCATCCAATCGCTGTTCGATTCAATGCCTAGGCAGGTATGTGCTGTTATTGCTCACAGAGGTCGCTGCTTTATGTACTGTTTTCTCAGTACATATTACTCCAAATTTCCTGAAATTTTAATCAATTGTTCTTCCTACTGTAATGTATGTGTCCAACAAATTTCATTCCGTTATTATCATTCCTTCTTGGTGTTGCATTTTCAATGTCGAGCAGTGTATATAAATATGTATATATATATGTTGTTTCCACCTAAATTGGCGAAGTAGGACTCTACTTATAACAGTTTAAAAAAAAAAAATGTAGGATTTAAATAAGAAACTGCAAATATCGATTAATTTTTAATTTTAGTAATTATTCCTCTGAAATTTCTACTTCATTCTTTAATAAAATATTATTTTTCTTTCATTAAATTCTTCAATGTTACTATAATGTAGAGATTAAAAGAAAAAAATTAATATCTGACAGAATAAAAGAAAAATATTTAAAAAATAATAATTTCCGTAACAAATAAAAAAAAAAAATACTCTTTAACTATAATATTGGAATGCAGTTTAATTCTTTCATTTAGTTTTGCATTCAATATTTCCATTCAAAAAATGCACTAGACTCATTTTATTAACTGTAATCGTGCAAACCTGAAATTTCCAACTAAGAAAAAGTGCAAATTTACATATATGAATCACAATTCTTCATTATTATTTCCAATTTCCAATGTGTTTCTTTTCTAACTCTGTCAAAATCAAACTATTTTAGTAGAAGTTTTCTGACAAGTTTCTCTCTTCTCAAAAATTTAACTAAGAAAATACAGAATATATTCATAGGTTTGCAGTTAGGATCATTTTATTCTCATTTTAAAAATAATATTAAAAACAAAGCTTTCTAAAAGGGCACGCGACAGGCCTGCGACAGGCCTGCGGCACTCCTGTCGACCACAAAAAACAATTTTAGAAGCATTAATTCACGCGGTGATGAAGAAAATAAAATGGCTTCAGGAAAACAAGTTTGTTCAAGTCTGGAAGAAAATAAGACGCGAAAAAAAGAAGTACAAAAATACCTATTTCACCCATTTTGTTTCTTTCACATTTGTCATAATTATTTTTGTACTGATAGTTTTTTTATTTACTTGTATTGTTTGTCGGAAATAGATGGGTGCAGAAAGAAAGCAAATTCGCTTTTAGTTTTATTATAAATAGATTAGTTTTTTTTTTTTTTTTTTTTTTTTTTTTTTTTTTCTTGGATACGAATAACTATTTTAATATTATTTTCAAACAGTTTTTAAATTCGTAGAACAACCACGATATTAATGAATGATTAATAAAGTATCTTTTTTCTCGACTAACTAGGAAACAAATCTAAATTTGCTATATTTTTTAAGTGAAAAAAGATATTGATTTGAATTTGAAAAGGCATTATTGTTTTCTTTATCCTTTTTTTGCTTCCTTATACAAAGTATAAGGAAGTATAGTAATCCCGATTTGCGAAATGGATTTTGTATTTCAAATTGCTCGAAAACGAATGATCGCTGAATGTTGCCAATTTATACATGTGACTGTCATGATGTCTAGTTACACACCTGCAAGTGTCGTCTTAACACGAGCTCTCGTTTTAGAGATATAAGGGATTTTACGCGATTTTTCGTGACGTCTGTATGTGTGTGTGTGTGTCTGTGTGTGTGTGTGTGTGTATGTCGCATAACTCAAAAACGGTTGGACGTAGAAAGTTGCGAATTGGTACATAGGTTTGTTATAACATCTAGTTGTGCACCTCCCTTTTTGGACTTTGTATGCTTTTCCGTTTTGGAGATATTTAGGAAAATTAGGTTCATAATGACAAAAATACATAGGTTTTGGCCATAATGTATCAAAAAACGGTATAGACAAATCTTGCAATCGATTTTTAACTAACTTCCCGACTAGCTAGATATTTGAAATTTTCAGGACAGCTCACAACACGGTGACAATACATTTTTCTAATAATTTTAGTCAACTATTTCAAGTCCCGCTGCCTTCGGCAGCGCTTATATGATTCGACAGAAAATTTATTTAACTAACTTCCCGACTAGTTAGACATTTGAAACTTTCAGACTAGATCAGAACACGGTGAAAATATTTTTTTTAATACTTTTAGCCAACTGTGTAGGGTCCCTGCTGCCTTCGGCAGCGTTACCAGTGCAAATCTTGGAATCGATTTTTAACTAACTTCCCGAGTAGCTAGACATTTAAAACTTCCGGAAAAGCTCAGAACACTGTGACAATGCATTTTAAAAATATTTTTAGCAAATTGTTTCGGGTCACTGCTGCCTGCGGCAGCGTTTATATGGCTCAACAGAAAATTTATTTAACTAACTTCCCGACTAGCTAGACACTTGAAACTTTCAGAATAGTTCAGAACACGGTGGATATGCATCGTTTTAATACTTTTAGCCAACTGTTTCAGGTCCCTGCTGCTTTCGGCAGCGTTTATATGGTTCAACAGAAAATTTATTTAACTAACTTCCCGACTAGCTAGACATTTGAAATTTCAGAATAGTTCAGAACATGGTGAAAATGCCTTTTTTTAATACTTTTAGCCAATTTTTTCGGGTCCCTGCTGCCTTCGTCAGCATTACCAGTACAAATCTTGCAATCGATTTTTAACTAACTTTCAGAAAACCTCAGAACACGGTGATAATTCATTTTTTTTTAAAATATTTTTAGCCAACTGTTTCGGGTCCAGTGTCAATGTTTTTTAACATTATGTATTTTTCTAAAAGTGTATAAGGAAGTCATGTGGTGCCCACATCAGATTTTTTTAATTTATTTTCTTAATCCTGTTTTAGTACAGAATATTAAAAAAGTCTAGTTGAGTGTGTTTTATATAATACAATTTTTATTAGAAACAACTGTTTAAATTAAAGGGTGATTTAATGTAACTCATGCTGACACACACCTTACATGTTTTATGTATCGATACAGTTCAGGAAAAAAAAAATGAGAAATTAAAAAAAAAATTTCTTAATGTTTGTAATCATATTTATAGTAATGAAAAGGTATCATACTTGCTCTCATTTTAATTTTTTAAATCAGATTTATCACCGCTATTTTTTATTAGAAATATGTCATAAATAATTTTCTGTGATTAAATAAACTGTAAATTATCGGAGAATATTTCTGGTATAAAATATTCTGCCGAAGTCTGGAAACTTGGCAACTATGAAAAATATTATGTAGATACATAGCTTAAATGAAAGTCCTTTTCTTTTATTACAAAATTTATGTATGTGTAAAATGTAAAAAAATACTTTTTTTTTTTTTTTTTTTTTTTTTATTAAGCTTCATACCTGTGTCCCTTAATATAATTTCTTATATACTTTCTTGTATACTATGTTATATACTCTAACTCTGTTATGTAATTTTATTTATTATATTGTATGCTTTTTCCCTTTATTATATTCTTTTTTTTTTTTTTTTTTTTTTTCAGAAAAATTTGTAAAAGATTTTTATAATTTTTCTAAAAGCTTAGTTTATATTAAAAGAAAAATGGGCAAAAAATGTTTAAAGATGATGCAAAAAATAAGTTTATCTTTTCATACAAAAATAATAATAATAAATAAATAAATAAATATGAAAAATAAATAAAAATGAAAATGAAAAATAAACAAAATTGTGTTTCGAAAACTAATTTTTCAGAATTCAGTTTCAATCTACTTTTTTCTTATTTTAAACAATTTTTTTCAATTTATGTATTGCTTTTTTTAGAAATATCTGATATCTGATCTTTAGGAATATTTTACACATGTCTGATAAAACATTTTTACAAACACATTTTTGATACAAAAACCATAGCTGTACTTGTACGATAGATACCTAGATTGATATATGATAAGAATTCTACTTTATACTAAAATCTTACCAATTTACTTTTAATTAAGATGGGGCAATTAATAAAAAATTAAATTTAAAATAAGGCCTCATTCTCGTTACGTCACACCTTCTTATGTAGCTTATTTAAATACAGAGCTTCTTTTAAATGTTTTCTAATAATAATAATAATGATGATAATATAATAATAATTTTTATTTATTGCGTTTTACAAGAAAATTCATGTATATATTGATAACAATAATTCTAAATAATTACTAAACTCAACATTATTGCGCTGCTTTTTCGTAAATCTTTTGGAATGTCTTTATTTCTATTTCTATTTGTAAAATTCTGCATATTCTGTTATATTATGTGTGCCCTTGTTTGGCAATTTCTTATCTTAATTATTCAGTTAATATATATATTGCTTTATAGGAACGCCTAAAATCAGTGTTCACATTTCTTTAAAAATATACTTTTATGCGACCCGTAAACAAAGTGTTAAACGTAAATATTTCTGTAAAAAAAAAAAAAAAAACTTTTGTACTTAACATATTTTTTTTTTCTTTTCTTTCTTTCTTTTTTCTTTTTCTTTTTCTTTTTTTTTTTTTTTTTTTTTGTAGCGCTTACATTTTTTCATTAAGCCTCAGAATGCAGTCTGCATACATGATTTTTCTGTATGAAAACAAACGAAAGCAAACAAAAAGCTCAAATTACACCAAGCAAGAAATTTCTTTTTCAAAAACTCCGATGTCCTTTAAACTTAATTGCCCATAGCGTAGCACTAGTGCGATGTAAAACCCACTTAACACACCAATCATTTATTTCATCCTTTTAAAGGTATAAATTATTGCAGCGTATTTGAAAAAAAAAAAAAAATATTTATATATATATATGTTTTTATGTTAACTTTTTACATAATTTTCATAAATGTATGTCTTTAAAAGAAAGGGAAAAGTCCATTTTGAAAGGTAAAACTTCTTTAATTCTGAATTTATAAAAGAAAAAAAAAAAAAAAAGTACTGAAACTGGCATGTCTAAAATTCATAATAAACAGTACATGACTATTTTTCTCAAATCTACTTTTAAAAAATCAGTCTTTTATTTTTATCATTTAATACATTAAATTTGATTTCTTTCCTTAAAAACGGAAATACTTGTTTTCTCTTAGATTTTTTTTTTTTTTTTTTTTCCATATATAGATATAGTTTAAGTATCTTATTTCATTTTAATTTTAAAGTGTATACAGAAAAAAAACTTCCGATAGATAATTCAATTTAAGCAAAAATCCATTATGAATAAACATTTTAGCATATTATATATTTATCGCTTAATTGATTTATTTTAAATAAATGAATGATATTTTATACTTTTTTAAAACTCATTTTAAAAAGGCTATTTCATACAACTCTTATGCTTTCAAAATATGATTTTTTTTTTTTTTTTTTAACATACTTTATAAATATCAGACGTTAAAGTAACAGTATCTTCAGAAAAGTTTAGAAAAACATTCAGAAATATGAATATCTTCAGATAGTGGCCAAATATGTCTTCAGATCAATCTGTCATCTTTGTTTTCTAGAAAGTAACCATCGGCAGTGTTGCCAACATCATCCGTCAAACTTCTGCCCAAGGAGGAATGGCAATAAATCAACCACAGGTGACAGGCCTTTGTTTAGCTCCAGGCGGTCTTTTTACTTAGTTTTAAAGCACATTTTTCACGCCACTGATGGATACATTCTCAATTTA
This sequence comes from Salticus scenicus, assembly GCA_963930645.1. Lineage (NCBI taxonomy): Eukaryota > Metazoa > Arthropoda > Arachnida > Araneae > Salticidae > Salticus > Salticus scenicus. The sequence goes on along the minus strand of OZ005649.1, from coordinate 157,503,988 downwards.
AACTTCTGGATATTTAGAAAATTTAAATAAGTGTGAAATGCTTCACAGACCGGAAAAGATTTTTAGTTAACACGCAGGACAAAATATAATCAAGTGCATACCTTGAAATTATTTTGATTATTTTAAGTTTGTATTTTTTAAAGTTAAGCATACTTTACATATTTTATGATAAACTGTAAAATTAAAATTCGCAACTGTTGTAAAGTAGAAGGGATTTATTTTTAGCATGCAATATTACATACTACTTTAGCATTAAATGTGAAAGTAAAAATTTTGGATGACAACATTTTTTTTTTCCTTTAATAGAGTGATAAAAAATATAAAGAAAAAACAATTACTTTCCTAATGTAGAAGGGGGGAAGAGTAAAACAGGAATTTTATTATATATAGTGAAAATTATTAAATTCTTATTAGAGTAATTTGAGGTAATATGCCGCATTGAAAAGGTACCGAGTCACTTGGTTCTCTTACACGCAGAAACCGTAGGGGAACGTCAGCCACTTGTACGAGAGGTACATCAGTAAAAGTATATTATTTTATTTTGAGTAAGTTTTTAGGAATCTATTAGATTAGTTTAGTTTCAGTCTTTCTTCATCTGAGTAAGTGTTAAAAAATTTTGCTTGCTCCATATTTAGTTAATTATGTAAATGTAGTTTAAGCAGTAAAAAAAAATAATTCAGGTAATTTAAAAGACTACAGTGTCTGATTTTCCTCTATACCTATAAAGGTGACCAATTCCTCCTTTTGTAAATTAGCGTCTTGGGAAACGTTTTAGGATGAGATCACGATTTTTTTTTTTTTTTTTTTTTTTTTGTGAGTAAGATGCCGGTAGTTTTACATTGAGGAAAGATGCCTGGCTGTCTTCTCTGTTGTTTCAAGTTACGTCTAGGTATTAATTTTAGCAAAATATTAAACAAAATAATAGGTAATATTTTGTTTTAGTTATGTCTGTGCCAATCATGTCTGTTTAAATAAATATGTAATGTTTCATAAGGATGTGTATCTTACATTCAAATCACATAAGTCATCTTAACCCTGAATATACGGCCATCTTACTCCAAGACTGGGGTAAGATGCAGAAACGAAATCATTAATAAAAACTTTTATTTTAAAGATTTATAATACTTTTGAAGTTAAATGTATTTTTAATATGTACTCAAAAGTATACATTTTCACGGGAGATCAATAAATAACACGTATAACCAACAGGAGATTTTACAGAAATATTAAATGATAACTAAGGTGTCTTACCCCAATCTACCCTTTTTAAAAATAAATAAAACTTAGCATTTAATTATATCAGTAGTAACATATAGGACATATAATATATATATAGTTCAAAATATATTCAACATGAAATACACAGCTAAATCATCTAATGAAAATAAACATATTTATTATAATGGCCAATATCATCTGTTATCACGTGGTATTGTAACATGGCAAAGTTTGATGACAATATATACTTTGGAATGTTATATACATGCGTTCTATGAGTTTTTAAAATCAGAATCTCGTGAGATCTTGACAGACAAGGCCTTTTTTTAAAAAAAAAAAAAAAAAAAACTCAGATATTTCAAGAAAATAATTAATTATTTGGAAATATTTGATTATTTTCTTATTAAAGTATTTTCTAAATACAGTTCGCTATGAAAGAGAAGTAATGATGTACATGATGTTTTTTGTATTAAACTTTAGAGAACGTATTTCGCTAAAACTATTTGATTTCAAAATTAATGTAGTCTTTAAACTGTAACGTAATAAGCAAAATTTAGTATCTTGTTAACCATTTAGGAAGTTTCCTATACCACTTTGAGAAATTGTACTTGTCATCTTCACCTTACATTAAAAAAAAAATAATAATAAATTAATTAAAACTGGCCTGATTCGTTTCGGGAATAATCCATAATAATTGAAACAATATAGGACATTCAATGTAACATATTCGCATGTACCAAAAATCAACTGATAAGAAAATAAAACGGAAGGAAAATATTGAATTTTTCTGAGGTATTACTGTAACATTTTAAAGAACCTTGTATTCATTCAAAAAAGATTATTTAACACCGTTTACAAATCATCAAGCATTAACATTGACCATAATCAGTGATATTTCCATTTAAATTAAGATCTAGAAGTGAAACAAGCTCTGAGTTAGAGACGAGTCATAGACAAAAATTAATTTCTTCCATGTTACGATCAATTTTATATGTACTAGGTTTTCAAATTTTCGTCAAGAGGATTAGGATTCCTATAATCTTTCAGTCATCCATTATTTTTAATACCTTTCAATGTGCTTTTATCTTAATCCTATACTCAATTTTCAATGCTCCTGTTACTTCAAAATTTGCAATCGTCTTTTGTAATTCTTTACAAAGATTAAATCTTTTTTTTTTTCTTTTTCCGTAACCTCTCCAACGCACAAAAATTACTCGATTCAACTCGTGGTTGAAAGCTTTACCAGTAAAATGTGTTTTGTTAAAGACAAAATGAAGGTAAATCAAAGAGTACATTTCGTTTATGCTATAGCAACTTTCAAGTGTGCGACGTATGCACATGCACATATTTATAATTATCAGTTGCAATTGCTCAGTTCAGTAGAAGCAGCTAAGGATTCGACAGATTTATGTGTAAAACAAAGTGCCAAAATATGAAATGTCTTTGCGTGAAAAATGTAATGAAATGTCATTCAAAATGTCATTAATGCCATTCAAGCCTACCATGTTGCAAGAAGTAGGTTAATTTTATTTTCTTATTTTTTGATATGAAAATTTTGTTTCTCTTGTTAAGAAAAGCATAAATTTTGTTCTGTACAACTTTCATTTTTTTTACGTATTTAAAAAAAAAAAAAAAAAAAAAAAAAATTAACGGCAGTCTTATAATTTTTTCAGAATAACATTTGTATTTTTGAGTAATGCACGTCATTTATATAATAGCCTTATCAGGACCTTTTTTCATACTTTGCCTAAATAGCATTTGCCATTCTATAGAATGCCTAGGCATTATATGCAATGCCTAGGGAAAGTGTATAATAATTTTCATATTTCATACTTTGCCTAAAAACGTCCGGCATCATATACAATGCCTAGGCATACCATAGAATGCCGGCGTTTTATACTTTGCCACTAACATATATATATAAACTGCATCTGGTATACACTTATTCCACTGTGATTTAAAAGTTCCAGAAGGGGAACTACCAATCTTTGTAATACTTATTAAACACTTATACTGACAAAAACTGTAACATCTCTTTTTAAATTGCGGTCGTACATCATCTACAAATGACTGTCCGGTAATCTCACCCGACATCTAAATATGCCGGCTTACTTAGAAAGAAGGCGAACTTCTAACGCTCTTCGTCAATTTCTTTCCTATAACAGTTATCTCAGACATACAACCACAACATTTCTCTATTATTTCAATATATTTGTCTTTTTTTTATTATTATTATTGATATGGGAAAAAAAAATAAAAAATATATTGCAAATCGTAACGAAAGAAAGAAAATTTAACAACTTAACTTAGAGACAATACCCTTTGTTTGTAGATGAAAAGAAGAAAGATCTGTAAGATTAATAAATTTTTAAATTATTTAACCTAACAAACGAACATGATATAATCATACTATCTAACACTTTTTTAACGAGGTGGATTTTTTTTTTTTCGACCGACAAACGCCTTCAAAATCGATGAAGGGGGGCGACCGTAGTTTCTATCGATTCCACCGTATACAAAGGCTTTCTCTTAGCAATCGATGGGCTTCTCCTTTGAAGTGGTCCTTTGTTTAGCTGGGTGAGGGTTGACTTTTCGTGAAGATTTCCTTTGATGTGCCGACAAAAGAATGCGGAGAGTTAAAGGTAATGAGGATTTTCGAAGGAGAAGAAAAACCGGACGCTGCCGGAACACAAAAGTATGCATAAAATTTGCTTGTAGTGGGAAAGAATATTTTTTAATTATGACAAGTGTGGATGAAAGGCTCTCTCGAAATTAAAAGTCAATATTTAAATTAATGTTTTCAGGGAAGTTTTGCATAGAAAATTTTTCCTATCAAGCTAATTTTTTTATTCGCATTTAATATCGCTAGCTTAAAATATTAAGAAAATATTCGGAATGAAACTTGAATGTCATATGGACAATTGTTAAATATAGATTAAATTCACAATGAAAATTAACTCAATAAAATGACTTTATTTTCATAATAACGAAATTTTCAATTTGATTCAAATTGTTAATGAACATTTATCTCTCATCTTCTTAAAAAATTACTTTAGATGAAGTATTCGCGAAATTAATTTACATACTTAAATTAAAAAATGAAAAGTAACATGTACAATGTTGTCAAATAATGTATAAACAGAATGAAGAAAAAAATTGATAGAGGTTTCTTGCACATGCACAGTTTAAGTTTTATACCACATTCAATACAAAGCTTATTTTAAGAGCATAAATATTAAAAGAGTTATTAGTTCTAAACAAGATAAAATAAAAATAATTAATCAAATTTTAAATTTCTTTTCTATGTAAAAGAGAGTACTATCAGAAATATTAGCGGCTCACCAGAGGCTTAGCGGTTCTGCGCTCAGAGCTGGTAGACGTGAGGTGCCGGGTTTGATCCCAGGTCGCTACGTCAGCCTAGCCGTTCGAAGTTTTCCGGGGTTTTCTTCGAAACTTGCGTAAATAAGGGCTAGGACACTTTAGAGAGACCCCCACGGAGGACACTCCTCCTCAGGCCTAGGACCCTAGAGCAGTCAATCGGTCTTAATCCCCACAACCCAACAACAACCAAACAGAAATATTAGCATATGAAACACAATTCATTCCTTTCATGCTAGGATAAAAATTATAATGGCATGTCTATGGACCACCCCTACGGATGAATTCCAGACCGTTGCCAATTAAATGCTGCGTTGCTCTAGCATGATATTAAACCCTCAAAACCTCGAATGACCTCTCATATAAAATTTTATTTATTAAAGTTAAAAATACAGCGTCTATAGTACGGTAAAAATATTTCACTAATTTTTCTTAATTGCTTCTAATGTTTAAAACCTTTTAAAATTTCTCTATGTAAATCTCATTTTCCGAAAGAATTAAAGTATCTCAAAATTTAATTCTTTGATAAGACACAAAAAAAAAAAAAGTAAGAATTATTGGTAAGATTAAAAAAGAAAATTTTTAAAACCCAACTTAAACGATTGTTCAATTTTTAAGGCATTAATAAAAAATAAATAAATAAATAACTCTCTATTCATATTTTTAACAAGTCTAAATAAAATGTATTTTAACCATGAAAATAATAAAAATAGTATCCATACACGTAATAAAAAGAAAAAAAACTAGAAAATTATTTTAAACATTTATGCTCTCTCAGTTTGATATTTCTATTTCAAAGTATACTTTATCTTTGATCTCTAATTCCTTTCTTTCTTTTTGTTTTCATTTACTTATGGAAAACTGCTCTCTCATACACCAAGAAATACGGCAAAGAATAAAACTTTAATATCTTATGCAGGCTTTTTTTTTACCCTCTTGTTATTATTACGATTCTTTCTTTAGCCTCAATGGCAACATTGGTTCATTCCATACGATTGAATTATTCATGCCGGAAATAAAGCACTCTCGGTCAAAGAATTTTCGAATTTGGACAAGAAAAACCGATGTGTTATTCAAAAAGTAAATTCATGAAAGGCATGACGAATGATTGCGAAATATTAACTAAGGAACGAAAGCATTTTTCATTTTTTGCACGCATTCATCAATTTTTTTATTTTTCTTCTTTTTTATTTCCAGTGACGTTGCAATAATAAATTTATTTATTTATGTTTATTTATTTTAAACGAAAGAAGAAAAAAAAAAAAAGAAACATCAACATTTTTTAAGCTAGTTTGTTATTTATCTATTTTTTCCATTTCCATTGTAAGAATTGCTGTAAAAGACTAACCTTTAAATGCATATTTTTTTCATTTTAACCAAAAAATAATAATAAATGTTGATTATTATATAGGTTTATGCAAAAAATACAGTATATGTATACATATAGATATATTGGGTTGTTCAGAAAGTAATTTCGTTTTTCTCAGCAGAGGACTTAATTGTATTTTTTTCACACCATCCTCACAATTAAGCTGAATTACCATTAAATATTACAACAGCTGATATAGCAAGATTGCTTGTGAAAAAGTTCGTTTTATTCTGCTTAATAGATTTTGATTGGTGCCCTATTAAATAAAGAAAATCGAAAGCGACATTTTCGGCATATTTTGTTTTTGCTATCAAAAATGCGAAAATACAGTTCAAACAGGGAAAAAAGTATACGATGTGTATACAAACAATTTACTTAAAGAACGCCAGTGTCAAAACTGGCAATTTTGACGTTGAAGATGCATTACGTTCTGGAAAACCAGTTTATGCTAATGAAGACAAAATGAAGTATTGATTTATGAAAACTGCCAAATAACAACTCGTGAGATCGCTAAGAAACCGACCAAAGTGGAGAATATATAATTCAATAAAATATTTGTAAAGTATAAGAAAATGTCTTTCATTTTCAAAGGAAATTACTTTCCGAACAACCAAATATCAAGAAAAACAGCTTAAAATAAGTCCAAAAAATTTAATTTTATTGCCACTCCTAACTTTCATGACTTTTCTCGAACACGCTGAAACAATTCGCCAATTTAAACGCGTCATTCACTTTTTTTTTTTTTTTTTTTTTTTTTTTCGCTTTTCCAAATTCGTTTGAATGGATCCAGATAAAACAGCATACAGCGAAAAGTAAAACTTTTACTGTGGTTAATACCCTAATTAGGAGTTAAAGACAATTTTTCGTTTTTTAGACATAATACATTTATTCTTTTCTTCATGAAATGTGTTGTTGTACTAAAAATAGATTTTTAAATCATTAGAAATAAATGGTCGTCCATTAACTTCCACTGTCGACGTTTGTGAAAACGTGTCAAATTTGGTGACTTGCTGACGAATTTGGCGATTTAATGACAAAATTTGACAGGAACTAGTAGTTTAGGGTCTCTGAATTTTCGAGGCTCTCTCTTCAATAGGATCTGAGTTCTGGAATTTTATATTGGATTCTACCACAGGAATAACCAAAGTTGTCATCAAATTCAGGCCACCAACTTTATAAATAGGAACAAGTTAACTCCCGGTTGGTCAGTTAAATTCAGACAATTGTTCTGGTTGATCGCCTCTTAGAGACTGTACTTCAAGTGGTTGATCATTGTTTTTTCATCAGTGAAGTTCCTGCTCCTTGATATATTCAACACTGTTTACTTTTGAGCAACAAGCAACTGTTCTATTAGACTGTTTTAAAAGTATTCATTAAATAGAGACTTTCGAGTTTAGAGTAGCAGTTTTATTGGACAATTTATAGAGCATTTTGTTGTACTGTTTCAAGTATATTCGTGGAATAAAAAGCATTCATCGACTAGAACCTCACTGTTTCTTTATGAATTACATTTTCCACACACACACACCAAAAAAAAAAAAAAACGATATTATTGTATTGCATTTTTTATGTTTGAATTTAGAAGTTTTTCTTATTCTAAAGCATAATTTGAAAACATTCTTTCAAATATACTTTATATAACAGCAAATAATATTTTATTTTAAGTGCAATGAAGTAAGAATTTCCGCATAAAATTATGTTCATTATTAATGTTGGTTTTTATTACTTTTTTTAACAATGATATTTCTATCAAAATAATGCAATAATTTATCAGGCGTGGTGTCAAGAAGATTTAAAAACTTTCATTTGTCTGTAGCGGTGTTGCAACACGCACAATTTAGTAAGAGTACTTAGCAACGAATTTCTGCGTTGGCCTTTGGCTTATTATTAAAACGCTCGCCTACATTTCGGAAATTTCTCGGTTAGATTGCAGCTAATCATGGCACGCTAATAACATAGTGACATTATTTATCTTCGTAATCAAGAAATGGCAGCGCGCATGGTATCTGACATTTTCATAATTTTTTAATAAAATTACTTCTTAAAAAAAAAAAAAAAAAAAAAAAAAAATGAGAACCTGTGAAATCACTTTTGAGAAAAGAGGTGTCTCAAATAAAAGCACATATATCATTTTTGTAAACTTTTTGTGTACTTAAAATATAAGACTTTTTTTTTTTTTTTTTAATCTAGGTTATTTTCATTCGGAACTATTTCTTAGTAAATTTGATAACAGAATATTTATGTGTATCTATTTTTAATAATATATGTATTACAAAGAAATAAAGTGAATGTGTTGGGAAAAAATATTACTATAGAATTAATACAACGAAGTAAATCTTAATATAAATAAAAGTCACTGTATTTATGTATGTCTTATATCTCCTCTCAAACTACTGGACAAATTTTAACCAAACTTGACATAGTTACTGCTTATTACCATGTTGAAGCACTGTAAGAGTTTGACATTTCTAGCATATGCGCAACGGGAGGGGGTGAGGAAAAACCCTCTGGAAAAATAACTCTCTCGAATAATTTTGTATGATTTCTATTCTAATAACGGAGCTACAAACTTTAAGTTTGATATTATAGGCTACTTCAAATGTATACAGTTTCCCCAAGTAGAGATTTTTTAAATTTTGAAATTAAAAAGCGGTTAAATAAATGGTTAAAAAAAAAAAAAAAAAGAAAGAAAGAAAAAGAAAGAAAGAAAAAGAAAAGAAGGGAAAAAACTTTCTAAAATTATGTTTTTGTCAAAATTTCATGCATGCGATTTGAAAATTTTATTGTGCTCACGTCAAAAGGATGTTGTGTGTTAATTTAATTAAAATCAAAATAATATTCATGGCTCGTTAGAATCACGTCGCTTTCGTCCCCAATGAAGTCCTTCGTCTCTAAACATTATGTGATTTCTTAGAAGTGATTCGATGGGAAACCTGCATTTTCCTAAGAAAACTGCTATTCTTTTCTATGATTGATTGGTGTTTTTATTTGCTATCGATTGAATAAGTAGTAAGAAATGCCAATCTTAATACAAAATTATAATGTAATATCACAAAGTTTTTGCATGTTACAGATAAATAATTTATTCATATGCATAACAAAAACAAGTTTATTTTATTTTATTTATTTATTTATTTTTAAGTATTGCCATTCCAGGATTATATTTTTTAAAAATATTTCGCTTGTAGTCAAACGACAACTATTTCCATTTTCCAGATCCGTTATTAAATATAAGAATTGAAAAATTGGGACTTATTATTGAAAAATGATTCGTTTTAATCAAGTGAACATCGAAGCGGGCAATGCCAGCTAGTTAATTATAAAGTTCGTAATAAAAAATATATTAATAATTATTTTATCTAAAGATCTGATCGAGAGTTTTTTTTTTTTTTTTAAGGAATTTTTTCAATTTTTCAAGACATAAAAAAAAACTCTTATGAATAATTATTGATATATATATAATGGAATTCAGTTATATGCTATATCATTTCAACACTGACAAAAAAAAAAAGCATACTAGAATGAATTTTCAGGTTAAGAAGCACTAAAAATGCACTCTGTGCTGACTTTGACAATCGAGGAATATTGAAAATTAAAAATAAGCTGAAAAAGTTTTCAAATACGACACATATAAAACTTTTAGAGCGATGTTTTTACTTTGGTTAAATTTTCATTGCAATATTTAATAGAAATATTTTTGTAGACAAAATGTCAGACTTAAAAAATATTTATATTCCTCCTTATAAGTTAAAAAAGGAAAAAAAATGCCTTTTTAACATGCGATTCATTTTAAAATGTTCTGATTTTTTTTTTTTTAAATACAAATGATAATGATACAAATTCTTCTTTCTCTGATGGCATACCTCGATTTTTACTAATGAAAATTTTTTACAAAAATGATGAATTTTAGTAAATATATTTATAAAAATTAAAAACTTAGACTTTCAAAATCATAAATAAAAATGTCCTGTATCAATGTATATATATATTTTTTTTTCCCTATTATTATTATTATTATTATTATTATTATTATTTTTATTTTTTTTTTTTTAATGTTGCATTAAGCTTTAAGTATTTAAAAAAAATCAATACATTAAAAATATTATGCAAATTTTTAAAGTTTTTCATTATATTTACTTAATATTTAGTAAAATTGTTTCTAAAAAAGCATTATGTCTGTATCTGATGATCTGAGTTTCACTATAATATTCAACAGGAAATAATCCGCTCTTAAATTCTCACATTTACATGAGAATTGCATCATCAAAAATGGGAAGAAATCTTTAACGCGCGAAAACCCTTAAAATTTAAAGTCAAAGATTTAAAAAAAAAAAAAATTATAATTAAATTTTTCTACAGAAATAAAGTTACATTAATTCATTATGCATACTAAAACAGTAATGTATCGATATAACACTGTTTTATGTATGACGTTAATAACGATACCTACTAAAAAAAATCACAACTGTATTAACCAAGACTGTTGTATTCCCAGACCAAATACAAGTCTAAAGTCAGCTTTATATATTTATATATATGTATATACATAAAAAGACCTTGAACTTAATTAAATATTTTTTTAAAATAAATTTTGTAATTTTGAGTTGGAAAAAAGCTAGCTTACAATTATAAAATACCAACGCAAAGATAGCTTTGAATTTAATCAAATAATTATGTACGTTTGTAGCTGTGTTATGTCTGTTTCTAACGTATGGAAAATCAATATATCACCAATAGCATGAAAAAAGTAAAATAAAACATTGTACCGCTCCCTATTACGAGCATTTTGCAGGGGGAAAGAAAATTTTGCTAGATTTTAGAACATAGAATACCAAATTAGTCCAAGGGGATTATATGTTTTCAAAATACTTTCTCCATATTTCGATTTTTTTCTATTATTATTAATATTATTATTATTATTATTATTATTATTATTATTTACCTTTAACTTCTGAAATAGATCTTTAAAAACCTTGCTTCAGTCTCTTTCTAGCAATCTCTTTCTAATACTATGAGTTAAATTGCACTTCAAAAAAAATGGTGTCTCGTAATACTTTCATTTTCTTTAACAGAAGTAAAAATATATTAAGGTAAAAAAATAAAATAAATAAATAAATAAAAGAAGCATCGCTTGTGCTCGCATAACAATTCCCCATAATTTTAACATAATAAATTATTCCTACGGTAGATATTACTTCTACAAAATTAAAAAATTCAAACTATATAACAAAATGCAGCCAACATCGTGGCTTTCTTTATTCTATTCTATTTCTTAAAACAATTTTTATAGATGCCACACGCACCACATAAACTTTAAATTTTACATCTACTTTTTTAGATAGCACGCGATCATACTTTATTTAAAAATTAAATCATTAAATTCATTTTTACTTTCTCTTACCCATAAGGTAGAGAAAGTATTGTTTTTGGCTCAAATTTTCGAACGCGAGATTTTGTTATATTTACACGTTTTGAGGTCCCCTGAATACGAAAATCATGTTTTTGGCAAATGGTCTGTGTGTCTGTGTGTGTGTGTGTCTGTGTGTGTGTCTGTCTGTTATCAGCATATCTCAAAAACAAATTATGGCAGAAAGTTCAAACTTGGTATTCTAAATGTGTATCATATAGGGATGCTACAGTAAGCTTTTCGTTAAGATCAAGCAAATGGTTCTTGTACAGGGACAATCAAGAGAATTGTAATACATTACGTCTATGGGGGAAATTGCAGGAAAATAGAGTTTAACGTCTATAGACTGCACTAAACCAAATGAAACAAATATATATTTTTTGTAATAGAGACAGTTAACTGGGAAAATTTTTTTGTGTATGTAGGAGCCTCGCCTCCCCCCCCCCCCTGGGGGGGAAGTCCCCCCTCGAGGGGAGTAAATTTTCATGATGGGTATCTTTCAAAAGAGCTCAAAAATACCTTTAAAACGAATGGTTGAACCATCGATCTGCAATAATTTAAAACAAAGTTATCGATTTTTTTTACTTTTAACGAAAAAAAAACTAAAATCGTACTTTTTTTTTTTTTTTAATATTGAGAATAAAATGGACTTTTTTTGGATATTTGTTGGAAAACTACTTCTCTAATATGGAAATCGTCTGCCTTATCATAAAAGATAATTTTTTTAAATAATAATTTTAATAAATTATTTTTTAAAAAGAGAAATATTTTTTAATAACCGAATTAAATTCTATATAAATGTAGGTGCATTAATGAAACGGGGGGTTGAGGGGGGCGGCAGCCCCCCTCACACAGAACTAATTATCATATAAAACTCTTCAGAAGCCTAATATGAATTGTTTAAAATAGGTTTACATAACAGTACTCGTTATCTTACCTATTAATCTGCAACCTGTATTTATAGTATTAAATTTCAGGGTAAGAGAAAGTCGTGTGAGTGACACACCAGATTTTTTTATTTCATTTTGAACGTGCACTTTTTATTTTCTAATTCAAAATTATTAAAAAAAAAAACTTTTTCGATAGTGTTTGTTTCGATACTGATTATTATTAATCCCCCCTCCCCCCCCAAAAAAAAAAATAAAATAAAATAAAATAAAATAAAATAAAAAATTATTTTGATGAAATTCTGGCAAAAGCAGAATTTAGGACGAAGGACTTTTTATTTTATTTTTTTTTATTTTTTTATTTTTTTTTTTTTTCAAATTATAACATCGCTTTCAAATTATTCAATTATATTTTCGATAAATTTTAGATTTCGATACATGTCCAATTTTTTCGAAAAAGGACACCGCAAAAATCCTAGATTGAGACTAATAGTCCTCAGTCGTAAAAAGAAATATATATAATAAATATATTCATATTTTAAAGATAGTAATTAAACGCGTTTTTTTTTTTTTTTAGTAAAAATTTTTTTGAATAATGTTTTGAGAAGAAAAAAATGCCAACCAAATATGCTAAATTTACTTATTAATTTAAAAGTCATGGTTGTCGTAAGTTTCATATTCTATTCTCTATTCATTTCTTTAATTTGTCTTTTCTTTATTTATTTTTTCTTTTTATACTTATTCTACTTAAGAGGCATGTTCAAAAATTCCGTTATAATGCGTTCATGAAAGTGTAACTTAAGCTATATTGTAAAACAGCAAGTTTTTGGAAATTAGTTTTCAGAACAAAAGAATATACTGATAAATTGAAGCAAAAATGTTTAGAGAAAAGTATTATCAGTTTTTAATAAAGAAAACTTGTGTAGATATTTGCTTAGAAAAATATTTTCATTAGAGAAAAACACTCTCTCTATACTAGTCAATCACAAAAGATTTCATTTCATTCATTCAAATAAACGAAGAAATTTTCAATTTTTTGGAATTAATATGTGAAAATATTCTAAAGTACAATAATAAAAGTTTTAAATTTCAATAAATTTTCATTTTTTCCTTTTATAAAAATACCACACCGACATTATGATATTTTATTCTTAATATTTGTTTTTAAATCAGCACAGTATGGTTCTGATCGCAAAGATAGTATTTCATACGAACTGTAATTCGTCTTACAGTTTTTTTAGAAAAAGAAATACAATGCTCAATATAAGGTGTATTTTTTTTTTTTTTTCAAACAGCCGGAAGTATTGGATTTAATATTGCAAACAATACAAAAATTTGAAATAAAAAATCCCTTCCAGATTCCTTTCTTTGCCACATGAAACATTTTTTGTTCCTGAGATGTTTTAGGAGACTTCTGTGGACGTGCCCAAAGGCTGATTCTAGTATTTCTTTTTTTTTTTTTACTTCTTTCATCGACTGTGATTTAGTTCTCCCTGTTTCCGCGTTTTGTATTTTTTTTTTTTTTTTTACTTAGACTTCTCTTTATTATTACCTTGTAAAAAAAAAAAAAGGTATCCGGTAACAGTATTTCAAAAAGTTACTTTTAGGTGAGAAATATATATGTTTTTTCGTTTCACCCGTCGTTTATTTTCTTCATTCGTATAAATGAAAAACATCTCGATTTATCTGTGCTTCATATTAGAGTAAATTTATAAGCCATAACCGTTTGCAATGACTTGAAGCCTTTTTTTTTTTTTTTTTTTTTTTTTTAAATAAAGACTTTTGAAAAAAAAAAAAATAAGAAGAAGATGAAAATTCAATTTTTTCTAGTCTATAAAATTCAATTAATTATAGAAATCGTTTATGCCTGAGTTACATTAGGGTTTTGACATGATGGATATAAGAATTTAGTGCAGAAAAAAACTAATTTAATCTGAAAAGTAGACATACTGTAAATAAATAAATCTATTATCTGAAATTCTGACATTTTCACGATGAGTTTCGTTAACAAATTTTATTTAAGGACTAACTGTAATCATAAAATTAAATGGAGATTTGACAGCTTTTACTTAATGTGGACTTATTTTTAAAATGTGGACTTATTTTTAACTTGTTTTATTTTTACTACCCAAAATGTATGTATTTATTCAAAATAGTTTATGTTACTTTAATCTCTTGTATCAGAACAAAAAGAGTTTATTTATTTATTTATTTTTAATAAAAGATTTTTTTTTTTTTTAAATTAGAAATTATAATTGCTAAAATTATTTGAAAGAATATATAATTAAATATGCCAAATGATAGAGCATAAAAGTACCTTCGAAACATACATTATTTAGAGAAATGTCAATTCAAGAAATTTTGCTTTTATGAGTGATATTTAAGGTAGTAAACTCGTAATAAGATATTGTGCTTAAAATTTTGTCTGAATATGGGTTGGTGATAGTAAGAGTGTAAAGTTAAGTTTGATCCCTTACACGAGTGTCTCAGGCTACAGTGGAATGACCCCTGTGTAGTTCCTTTCATGGGTCCCAGCCCACCTTCAAGCGAGATTCAGAGAAAACAACAGAAAACCTGCGAAGAGCTCGAACGACAAGTACAACCTTGGTTCAAACCCAGCTCTTCCAATCTACTAGCTTAGAAGGAAAACACTTCCAGCCACTGGTGGAGCGTTTGAGTATGTGAAAAATATTTATTCTTCTGTAACATTTCTCAGATGCTTAAAATTAAATTACAAAAAAATGTTGCATTGACTTATTATTCCGAAACAATTACTGATAAAACACGTGTAAAAGCATCAACTACTTTAACCCAGATACCAATAATATTCTCGCATTTGTTTAATAATTGTTTTTCTGGAATGATAAAATAAACTTCGAAACACCCATTTTAAAATGAGGAAATTTAAAATTCAAAAATCCTCGAAAATTTCGAGCAATTATTTTTCTCCAATTTTTAACAGTAATTCTTCGAGAAAACAATGTTCTTGAAAACAAAAACGCTCCATGGAAAAACGCAAGTCACTCACATGACATACACACCAATTTTTTAAAATTTTAATGTTTCTATTGTTGTATGCTTCTCTGATCGATTTCCATTTATATAAAACATCTTTCATCAAAATTGGTAGTGATTGTGCTGCTCGGCATTAAAATTGCCCCCCAACACCATTTTGGCAAATTCTTATGTAAAATGACCTCCTGAATCTGAATATGACGTCCATTTTGCCCTATCACCCACTGTTTTTTAGGGACGGCCCCCTATTTTTATCACTTTTAGGTAATTTTATGGCTATAAATTTGATTTTTAGGGGGGGGGGGATTATTTTAACTGTTAAATATCTTCTGAGGGGCTACAGAGTTAGAAAATTCTAAAACGTCAACATTGCGGCAAGGGGGAAATTTAGGATAGGGGGGGATTTGTCACTGAAACTATGTATTACATTTCTTGTATTTTCTTAATCTATTATTAATGTTATTTATTAAACATTATATATTTTTGTTTTTAAGTATTAAATTAATTCTTTTTCATTCTCCAAATCAAATTAATGGCCATAAAATTACCAAACAGGGATAAAAATTGGGGGAGGGGTGGTGTCCTGAGAAAACAATGGGTGACTGGGCAAAATGGTAGTCATATTCGGATTCAGGAGGTCATTTTACATAAGAATCAGCAAAAATAATAACAGGGATCGATTTTTTTTTTTTTTTTTTTTTTTTTTTTTTTTTTTTGCAACGTAGTGTTATTAAATAAAAAAAGCCCTAAAGTTGGAAACATTGTTCACTCTAGGAGCTTTCTGTTCAGACTTAAAAAAATCCTGTTTAGACTTAGAAAAATCAGGCTGGTTTGTGATGTATATTAGTAATGTTACCTAAAGTTTTACAGCGCCTAATCAAACATGAAATTTAATAGTAATTTTTTCAAAAAAGTTAATCAGCAAAGGACACATATATTCGTGTCCGTGAGTGGATACAATTGTGTAAAAAACAAAGGTTGGAAAAACTAAATGTATATACTCCGCAAAATTATTTATTTACTTAAACAGTTTTCTAGATAAAGATTCAAATTTTAGGATAAAAAATATTTTTTTTTTTTTTTTTTTTTCAAAAGTATACAATCGAGGTCACAACAAAATAAATCACACTTGATCAATCACACTTGATCACACAAATCCATATACATCACAAAATAAATAAAAGACATACGTAAGTAGAACAAAATATCTCGACACAGTCCAATAATTTTATTAATCTTATATTAATTCAAAAACATGACATACAGAATCTTTTTCTTCTGAAGTATGGACGGCTCATTGTAAAAGTGGTGTAACTCCATTTTTTTTTTTTTTTACAAAAAAGAAAAATCTACGGTAATTGCATTAAAATCCCATAAATGGCATTACATGTTTTTCTCAAAAAACTAAAACGTCTAAATATTCGTTATTAAAAATGAAGTTTCTAAGTTACTTCAAATTATTTTTATTATAATTTATAAATTCTTATAACTATGATTTACATTAAACACAAAAATCTCTAACGCCTACTGAATCTTGACTTAATTCCTACGAATAAATTTGAAGAAAGCTCGTTATTTCAAAATAAATTTCCAAGGAGGTAATTCACGTTTACAATGAACGTAACTTTAATACATCACAGTTGATTGAAAAAAAAAAAAAAAAAAAAAAAAAAAAACACTTATAATAATTTTATAAAGTATATTTTTCAAACTGTAATTTTAGATATCAGAGTGCGTGTGGATGTTTAAGTATACATGTGCATACATATTACATTAGATAATTAAGTTTGTTGCATTAAAAAAATATACACACTATTAGTCCAGGGAACGAAGGCCAAAATTTGACGAATAGAAAAAAAAAAATCGTGTAGTTTTGAAATTTTGCATACTCATAGCCGAGAGGGTCCTGAACAACATACTAAAAGTCCCCGCTCGTGGTGGGTGAGCGGGGGGAAAGGGGGGCATTTAAGGGGGGCACTTTTCAATTTTTATTAAATATCTTAAAAACTTTCACATTTAGAGAGAAAAATGTCAATTACAAAATTAATCTACGTACAATTTCTTACAAAACTTTATACTACATTTTGTTTGTATGATCAATAGTTCAGAAGATATAGGGGGATGAAATAACACATTTTCTTGAAAAATTCTTTTTTGCAATAGTAAAATCAACTAAAGTGTGCAATTAAAAGGGTTCTTGTCAAATATTTTCTAATGTACAAAACAAATATATACATAGGGAATATGAAAGGATAATACAGCATGTTTTGTAAGTTTTAAGTAATTTTAAGGCTAGTAGGCGCAAGTGGCGGTTTGACTAAAAATCCAGATAACGAAGACCCAAAACCGATCAACATAAAAAATAAAAAAAATCGTGTAGTTTTGAAATTTTGCATACTCATAGCCAAGAGGGTCCTGAACAACATACTAAAAGTCCCCGCCCGTGGTGGGTGAGCGGGAGGCAGGGGGGCATTTAAGGGGGGCACTTTTCAGTTTTTATTAAATATCTTAAAAACTATCGCATTTATAGA
The DNA here is from genome assembly GCA_963930645.1 of Salticus scenicus. Taxonomy (NCBI): domain Eukaryota; kingdom Metazoa; phylum Arthropoda; class Arachnida; order Araneae; family Salticidae; genus Salticus; species Salticus scenicus. The sequence goes on along the minus strand of OZ005649.1, from coordinate 157,486,183 downwards.
AAAAATGTCAATTACAAAATTAATCTACATAAAATTTCCTACAAAAATGTATGTTATATTTTGTTTGTATGATCATATAGTATTTTGTAAACAGGAGAAGATTTATAAACCATAACTAGGATATTACGAGGCGTTTCATTTTAAACACACAAAATTTAATAGATGACTATGACAATTACACATGAAAAATACAAGTAACATGAACGACTACATTTTTAAGACTGCGATCTGTTCTAGCAGAGATAAACGTAAAAAGGAATGAACAGATCATTGATTGGACGTGACGTCACTTACCAACAGTCCAATAGATTAAATCAGGAATACAATGACGAAATACACTACAACTCTCCTCCCCTTAATTCCGTATACCATACCTGATGGGAGGTTTTCTTACTCTAGATGATCTTCTTACAACCTGTTCAGAAAAAGACAAATTAGCATTTTTAAGTTTTGAATGTTCAGATTTTAGTTCATTATTTACAGTACTGTTGATATTTTTTATCACAGTCAATTTCTCCAGGCTTTGTAGACACAGATCTAGTGTCGGTTGGCCCTGGATCTGGTATCACGGCAGAATCGGTTGGCACTGGATCTGGTAAAAAGGCAGGCCTCCTACCAGACTTAGATTTTCCATTGCTTTGCAGGTGTGGACTCTTGCTATCGGAAACCATGGGAATATTTCCATCAAGAGTGTTCTTTTCAATTTCACCAGGATTTGTAGTTTCCTCCAGTTGTACTCTGGAACCTACACTTTTTAGTTGATCAACGTGTCTTTTCCATACACATGAACCTACTTGAATTTTATAATGTAGTTTACCTAGTCTGGCAATTACTTTACCTATTTTCCATTTATCTCCTGATGTGTAATTGCGTACTGCAACTTTTTCATTTATTTCGAATTCTCTTATATTTTTCTTGTTAAAAACATTTTTATGTTGTTTGTTTTCAACATAATTTTTAACATTTGGTACAAGCAAATCTAATTTTGATCTGATATTTCTTTTCAGAAATAATGATGCGGGACTCTCCCCTGTTGTAATATGAGGCATTATTCGGTATTGGAATAAAAATTCGTTTAACTTAAATTGGAGATTTCCGGGTTCTGAACTTAAGGATTTCAATCCTTTTTTAATTATTTGGACATATCTTTCGGCTTGACCATTTGTAGAGGGATGATATGGTGCAGTTAAACTATGTTTTATGCCTTTACTTTGTAGAAAATGTTCGAATTTTTCTGAAATGAATTGTGGCCCATTATCAGACACAAGGGACACAGGATAGCCATATCTGGCAAAAAGCGAAGAAAGACAGTTTATAGTGTTCTCAGCCGTAGTATTAGGAACAATGAACACTTCTGTCCATTTACTGTGGGCATCTACTACGATTAAAAACATTTTCCCCATCATTGGACCAAAAAAGTCTACATGTATTCTGTTCCAAGGTGTTGTAGGCCATTCCCAGTGATGATTTTCCATTTTAGGAGGATTATGTTTTAATTTAATACAAACAGAACAGTTATTTGCTAAATTCTCAATGTCTTTATCAATACCTGGCCACCATACAAAACTACGTGCCAGTGCTTTCATTTTTACTATGCCAAAATGGCCAAAATGCAAATCTTCCAACACTTTTTGTCTATGAACAGTAGGAATTACAACACGATTCCCTTGTAGTATACAATTATTTAGTATAGAAAAATCCTGTTGTTTATGTCCAAAAAGTAAGTAATTTGGCATCTGCGTGCCTGATATTAAATGTCGGTACATTTCTTTCAATGTTGGATCTCGCTTAGAACTTGCACATAATATCTTTGTATTTAACGGTAACGATGTGATTTGATGAATAAATAAACAATCGGATTCATCAAGGTTGCCAAATAAATTTGGTGACAAAGTTGGTGACACTTTTTCTGGTTGTAGCGAATCGGACAACGGCAGCAGTAAGTCTTCACTACGTAATGGAAGACGTGATAGAGCATCGGCATTTCCGTGCTCTGCAGATTTTTTATATTTAATATCATAATTAAATGTCTGTAAGTATAATGCGTATCTTTGCATTCTAGCTGCCGAAAGTACCGGAATACTTTTTACTGGGGAAAATATGGAAACTAGGGGTTTACTATCTGTATACAGTGTAAATCTCCTACCATATAAAAATTGAAAAAATTTCTTTACACCAAAAATTATTGATAACGCTTCTTTATCTACCTGACTATACCGCTTTTCTGCAGAAGATAAAGTTCTAGAAGCAAAAGCTATGGGTTTTTCGGAGTTATCTGGCATTGTATGCGAAAGTACTGCCGAAATTCCATAAGGAGAAGCATCAGTGGCTAAAATTAAGGGTAATTTAGGATTAAAGTGGGTGAGAATCCTTTCGGAAGTAATTTCCTGTTTAATTGCATTAAATGAATTTTCACATTTTTTAGTCCACTGAAAATTTACATTTTTACGTAATAATTCATTTAGAGGATAAGCAATCGTAGATAATTTAGGAACAAATCTAGAATAGTAAGATACTAAGCCTAGGAACGCTTTTACTTGAGTTACGTTTTGAGGTATTGGAGCATTTAAAATAGCAGAAATTTTTTCTTGCGTTTTGTGTATGCCATTTTTATCAATTTTGTAACCGCAATATGTAATTTCATCATTCATGAAAAAAGATTTTTCTTTATTTATTTTAAGATTATATTCACGTAACCTTTCTAGCACTTGTTTTAATCGCTCTAAATGTATTTCATCAGTTTCCCCTGAGATACATATATCGTCAATAAAAACTGAAATACCCTCTATACCTTTTAAAATTTGTTCAATAGTTCTCTGCCATATTGCTGGCGAACTGGCAATTCCGTATGGTAATCGCGTAAATTTAAATAAGCCTTTAGGAGTGTTAATCGTAAGTAATTCTTGTGAATTCTCCTCTACCGGTAAATGCAAGTATGCTTGGTTTAAATCAATTTTTGTAAAATGTAATCCACCCCCTAAAGTTGCTAATATATCCTCAATTTTTGGTAGCGGGTATTTGTCAACCTTTAAAAATTTATTTACCGTGACTTTAAAATCGCCGCATAAACGAATTTTCCCATTAGGTTTTACCACCGGAACAATAGGTGTTGCCCATTTACTAGTACTAACAGATTTTATTATCCCTTCATTTTCTAATCTTTCCAATTCTTCATTTACCGCATTCCTTAATGCATACGTAACTGTTCGCGATTTACAAAATATTGGTGATGAGTCTTTCTCTAAATGTAATTCAGCTTTAACATTTTTAATTTCACCTACGTTATATGTAAATAAATCCGGAAATTTATTCAGTAAATTATTTAAATTTTCCGAGATTTGTACTTTGTTTACCGGAACAGTTTGTAAATTGTTTGGGAATATATTAAATGTAGTTATCCAATCCCTACCTAGCAATAAAGGAAAATTGTCTTTTTTAACTAAATATAACTTAACATTCCTAGTTTTGTTTTCGTAAGTTACATTTACTCTAACAAATCCCTCGGGCTGGAAAATTTCTCCCGTGGCTGTCTTTAATTGTACATCAGCAGGAAACATTTTATGTTCTGGAAATAATCTCCGAAAACGATTTATCGGTACAGCGGATATCGCCGATCCTGTATCAAGCTCCATTTCTGCTTTAGCACTATTTTCTATCAAAACCCAAATTTTTATAGGTTTAGTGCCTTCAGATTGTAATGACAAAATGTCTACAGTATCAAGAACATTTACATTTTTCTTTTGAGTAACATTGTTTTGTGCGTTCCGACACACTTTACTCAAATTACCACGTTTTTTACAAAAATTGCAAACTGCATTAATAAATTTACAAACATTTGCTAAATGAGAGCTATTTCCACAACGATAACAATAAGTTTTACTTTTATTTGCACTCGCAGTTTTGTTCACGTTTTGTTTACTTAAGTTATTTTGAGAATAATTTTGTTTTGGTTTCCTAACACTAACAGAAACTTTATTCAAATTCAAATTTTTATTTTGTAATTCTATCATGTCGTTTTCAGTACTTTGCATAGTTACGGCTTGTTCTACTGCTTTTTCAAATGTTAAATCTTCAACCTGAGACATTAATTTGCTTTGGAGTGTTTCATTTTTTAATCCGCGTAAAAATTGCTCTAACAATTTTTCTGACAGCGAATCGCCTGTAAACGCGCAATGTGTTGTAAGCTTCTTTAATCGAACACTAAAATCCTGCACAGATTCGTTATCTCCTTGACAACATTTTCTAAATTTAATCCGTTCACTGATTTTGTTTGGAATTTTACATAGATGTTTTGTTAAGACATTTACTAATTCAGTGTAAGTTTTTGATTCAGGGAGATCTGGGAACAGTAAATTTGTAAGTAAATTATATAATTTCGGTCCGATAAAAGTTATTAAGGCACTAACTTTTTTTTCATCCTTAATATCAAACAAAATAAAGTTTTGTTCCAATCTTCTAACATAAATCTCAAAAGATTCTATTGAATCATTGAATTCCTTAAAATTCTGAAACATTTTTAATAAAATTATGCTAGTTCTAACAATAAAAACATGCAATCTAATAAAAGAACAGAAAGAAAAAAAATAAAATAAATGTGTAAATACCTTTTTTTCTCTCTTTCCCGAAAAAATAAAAAGTCGCAGATTATCGCAGACGATAATTACACTCACTGGCGCCTAAATCGTACCTGCCCGCCACCAGACAATGATATTAACTGCTGCTGTCTCCGATCGCATAATGATTCATTTCGAAATATCAATTTTCTTTATGAAGAACTGCAGATTGCATTTTTAATCATCTTGAAGTAGATATTATTAAAATGTTGAAGAGCAAAACTTCTTTTTGCTTTTTTCTTTTTCATCTCGTCGCCAATATAGTATTTTGTAAACAGGAGAAGATTTATAAACCATAACTAGGATATTACGAGGCGTTTCATTTTAAACACACAAAATTTAATAGATGACTATGACAATTACACATGAAAAATACAAGTAACATGAACGACTACATTTTTAAGACTGCGATCTGTTCTAGCAGAGATAAACGTAAAAAGGAATGAACAGATCATTTATTGGACGTGACGTCACTTACCAACAGTCCAATAGATTAAATCAGGAATACAATGACGAAATACACTACAGTATGATCAATAGTTTTGAAGATATAGGGGAACGAAATAACACATTTTCTTGAAAAATTCTTTTTTTGCAATAGTAAAATCAACTAAAGTGTGTAATTAAATGGGTTCTGGTCAAATATTTTCTAATGTACAAAACAAATATATGCATAGGGAATATGTAAGGATAATACAGCATGTTTTGTAAATTTTAAATAATTTAAAGGTTAGTAGGCGCAAGTGGTGGTTTAGGTAAAAATCCAGATAACGAAGACCCAAAAACCGATCAACATAAAAAAAAATCGTGTAGCTCTGAAATGGAGCACAGTTATAAAGTTAAGTGTTCCGAACAACATACTAAAAGTCCCCAACCATGGGGGTGAGCGGGGGGCAGGGGGGCATTTAAAGGGGGCACACTTCAGCTTTTATTACGTATCTTGAAAACTATCTCATTTACAGAAAAAATGTCAATTACAAAGTTAATCTAGGTGAAATTTCCTAAAAAATTCACATCACATTTTGTTTGTATGAACAAGAGTTTAGAAGATATAGGGGAACGAAATAACACATTTTCTTGAAAAATCCTTTTTTTCAATAGTAAAGTCAACTAAAATGTGTAATTAAATGGGTTCTGGTCAAATATTTTCTAATGTGCAAAACAAATATATGCATAGGCAATATGTAAGGATAATACAGAATGTTTTGTACATTTTAAATAATTTTATGGTTAGTAGGCACAAGTTGTGGTTTAGATAAAATTGCTTTTTAATCCCTGACTTAAAAGAGGGGTATTTTAAATTTGAAGCCTTTGTTTGTCTTTATACTTGTAGTCATTTCATTTTAACATTTTTTTTTTTTTTTCTCTCTGGGAGTCATTTCAGGCAGTGCAAGAGAAATGCTTTTGATTCATAAAAAAACTTTTTTATTCTTAAAAATAATTATTTTTCAGAAATTTAAAACACTGCAAAGGAAATATTCTAAAGCTATGTCAATATATAAAAATGAAAAATTGTCATATAAAACCAGTCTTTGAAATCATAACTACACGTTTTATAAGCAAATCTATTCTGTTTTTTTTTTTTTTTTTTTTTTTTTTTTATGTTATTTACAATGGTAACATAAACTATAGTTAGTAATTAAAAGGATTCGGGTTAAATATTTTCTACTCATACAAATAAATATCTATATGTGCATGTGCGCGCGCAATGCGCCAAGTTTAAAGAGTGGAAGTCAAAATATACAAATCGAAAAACTCCACTTTTCTGTAAGATATCCGTACGATACAAAGCAACCTTTATATTTTCTTAACTATTTATCATACTAACAAATGTAATAGGCATTTTCAAATTTTACGTAGTTTAACTTTGTAATTGACATTTTTTATCTAAATGCGATAGTTTTCAAGATATTAATAAAAACAGAAAAGTGCTTCTATTTAAATGCCCCCCTCCACTCTCCCCCCACGGTTGGGGACTTTTAGTATGTTGTTCAGGACAGGACACTTAACCTTATAACTGTGCTCAGTTTCAAAGCTATACGATTTTTTTTTTTTTTTAATGTTAATCGATTTTGGGTCTTCATTATCTGGATTTTTACCTAAACCACCACTTGCGCCTACTAACCTTAAAATTATTTAAAATGTGCAAAACATGCTGTATTATCCTTACATATTCCCTATGTATATATTTGTTTTGTACATTAGAAAATATTTGACGAGAGCCCATTTAATTACATACTTTAGTTGATTTTACTATTGCAAAAAAGAATTTTTCAAGAAAATGTGTTATTTCGTTCCCCTATATCTTCTAAACTAGTGATCATACAAACAAAATGTACGATACATTTTTGTAAGAAATTTTACGTAGATTAATTTTGTAATTGACATTTTTTCTCTAAATGCGATAGTTTTTAAGATATTTAATAAAATCTGAAAAGTGCCCCCCTTAAATGTCCCCCCCCCTGCCCCCCGCTCACCCACCATGGGCGGGGACTTTTAGTATGTTATTCAGGACCCTCTTGGCTATGAGTATGCAAAATTTCAAAACTACACGATTTTTTTTTTTTTCTATTTCTCCTATTTTGACTGGACCATATAGTGATAAGTGTTATATATAGTCGGCAGCAAAATTAATGAAGCACACACCACTTTTTTTAGTTTGATCGCTAATTTTTATCACCAACATACTTTTTTATAAACAGCATAAAAACTAGGAATAATGACTCGACAAATATTTATTTAACAAAACAGTGATGGATGCATATCTTTTAAATATGAATTATTGCTAGTGCTTCAATAATTTTGCTGCCACCGTAGATTAATAAATTCATACAGATTAATAAATTTTATGTAGAAAACATATTGATGATGAATAATTTTTTTCCTTACAATCTACAAAATAAAATTTTGACTATAAATATTACGATTGAGCCTTTATCAATGAAATCGAACACATTTTGATTTAATAAATATCAAATATTGTTAAAAATCAAGTAATATAACGGAAATGATACAATACGATTCCAAATAGTTATGAATATTTATACCATTATTATAGTTTGACTCCAAAAACTAACATTTTAATTATAGCAAATATTTGCAAACAAAACTTTTTAAACTATGTTCTGAAAAAGTTTGTTGTTGTTTAATATTCTTCTATCTATCAACATAATAAAAGCGCTGTTCAGTTATTTTAATTAAAAAGCTCAACAGTCTTCGATGTTACACAATTACATCTTTTTTCAGTCCGATTCAAGAAATAATCAAATATCACGATTTCTGAGAAGCTTAAGTCTAGAAAATAAAAGAGAATGAAGGGAGAGGGGGGTGGGGAATAGAAAGATGACATTCAATTTTCCAGACGATCCGCATTTTCTAGAAATCCTATTTCTAATTCTTGCGCCAAAAATAATGTTCGGAGGGATGTGGAGATGTTTTAGAAATCCTTCGAAAACGTGCTCAGTAACGTCTGAGACACTCTCTTCAATTCTTCTTTTCAATTCGATTATTGGTCTAGTATTAAAAAAGTTACTTCAGCATGATTTATTTGTTATAAGTTCTTTTTATTTTGTTTTGTTCTCTCTCTTTCTCTCTCTCCTTTTTTTTTTTTTTTTTTTTTTTTTTTTTTAATGGTGTATGACAGCTGTATTTTAACATGTTTTTTGTTGAAAGATTATAACTATTAGCATTATACTTTTATGCATATTAATTAAATATGAAAAAATATATTTATTTGGACTTTAAAGTTTTACTGTAGCATTTGTTAAAACAGTTTTCCTACATACTTTTGTTTTATTTTTCAGTTATCTTTACTTTGATCATTTATCTAATTTTATAAAAAAAAATTTACTCAAATTGTAAATAATAATAATAATAATTTAAAAAAAATCACTATATTTAAAGGGGACTAATGTGAAAGTTGTACCTGACGGGACTAAAGTGAAAGTTGTACCTCAAGGGACTAATGTGAAAGTTGTACCTCACGGGACTAATGTGCAAGTTGCACCGAACGAACAAAATATTTCTTTCAACGAAAATGCCTACTAACCCTGGACGATAGGTCTAATATATCGTATCATATTATAAATCGTATTTATCGTAATATAACTCAATACTTATTTCCCTTCCTTTTTCGACTCGTTTTAATACGCATTTTTTATATGCATGAGCAGCCCCCGAAAAACAAAAACATTAAATCATTAAATTCATTTTTTTACTTATTTTTATTTCATATTATTTCACGCGCACTTTTTATTTCCTAATTCAAAATTATTAAAAAAAACTTTTTCGATATCGCTTGTAACGATACTGATTATTATTAATTTTCTTTTCTTTTTCTTTCAATAATAATAATGATAAAAAAAAAAAAAAAAAAAAAAAAAAAGATTTTGATGAAATTCTGGCAAAAGCAGAATTTAGTTTAGGACGGAGGAATATTAGTTTTTTTTTTTTTTTTTTTTTTTTTTTTTCAAATCATAACATCGCTTTCAAATTATTCAATTATATTTTCGATAAATTTTAGATTTCGACAAATGTCCAACTATCGAAATCAACAACGCAAAAATCCCAGATTGAGACTAATAGTCCCTCAGTCCTAATAATAATAATAATGATAATAATAAAATTATTTACACCACATAGAATATTAATTCGTTAACACTAAAATCAAAAAATTTACTTTATACATTTTTATTAAAATTGTCAAAAAACAATATCTCCCCTTCCTCCCCTTCATGATTTCGGATTCAGAACTGAAATAAACTGTCAAAAGAAGTAACTCTGAAACACATGTGAAAATTTAAATACTTATAACTTTAGAATTTTTACTAATAAAACTTACAAACAAAATTTCATACAATTTTTAATAAAACGATTCATCTTACTTTTATGAGTATAATGAGACATATTATTAGTTTATGGATCACAATTAATGAATTATGATTTTTTATTTATGTCATCATATGTTAAAATTATAATTGTTGATTAAGAATTTTTATCAATCAGCACCGATAATGAAATTAACAGTAATTTCCGCACATCATTTTTTGCAATTAATTTTTACTATCATTTTTTATATTCCAAAATTAATATTTTCTAAAATCCATTTGTTTTTTCATAAAAGCGTAAAATGTTAAGAAATCCCCCCCCCCCCCCACAAGTTTGCCAACGCTATTTATTGTCATTATCAATAAGAAAATATGTTGCTAAAATAATAAAATAGACAATAGGGGGAAAAAAGTTATTGCTCAGCTAAAATATTATATGATATATATATATATATATATATATATATATATATATATATATTATATATATATTAATATATATATATATATATTATATATATTAATGGACAATAGAGATTTCATATATAAAAAAAAATTCTCGAAAATGGAAATATAATATTTATAAAAGAATTTTGTGGTGCACGCTACTTTCTCTTATCTTGTAGTAGTGTAGATATATATTCTAATTTAAAGTTTTTTTTTTTTTTTTTTTTTTTTTTTTTTTTTTTACAGTTTTACTTCAAATACATTTTTGTGTGAGAAGAGCTGTCGTTATCCTCAATCCCTCATTTGAATACTGTAGTTACATTCATAAAATAAGGTTGTTATTAAATTTATAAATTTAATTAAAATAACTGAGACAATTTTCGCCTACACGACTCTGTGAAACTTATTCGACCGGGAATATTACCAAAATTGGCCTGTAAAATAAAAAGGAGAAAAAATATCAACGAATGACAGCAACAATGTGAATTTCTCAGGGAGGCATGAAGGAGTGTAGTCTAGTCTTTGATGCACCTGTGAATTTACAGGATGAGCAACCTCAAGCAGAATTAGTATTTTAGCTCATGATTGTTTGATTCTTCAGAGGGAATCTGGACTATCTGCCAGGACCCGACTATGCTTTTTGAGGCCCCGGGCGCAATTTCTATGACGATAATGGAAAGAAGAAGCGATAACTAAAGGACCCTTCAGGGACTGGCAACTACGCACAGCTTCAAAACTCATAAATTATCCATTGTCCGAAAGCGACCCTTGAAATTTTGCACACATTTACAATGAAGGACATTACTTTTTATTGCTCTTTTACAAAAGATACCCCATTTCGATCGCAGTAGGAGGTTTGTCAGCTGAGAAAATCTCTCTCCTGCTTCGCGTCAACTCGATTCCCACATCAAAGGGGTTTCAAAAGAAACCGCCGAAGTTGCCAGTCTCTGAAGGGTCCTTTAAGGCCGGTTTCCACTGAAGGTGGAGCTTTGAGGTTCAGAAAACCATTAATCACGCTTCCGACACAAAGAGCCAAATGTCTTGTCACCAGTTGTAACCTTATTTTTTCAGAATGCGCAGTTACTTCAAAGGAAAGCATGCAAAATTGACAAAGATATTTGCCTCTGTCCCCTCAATTATCTCAGCTGGGGGTTAGGGCCAGGACTTTTCCCTTCGAACCAACCTCATCGAACTGGGTCCAACCGCTTGACCACATCAAAGGATTCTGAATAGCGCCCGCTCGAAACATTTCCAACCAACCTCAGTGGAAACTGCACTTTAGTGTCCTGGTAATGCTAAGTGCGGAATAAAGTGGTAGCATGTGCAAGGGTATACGATACCAGTTACGTCATAATTAAGTGCTTCCCCGCAAACTGGTTAATGTCTGTTGAAAGCCTTAATAGACAATCTCTATAAAACCATTATTGGTTTTATAATTGTATTTATCTTCAACCTGTATTGATTAAAAAAGTAACCAGTACCAAGCCCATGGACACGGGGAAGAAACGTTTTAAATCCCCTACCAAAAAAAATCAAATTTGTAGAAATTTTTTGAGTTATATATCCTTTATAACACGTACTAAAGCATTTTTCTGACTTCAGCCTTGACTAGCACATACGCTTTTATCGATTTTGAATCCAATTTTAGCCATGCTTCCATCGTCCTGTGAAACTTTTCTTTTGTATATGAAATTGAGACTTCCTGCCCAATACCTGTTTTTTTCACTACAAATAAAGCGATCTGTAAAAAGGGCAGGTATTTACAATGATCCGGAATAAATTTAAATGCTGTCATGCCTGTGGTACTTTTAAATTTAGCATAAATTATTTTACAGATTTTACCTTGGTATCATCGTAAGAGCACTTTTCCTTACATACTTCCCTAGAAGCCATCGTATTTTGCTCGGACTTTCATCAATTCCGCGAAATTTACTCTAGTAATAACAAGGATATATCATTTTAAGCAGTATCTACGATCGGTTTTCGATGAGGAAAAAATCACCGAAAAAAAACATCGAACCGATGACAAATCACGTGAAAATTCGATAGAAATCGTGCCTTTCCATCATATTTTCATCGGATCATCATCTAAAATTCACTGGGTTTCGATCATGGGATTTAACTATTCCTGATGATACATTTTAGATGAACTCCCAGTGATATTCATCGCTCTTGATGAGATTCCGAGTATCGGCCGTTCACAGGTTCATCGGTTGTCGGTGAGAGGCCGTTCACTGGCCGATTACATTTTGCTACTATGGTTCATTATATGAAATACATTTTTTTTTTAACTAATTGTGAATATTTTCATTGTTTGTATTATGTTTTATAATGCAATATGTATAATACGTTTTCAGGTAGATTTTTTTTTCTTTTTTTTTAATGTCATTTACTCCACATTTAGAGTCTTTTTGTGGTTTACCAGCGATTTTCATTATCCGCAAAACCTGTGCCACTGAATTCCGTGGGTTAATCGGGAGTATACTATACAAATAGCTAAAAACTGATTTTCGGGATTTAGGAACCATTAGATCATGAATTTCTAACAAAAGCTCAATTTTGAAAATTTGACCCAAAAACGTTTTTTTTCTTTTAACCATATATGGGTAAGAGAACATTTAAAAAAAAAAATGAACGCATTTCTATTGAGTAATTATAATCGAAGTTAAAACAAAAGCTCAAAGTTAAATCCTTTTAATTTGTGTAATTTAATAAGCGTTTTGCGTTAATAAGACATGATTAACTTACAATTTCATGCAAATGACGATCGATGTATTTAAATTATGCTCTTTAAAAAACATTCTTCCACATCAAAATAAAAAATTACCTTTATTACGAATTAATTATAAGAATTGCCCAAAGGAGGAAGTAAAGAGCGCTGACTCTTTTGATTACCTATAATGAAAGCGGGGGTTCGAGTGTTTCCGTTCGAAAAGGTCTCTCTAAAGGTAGCATGAATGAAGCATATATTTCCTAATAATTTACATCGCCATATTTTAGATTATTTAAAAAATACACTCAGCATTATTTAAAGAAATTTATTTATTTATTTAGCCGTTTTCTGGGTTTTTAATTGGCTATCGTCTATATTTTTTACCAAAAATTTTATTTTAGTGAAAAGCTACATGTATAAAATAAATAAGTCTGTCTTAAAACCAAATAATACTTTTCAATAACATCATATTTTCGGTTTTGACCATTTCATGTTTTGCTTAATTTATATAGAGCTAATCTATCTTTTTTTTTTTTTTTTTTTTTTTTAAGGAGGAGGATGAGGAAGGGTTAAATTGATAAAGGAACTACTATGTGATTTCCCATATGTTAGAGATTTAAAAAGATTGATATTTATACAAAATACAAACCAATCATTCCAATTAATTTAGAGATGTGCAGTTGAAAATATACCTAAAATGCTGTTCTAGTGACTTCTTAAATGTTTATTTTTATTTATTTATTTTTTATTTTTTGATTGAACCATTAGATTTTTGTTGAACTTGTTTCTTTTTCACTGATTATCTTCTAAACTATTGTGAATTTAGATCAATATTTACAAGAAATTTCACAGCTCTAATTTTGAAAAAACAAAAAAATATTAGTCATACTTAGTGCACAAGATATTTTTCAGTTTCTTTTTTTTTTTTTTTTTTTTTTAAGCGGTTTTAATTTCCAACCATAGCCTTATTATTCATTCTTATTTGCTAAATAATCTGATCTAAAATTCAATTTTTTAATTTGCGTTTTTTTTTTTTTTTTTTTTTTTTTTTTTTTTCATTTATTATTAATTTCTTACCATGTAGGTAATCAGGATTTTTGATATACTCACGAAGTCAGATCTAATGTGTATGCTTGACATTATCAGCATTCTGATATTCTTCAATATTTGTCATATTATATTATACACATATGTGTGTGTGCGTGAATTATTTTTACTTTGAAAACATCTTCTTAATGAAATCTATTGTTATATAGTATTAACTTTCAGTGTCCGTTTGTAAAGGACATAATGTGTGTGGTAAATTTTGGTAAATAAACTCATTCTAATGTGTTATATACATTGATTTTTGCTTATTATCTATTTGTATATTCCTATTAAATTAATATTTTTTGTTACCATTATATTTCAATAAGATGATACTTGATTGATCTGTACATAATAATTTACCAACCCTTTATTTGAAAAATTATTAACTTTTTCAATATATTTTGGCTTTTACTCTTTATAAAGCATATATATATATATATATATATATATATATATATATATATATATATATATATATAAAGAGAGAGAGAGAGAGGGAGAGAGAGAGAAACAGAGCGTTCAGTAGTAATATAATATTATTAGTGCAAACATTTGAAATTTAAAGATGATTTAATTTCAGTATTCAAATAATTATTTTGATCAAAAACGAAGACCACCCAAATCAAACCAAAAAATAAATAAAGTAAAATCTAAGTGAATTATAGCAAATTGGAATGAGGAAAAAGCATTATTTGCATTCTAACGTTATCAAAGGCCTGGTAGAATGCAAATATGATAAAAAATGGATGTTTTTCTGTCACAAAGAAAGCAAAAGTTAAGAATTTCTTTGTTCTCAGGCCCGAAACACCCATTGTAAATATAACAAGAAAAAACGAAGATCAAAATAAAACTCAACACTACAAATGATAATCCAATAAACCATTAAAAAAATTATTAGTGATAATACACTAATAACCATTGTAATTTTAAGCCCTAAACAATCACAAATAAGCAAGAAAGAAGCCGCACAAAATTTATTAAATACTAGTCACATGTAAATTTTAACACGCAGATGAAACATATATATATATACTGAAAAGAAAAGAGAGCTAATTAAAACTGATGGAAAAATTTCATGTTATAGCGTAATGTCCAAATTCCTTAACATTTTCAGTAATACATTTAAGGGCATGTCTAAGATTTATGCTATCAGAAATTTTCAAAAAAAAAAAAAAAAAAAAAAAAAAAAGGAAAATCACGGCTTTACCATAGGTGAAATGTTGTTGCTTTAAACCTTAAGCCTTATCCCGTATATTTTCCTGTATACATCTAAATTATTTCGAAATTGTTTTTCTTTAAATTACTTCCGCCTAATGCTGGCCCTGATTACCAAATAAGCTTAAAAATCCCATGCTTTTCATTAGAAAATTGTGAAAGGACTCCCTAAATTTCAATTTCTATTTTTAGGCAGTATTTTCTGATTACCGATACACGTGAATGCAAAACAATCATACCTCTACTCTTTATATACTGTCGATTAAAACAGTGTGTATATATACATTTTTAATAGGATAATTTCATATAACGCACATAATTCATTCTTTTAGACAGTTTACACTTTGATTTCAGAGCCATGAGAAATTATCTGTGCATATTTTTTTGCAATTCCATTGAGTTTCATTTTATATTTGTTGATAATTTGTAAATATTTCGAGCTTTATGTATACGTCTTCACATCAAGCAGAAGTTGGGTCTTTAACTGAGCTTATATTTCCCTTTAATTAAAAGATATCTTGGCCTCGATTAAATGAAACTATATATATATATATACATGTGTATGTCTATGTGTGTGTGTATGTATATATTTCGAATTGAATTTTGAAAGTTAATCACTTAATATTTGCTTTTTCATAATTATTCAACTTTACAAATTTTCACCCATTATATTCCCCCCTATATTTTAAGGCTACACACAAACAAGAATGATTCTCGACAAATTTTTAAATATTTTAACTTTTTATTTATACCAAAAATCTTTTAATTAACTTAATAAACAATTAAATAAAAATTATTTGAGAACTAATATTAAAATATTTTAATTGTTTTAATATTCAATTTAAAATAAATAAATTGTTTTCTAGAACTACTATCTTCAAACAATAATCTTTATTCTTATTTTATCATTAAAAATTAATAAACAATTATTACTATTTGTAAGTTGTAATTCTTCAAAATATATAGCGTAACAGCACTGTCTTATAACTAACATAATAATATCATTTCTATAAAAAATGTCCTATTTCATCGTTTCTTGGAGTATAAATATCTTTCTAAATCGTCAATAAAATATGTCTTCTAAGACCTCGCTTCCTGAAAAGATCCATTAAAAAAAAATTGCAACAAAATACTTTTTGCCTTCAAAACTTCTATTAAAAACTTTTATGTCAGCGTGTAAGTCGTGGACTGTTGAAAATTTAATTCCTAGTCTAAGCTGTCTCATCACGTTTTTATCTCTGCGGTATCCTTCAGGCAACCGCCTTTATCTTCCTATATCAAGAAAGTATCTGTGGGCACCACAAGCAATCCTATCTAGAACGTCAAACGGCAAATGAAAATGTCCGTCAGAACCCAGAGGGAACTTTAACGACAGTTGTCCGTAATTACTCTTTTAAAAGTCAATAGTATTCATATTTATTTTTCAAAAAGGATTTTCTAAAGAATTCTGATGCTGAAAACCGAATTATAGATTTTTTTATTATTATTTATTTATTATACTTTTATTATAACTCGAAAAATGTCATGAACACAGCTGAAATATTTAGGGGAAATGTTTCTCTTCTTTTTAGGTTTTATATTTGGTTAATAATACTGTCCTGTGTCGATTTTTTTTTTTTTTTTTTCGATATCAGTAATCATTTAAATATATATACATATTTATACATTAACCAGAAGTTATTCATAATTGATTTAAAAAGTCAATGACATTCATACTCTTTTATCTTATATAAAATTTCTTTATAATAAGAAACTAGTTGATTCAAGTCAGATTCCTTCCACAGACGATCAAAATTGTGAGGGCGTGTCTCCTTTAAATTGAATCCCAAACCGTCATCAATTCTCACTGCGTCGATACAGTGCGACGTTAAACTCACTCAACTTAACTAATCTAAACCCTTTCAAAATCAGTTAATGTAAAATGCATTCTCACAATTCCATATAACTGATAGTGATTTAACTAAACAAAACTAGAAGAAGAGAAAAAAAAAAAAAAAAAAAAAAAAAAAAGAAAAACCTTGCATCTAGCAAAATCTACTATATTAAAAATTTCAATGTTTATGAAAAAATATATATAAATGTATATACGTATGTACATACATGCCCATTTTTTGAAATCTCAAGCTCACCTCAATAATTTTAAAATTAGTTATCCAGTTAAAAACTGTTTAATAAAAAAAGAAAGAAAGAAAGAAAGATAAAGAAAAGAAAGAAAGGTTGTACACTTTTTCGGCTAATTATACAAAAAAACAATGAAATGATAATGCTACGCCCAATCTTCATTATATATTCTTAAAAAACCAACCAAAAAAGAGGGGTGTTATAAGTCTGAAACTTTTGTATTTCTATGACAATGTAGTTTCCAAACAAATAGACAGATTTCAATGCGATTTTTTTCCCCTAGAGGATGGGTGATTTAATCGGAATTTTTCTTAGCTATTGATAAAAATTTTTTAAAAAAAATTATTAAAATGTGCACTTTTATGCACTTTGCATTGGTACTTTAAAATTTGCGAGCTAGCAATATTTCAGTTTCAAAATCCTGTTATATTGTCTGCGAGCTGACAACCTTCTAAATTTTAAATCATGTTACATTAAAAATTACTTTTTTTTTTTTTTTTTTTTTTTTTTTTTTTGACTGGAGCGTAAAAAGGGTTTTAATTAAAAAATATACACCAAATTTTAAATCGATTTTGACAAATGTTAAAAATTGGCTATAAATAAAGAGTACAAGTTTGCAGTCCAAAACTCTAACTTTGGTTGAAAATTAGAGATTAAAAAAAAAAAAAAAAAAAATGTTTAATTAAATTCAAGCTCAGGGTTTTTATAAAGCTAGCTTTACATTTGTTTTAAAACTAAATAGATTTAGAATATGAATTTTTAAGATAAGTAATTAAAATACAACGAGATCAGAATTACGCCATATTATTAAATTATCAAAAAGCAAATGAAAATTTTCATCTCAACCAGATAAGTAAAACAACAGTTCGTATGAAAACTCAGAAAATACTTAAAAATAACTATTAAAAAAAAAAGTGAGCATACCCTTTTCATTATGCCTTTATTATGAATTGCAAAACAATTTTATCAATAAAACTAAAATGTTTCAAAAAAAATGTATCACTTCTTTATAAGAATTAGATATTGATGAAAATTAGGGCCTATACGAATATCTTTAACTTCATTGCATAAGAAATCACATACGCACGCACACACACACAAAATAAATAAATAAAATAAAACTATAATTTACTTTTGAAAAATCCAGAAAATTCATGATTTTCATTTATGTAAAATATATTTTGTAAAATATTTCTATAACAAATAACCAGTTCAGAAGACTCTAAAATTGTTTTAAAAAACCTTCAATTTATTTATTATAATTTAATTTTAATTATTTTTTGTCCTTAATTTCATTAATGGATTTAAGTAGAAATAAAGATAATAACTTAATAACATGTCGATGCCCCAATTACATGTCTCTATTAAATTAATGTACACACATATACATATACAAAAAACACGCAATAATTTTATTATACTAAATAGTAATAAATTGGTACATAACTTTCATTTAAAGTAACAATTAAAAACTTGTGAATGAAACATGTCTTCATATTTCAAGCTGTTTGAAAACTCGTCAAAATTACATAAAAAGTTGGGTAAACTGAAAGCTGAAAAAACGTTGAAGACAGTGCTAAGTTTCTGCTTGCACATAGCATACATGCCTTCCTCTCTTTTTACTTTCTTCTACATGTATATATAAAGAAAGTATTGGATTCGTGAAAATTTCAGAACTTCAGTTTTTGATGGATTTACACGTTTTGGGATCTCCTGAACACGATTTGACTGTTTTTAGAAAATGTCTGTCAGTCTGTCTGTCAGTCTGTGTGTGTATATCACAAATTTTGTGGGCGCTGTATCTCCCGAATCTCAAACAAGTTTATAAATCATCTTGACCGTTAATTTATCAACTTTATTGAACTTTATATGTTGTTTTATAAAAGTAATCACGTGAAAGTTTTAAATCCGATTAAAAATAATAATTATAATAATAAAGCGTATTTATAAACATATTTTCACGAAACTCAGTAGATACATATCCCATAAATCAACTCGATCAGACATCATTTTTTTTTTCTTTTTTTCAAAATGGCGGACGCTTGAAAAGGACAAAATAATTAATCTATTCTTCCGACTGAGCCGCAAGGGCTTGTTTAATTTATCTTATTAGTTTTTCATGACAAGAGATATAATTCATGCACTGTTTCTGTTTAAATCTTGATCGTTTATATAAAACAAATACATAAGTAATACTCAGACTTTAGCAACTTAGCGCCCAAGAATTTTCAATAGGAAATGCTCAATTTCACACTTTTAGTATGAAATTGGTCAAAAAATGATTTTCTGATTAAATTTAATACCAAATTTAACGCCCCTTAAAAATTATAATAATAAGTAAACATATTTTTAGTTTAGTTTAAAAAACGTGTTACTATTGCAAACGACAATGAAAGTAAAATTACACATAAATGTATTTCAACTGTCTTATACATTTGAAAGCACAAATCGGAAATTCTTTCATTCTTTTATCTCCCCGCATTGTTTCTTATTAGTTGTCATAGGTTACGACTTTATGTGGATCATTGGGTGACGTCCAAACGCAATCGAATGTTGCCAGACAAAAATACTATAACCCTGAACTTCAAAATATATGGCTTTTAAACATGAACAATTTTGTTTTATGGATTAATTCTGGAGGTAAAATAAATTTTTGAAAGAGCAATAATATCTAGATAAGTTATTGTGCTTTAGATTGAACATAAAATAACATATGTTCTCAATCGATATTTCACGATTTGATATTATATATATTTGTATAGTATGAAATTCAGGTTTTTATATTTTATTTAATAGCTTTAGGCCATTTTTTACTTTCTTTTATATGTATATATAGAGAAAGAATTGGATTCGTGAAAATTTTCGAACTCCAGTTTTCGATGGATTTACACGTTTTAGGATGTCCTGGACACGATTTGACTGTTTTTAGAAAATGTCTGTCAGTCTGTTTGTGTGTCTGTGTGTGTGTGTGTGTGTATCACAAATTTTGTGGACGCTGTAACTCACAAACCAATGAAGGAAATTTAACCAAACTTGGTATTTAGTTGAACCCTGACATAAACTGGTGCTGATTAGATTTGTGGAACAACTGCTCAACAGGTGACGCTGTGATCGCGTTTTTTCTAAATTTTTAACATGGCAGTATAGGACAAAATTGCGTATAAATGTACACAATGAGAGTTATTTTAAACGTGTGTTTGTAAAATTAACATGAATTGTTTATAATAGTATTAGTTGACTAGGGGAAAAAATTGTGCGTGTTGGAGCATCGCTTCTTCTCACCTCTGCGGAGGAAGTAACCCCCGGAGGGAGTAAATTTTCAATATGGGTGTCTTCCGAATGATCTCATCAATACGTTTCTGTCAGATAAAAATCGTTTGCATTTATAATGGAAAAAGATTTAATAATTTAATAAATAATTTGTATTCAATGAATTTTGTGTAAAATTATATAGAAGAAAGTCATGCGGTGGCCACATTATACTAGTTTATTTCATTCTAGCTTTTCGTTCTAGTTTCAGTTATAATTGTAAATGTTATAGCATCGACAATTACACATTTTAGTAATTTTTGATAATATCTGTACCCCGGTGATAAAGGACACCATGTTATAAAAAAGATTTTTTATTTTTTAAGAAATGATGTTAATGATGTTGTAATGAAATACAGTTATCATGCATAAAGACATATGGATGAAGACATGAATTGAATAAAGACGCATGGGCATGGTTTTAACTTCCCCTATCCTATCACCTTTATAGTAACTCAACATAGAGCTTTCATGCCTCTATATAAAAAAAAATATATGCACATTTAAAACATGGTGCTAACCCTTTTAAAACGGAATGGACATCGTGTCCTTTATATCCGGGATACAGATAATTTTTTTTTCCAGGTATATTTCTTTTTAATTTAGAAACTTAAACGCAGGGATGTATTTCGATATTTTTGGCATTAAAATAACTTTAAAATGAAGAAGAGTTTTATTTATTTATTTATTTTTCGCAATACATCAATAAAATCTAGTACAGTTGAACCTCGAAAATCCGGAATCGCCGGGACTGCGGCGATTTCGGATTTTTGATTTTTCCAGATTTTAGAGTTATTAAAATCTAATTTTTTATGATAGTATAATAACATACAAATTTCAATTTTTATGCAGGTAAAAATAAACGACTATCAAATAAATTGGTGAATTAAATTACAAGATAGAAATATAATAGATTTAATTTAGAATTTAAAAAATTTAGAATTTAGAATTAAAATATAAACACATTAAACTAAAATATTATAAACAATTGGTAACGCCTGCTAAATAACTGCTAATAAACTACTCATTCATTAAAAAATACTCAGAGAAAACTATAGAAACAAAGTAATTTTTATGTTGATTTTTTTTAAATATTTCAACAATTTAAAGCTACTTTACTCTAATGGGATTTTTTTTTTTTTTTTTTTCTTAAGAAAAGAAAAAAAAGTCTTAAATTAACAATCAAGTAGTATAAATATATGTAAGATGATGACTATATTTACGTATTCAGTGTTCAATTAAAAGGATTTTTACCTGCATTCCACAAGAAATAAAGTACAGTAAAATCTTATTTTAAAAGTAAAATTAAAACTGGAAAAATGTCCGGATTTTCGAGGTTCAAATTTATAATGATAATACAATCTATCAGAAAATTTAACTCGTACAGTTCTTTTGAGAATCCTACATTTTTTTATGATAAAGTGTAAAGGCAATATGAACTTAACATGTATGTTTTTAAATTTTAATAATGTATTTTCTTGCATTTTAAGTTGTTCTTTTCAATCAGTGATAGACAGATTTTAGTTATTACTATTTTACATGAAAATGTTAGAATTTGTACTATTTAAATAAAACTTCAACTACTTTTGCTAAATCTTATCATTAATACGATAATGTTTCATGTCAGTAGTAATAATGATAATAACGTTATAAATATAACAACAATTAAAACGTTAAAATATTTCTCATTATATTGTAACTTCAAATTTCAGTCTTATATTAGAGGAACTGCAGAATATATTTTAACATTTTTAAGGAACGTGACAAAAATTAGCTAAATTAAAATTATTAAATTAAAAATTAGAATTACAGAATCGCCAAATTTTCAAGCTTTACTTTAAATGCAGTGTATCTAGTAAATATTATAATTTAAAATTTTATTATGATTATTAACAAAATATAAAGTGCATATATATAATGCAGGTGTGTTTACTAAGATTAAAAATAGTCTTGACACATTTTATCAAAAATATATTGAAACTATGCATTGAAAATTCTAATTTAAAACTTGCCTTTTAAGGAAAATCACATGAATTAAAATAAATTTTTCTGCATAAAATAGGAGAAACATAAATGAGGATGATTATGAATAAATATTTCACTAGAAAATTTATTTTACTACCTGTTTTATTATCGTCATTTTAATAACTATGGAAATATTTTAAGGCAAAATTTAAATCTTTGACAAAAATTAAGATTGTATTTAAAATAAAAAAAAAAAAATAAAAAAAAAAAAAAATCAGTGTACGGGATTTTATTTTATTTTATTTATTATTATTATTATTATTATTATTTTGCATAACAATGTAATAAACGAAAGTAATTTTACCATATGCCATTGATTTCGCAAAAAATAACTCGGCGAATAATATAATATTTAGAAAAAGATGCATAAATATATGAAAATATATAAAGAAAAATATAATTTGAAAAAATAGTACTTTCTACGGAAAATATATAGAAAGAAAGAAAAGAACAAACAAGGGAGGAAAAAATTGTAGTTTTAAAGTATGTTAACAAATTAGAGACAATTTGTATATAAAATTAATAATAATAATAATAATAATAATAATAATAATAATAATAATAATGGCTTTTTAATTCTAAAAACATGTGTTTATACTATTCTTTATTTAGCATCCTATGAATGGGGCATATAAAAAACCTGTGTCGGTGATACGTATAAAATGCTTAACAAATAAAGTGTTTTACCCACTGTAAAAGATCCAGTACCTTTCTTGGTAAATTTTGGGCAGCTAATGTACCCAATATTTACCAGTAATATTATTATCTGTAACCATCAAATACATATATCATTAAAAACAATATTAAATTTCTGAAATCAAGAACGTTCCAAGGGGAAAATCCTGTTATTCTCAGGAACCTGCTCCAACCTTTAAAAAACCAGGAACGCATCGATATATAAAAGTAAACAGAATTTTTACAGTGCTTGTTAGCTTAATGTTATAACATATTCATGTGTATTATAAAATAAAAAGAATATGCGTAAGGTCTTCTACAATAAGGTTTTTAAACTAAGTTATTATTTCTTTGTACAAATTAATTAATTTAGTAAATTAATGATATTTTACAGAAATATATATACGGGTGATTCTAAGCTCATATGGCAAACTTGAAGTAAACGTGGAGAACATCATTAAAGATTGAGAATTACATGGGAACCCATGACAGCAAACGTCATTTTAGCCCTTTAACGGCCCTCTTCACTCACCGTCGCCGGAAGCCCGAGCCAATGTTATTCAATGGGGAAATTTTCTTTACAAATAACTTATTAACTAATACATATTTTTAAATTCTGTTTTCACATTCAGAAAATTCCCAACTGTTAAATTGACGGACCTTTTTTAAAATTGTAATTTTTTAATTTTTAATATTTTATTTCGAAATTGCAAAATGAAAAAATTTCACATATTGAAAATTCGTATTTTGCAGCTTCAAAATAAAATATAAAAAATTAAAAAAATAATATTTTAGAAAAGGTGCGTCAATTTAACAGCTGGGAACTTTCAGAACGTGAAAACAGAATTTAAAAATATGTATTAGTTAATAAGTTATTTGTAAAGAAAAATTTCCCATTGAATAACATTAGTTTCGGCTTCCGGCGACGGTGAGTGAAGAGGGCCCTTAAGAACTGAATGGGTTTGGCTAGAGCTCCTCCAATACAGGCTGGCTCATCAGGCATTTTGTTTCCCACTCAGTGATTGTTGCCCACGCGGTTCGAATTTCAAGTGCTATCAAACCACATAAAATGGAGGTTTTGCAGCCGAAAATTGCTCAAATCATACCAGAATTGCTTTTAGAATGTTTATATTTCCAACACATGAAGAAAGGCGAAAGAAATGGGCTGTTAATTGTCGAAAAGAAAATTGTACGCTTAGCTTTCAATCACAAATATGAAGTGTAATTATAATATGTTTTCTTGCATTTTTTGCATCAATTATTTGTTTTTATTGCTGTTTGATTATCTAAATGTTGTATTTTAGAACCTACACTACTTTTCAACGTGTATAAATATTTAAAATTAACTAATTTAACAGCAACAGTGATGGCTACATTTACGTGGGTTAACTTATCAAGTACAAACAATAATTCGCTCTTCTGTTTAGGCAAACTCGCCACTTTAGGCGATAAAGACGCTGAGTAATGCGTCTGCAACTAAACGTCGCCAAGCAATATTTCCGCTGGGCAACAATGATCAGCTGTGAGTCAGCTCGTATTATAGGAGTCTTAGGTTTGGCTACTGTAAACTACTAATTACGCCTACAGTGTAAATTTTAAAATCTTGTATGCTTCATTATTTCGCTAAATCATACACAGTTTGTATTAATATAATCAGGGCGATAAAATACATCGATAAAAACATAATTTATTTATTTATGTAAATATTAGCATGTAAAAACTTTAAAAAAAAAAAAAAAAAAAAAAAAAATTGGGAGCTACGCCTATATTCACAGAAAAACATCCGGTTAAAGAGTTGAAATGACGTTTACGGTCATTATTTCCCATACAATTCTCAATTCTTGTGATGATCACTATCTCCCCTCCAAGTTTGTCCCATGATCTTACAATCCCTATGTACATAGATGGATAGATAGTAACATAGAAGTAAAATGCAAAAACAAAACAGATGACAAAATGCCACAATAATACACAAGAGCCCTAATTAATTAACAAACAATTAAATAAACATAATAATATTATAAAAGGATAGGAAAAAATAGATAAATAAAATTTTAAAAAAATATATGAAAATAATCCTAATACTTACTTTAATATAATTCCAAGAAATGATCAAATTATATTTTGTATTAGCAAGAAGGAGCTTATGAAGAATATGATAGTTAATACATAAATGGAAAAAAAAAAAAAAAAAAAAAAAAATTGAGTGCTCTTCTCAAACAGTCATTAACTTTATGGTACCAAAATAACGGTTGAATTTTAATCAACGAAAATAGACGCTCATACTTATACTACATAAATATTATTTGACCAAGTTTGATCATTTCTGTTGTTTTCATATAAGTGAAAAACGTTTAACACGAAACTGAGGGGACCGAAATATTTTTTCGTGTTAAAAGAATTTCGTGTAAAAAGATTCGTAAAAAAAGTACAAAACTGGCCAATGTTTTCCATGTCGTCAATTATTATTTCAATTTCCTGTAAAACTACTACTAACTGGTATCCATTAGGATAAAAATCAAGTACAAATATTACTGTTTTTGGAGGGAAAAAATCACATATGTTTTACTTCTTTTTCAGCACCATATTGTTCAAAAACTGATCGAGATTATACAGTCTGTAACAAAAGTCTCCGAATACTAGCAAAAATTCCTATGTAAAAAAAAGTACACTTAATACAGTTTTGTTAAATAAATCCTTGTCGAATCCTGTTCTTGGTCAGTCTAAAAACAGGATTCGACAAGAATTTATTTAACAAAACTGTATTCAGTATACTTTTTTTAATAGGAGTTTTTGCTAGTGTTCGGAGACTTTTGTTACCGTCTGTACATTGTTTTATTCATCTCTGAATTTGAATGCGCATCTAAATAACTGCGGATTCATTCTTCATTTCTGAAACAGAAGGGACAGGAACTCCATAGTTGTTTCAGTTGTCAGATTAGTCTTCAAAATCTACATAAGTGGAATTATTTTAATGATGAGCGATTTCAAAAATCCTTTTAACTTATTCCAGAGCACTTTTAGCCCCGCCTTCAATCCGTACTACTTTATTTATAGACTATTTTCCTTGAATATAAAAAATAACTATGATAAAATAAGAAAAAATTACTCTTAAGAAAAAAGTGGTATGAAAATAAAGGCGGGTCTAAAAATGCTTTGGAATAAATTAAAATGTTGGCATCTCTATTGTAGCAAACATGCCACTGAAGATCGAAAACGAATTTTTTTCGTGTTAAACGATTTTTGTTTCGTGTTAAAAGAAAAAAAATGCATTAAATAGCATAATATATTGTCCGGACCGCTGTATTATTTCGTGTTAACCGATTTTTCATGTTAAGCGTTTTCGTGTTAAACGTATTTCACTGTATGTGTGTGTGCAAGAATATATGTGTAATATATAGAGAATATATGTGAACAATAATGTATGTGTGCGTATATATATATATATATATACATGCATGTGTAATACATACATGTATATATATATATATATATATATATAAACAAAATATTGCTAACTATATTTTGCCATTTTAAAAACAAATTTTGTTTCTCTTACAATTTTTTCAATTGAAAATTTCAAAATTAGAATAAACATCTAAAAGTAATTGTTCATTTTATAAAATATTAAAAAAAAAAATTGTTGATTTTTCGTATATTGTAAAATGGGTTTAAAAAATTTTTTTTGACGTCAGGAAAAAAATTATTTTGAATCTCTAACAAAAATTTGGTTTCATACAACATAAAGATTTCAACAAAAGGAATTTTCTAGTTTAAATCAAATCCTTTCTCTGGATGAAATATATAAAAATATATTTTAAAAACCTATTTCAAAATAAATAAAAGAAAGTAAATAAAACAATTCGCGAAAAATTACGAGAAACATATTTTATGTGATTTTGATTTTAAAAATCTGACATTTCATCTTACAAAAAATTCTAACATTATTTATTTCTTTTAATGTATAAACATTTCACTTAATCAATAATAAATTGAAAACTGTTTGAAAGAGGATATAATTGAATACTTTTTGTTAATTTTTAATATTTCATTCATAGACTAAAACACTTATACAACAAAAAAAAAAGAACATTTTTAAAATCCTTTATACTGATTTCCGACGGTTAATTTCATTTGTATTCATTTTTTCACGGACATGTCAGTTTATTTCCATAAAATAGATCAATACTACGTTCAGGAAAAGTAAATTCATTCACGCAATTAAAGTAACACTTATTTTGGACAATTTGCATTTCACGAATATGAAAATGATGCAAGTAATCAGTAACTTTATAAGGGAGAATGCTACTAATTTAAGAAAACTAATTATTTGAGCTTGCTTTCATTTTTTACAGCACACTTTACTATTCCGCTGGAAATTTTTAATTTAAAAGCAAATGAACACAACGTGATGTGAATAACAAGTTACTAATTAGCTGGAAATTAAAAGAAATTTTGCGAGTTCTACTTTTCTTCTTCACCCTAACAAGGTTTCTGTTTAGCGCCCTCTTGCGGAATTAAGTAAAATTGCAAATACTGGAATAAAAGAGATGCTTTGAAAATTTGTAGTGCAACAGCTGTGGAATAATTTTCACATTCTTAGAATAAATTTTCCTTGTCTTCTAAGTTTGGATTTTGTTATAATATATAAACTGCGAATTCTAAACAACTTGTACACTAAATTTAGCCCGCAAATCAAAATAAATATACTGTGAAGATTTAGATATTAATTAAAATAAATGCTTCGCGTATATATTATTAATATTTTTTTGTGCTTTCGAAATAAACTTCCAACATAACTGAAACTAATTAAGAATGTCTGTTTGGAAATATCGTTACGTAAAAATAAACATTTTTTTTTTTTAATCACTATTATTATTTACTTATTTATTTATTTATTTTCTTTTTCTTTTTTTTCGAAGTAGCGCAATGTTTTAATAGTTAAAACAAATTAAATATTTATTTCGCGATTTAAAAAATAATAATTTAAGGATGTTGTTCTGTACAATATGTTTATAGTTCTGATATAAATAAACTAAAGATATTTTCATATAAGCCAATTTATATCTTCAAAATTACATGTAAGCTTTTGATATAAAATTTAATATCATAATTAATTTTTCTGAGATCCATTGATCGTTTTATTCTTTCAAATATAGAATCAAATATTTTTTCAATAAATTGCGTAATTTTAAGTGACCGGGTTTATTTTTTTCTTTTTCTTTTTCTTTTTTTTTTTTTTTTTAAGTATAATTTTCTATGCAGAAAAGGTAAATAAATATGAGAAAAACTTTAAATCAAACAAAACTATGTGAATCTATTATAAAACGGTTCTGTATTTTATTAATATATATATATATATATATATATATATAACAAAAAAATATTCATAAGTATATACTTTTCTCATTGTTCTCTCTATAGATTGGACAAACAACAGTTAATTTTATGCTGCATGTGAACTTAAAGGGGAAAAAAATCTATGAAATTAAAAGGTTTAAAAAAAAAATTAAAATGGAAAGATAACATATTACTCTGATATTCGACCATTAAGAAACAAAATTTTTCAATAAAAATCACCACCATAAATTGAATAATAGAAAAAAATATTATTTAGAATGTCTTTTAAACAGCTTCATATAAAAGAACTAATTATATTTTCAATCGAAATCATAATGCAGTTTTCTGAACACATCTAATACTTTAATTTTTAGTTTGTAGTATTCGAAAAAATAAATAAATAAATAAATTTAAAGTTTAAAGTTTTTAGTAAATTAAAAATCAAATACAAAATCAAAACTGGTAAATAATATATATATTTATTTATTTTAACTAGACTGCATAGATGAGGTTAGTTCAGTTGCCCGTGATACATTTGTTCTCATAAAATTTTCATGCTGTATTCATAATAATAATAATAAAAATTAATTAAATAAATAAATAAGAATCTTGACTGATAGTCAGGCGCGATTGGAAACTTTTAAATATTCAATCCCTTACATTACACTATCCCCATTCCTATACATAATCATTAGTCTGAGTTTATTGCTGTTAATTTTGTACTTCAGATTTCATACAACTTAGTGCGACTTTCCATGCAACAATCCACAAAATTCCAGTTTTTGTGAAATGTTGTTGTATTTTTCCATTATACTAAAGTCTTTATTTTTAAATAATTTACAAACTTTTTAGTCATATTCAGTAATGTTCGTGTACCATAATCATCATAGAGTTCAACTTTCAAAAGTAATATTTCCAAAATTCGTACGATGTTATTAGGAAATTTGTAATCCTCATAATGCCCATTTATAAGAAATTTTGCCCTTTCATGCTATATTCTGTTTTTAAACTGGTTTGATTTCTTTCAGTCACTCATTCCTCAAACCATGCCTATACAGACTAACAGACTAAATACCCAATTAAACAAATTGACTAACCTTCAAACGGACATCACACCGGTTTTGTGAGCATCGGATTCTTCACACATCAGAACGACCAAAATAGCACACTAACTGACTTACAGAGGGACATCACATCGATTTTTTTAATTTTCAGATTTCACAACCTTAAAAACTTCGAAAATGTTAAAAAACCGAAGTTGAAAATTTCCATGTATACCGAAATTCCTTATACCGACAGCAATGTTTCTAACTGAAAGTGCTATTCGTAAAACTCTAGTAGAGAGACTTGTAATGTTCCTAAAATTTATTATTTAATATTCTATTATCTCGTAGTTAATGTTGTGATAGTTAACGGTTATTTAAAAAAAAAAAAAAAAAATAGAGAACAGGATAGAATCACATAAAAGTTTTTACAACGTATATGCGAAATTTTTAATAGGTAACACACACACACACACACACACACACACATGCAAATAATGCCTTTTTCTCATTCCAATTTCCAATAATTCATTTCGATTTTACTTTATTTCTTTTTTTTTTTTTGGTTTGATTTGGGTAGTCTTCGCTTATGATCCGAATAATTGTTTTAATACTGAAATTAAATCATCTTTAAATTTCAAATTTTTGCACTGATAATATTGTATTACTATATATATATATATATATATATATTACAAATAAAAATAAATAAATAAATAAATAAACTTTTTATTCAAAAAATTTAGGCAATATTTAAAGAAATATTTTGCATTTTGTCATAATACCTTTTTTTTTTTTTAATTTTTCTTACTTGCTCTTTTTCTTTTTTCCAGTTTTTCGTGTATGTTTATTTTTACTATTTGAGATATGAAACTCTCTATAATAAAATGCACAAAAAATTCGATGCATATGTATTTGAATGTATTATAAAATTCTTTAGTATGTCCTTATCAAACAAATAAGTTTGATACTAATTTAGGAATAAATGATAAACATATCTAGAAAATTAATAATATCAAAAATGTTATTTAATGTTGAAAATATTAAATTATTACACATAAATTATTACACGATTATTTTTATTAACATTTTGCAAAATTAATTATTTTAAGACAATATTTACAGTTTTCCCAATAGAGAACGAATTTCTTTTTATTGTTATTATTATTATTATGCTAACAAGAGTATAAAAAAAATAGTCTGATTTTTTAATCAGCAAAGCATTTTGAACACACAAAAAGGAAGATATTTAAATATATATATAAATATATGTTACATTTCCATTTGAGACCGCCACGCTATTTTGCGCATTTTAGAGACTATTACACATAGCGAAACCTAACGTTTGTGCTATCTGACAACCAAACCATTTAAAAATTTTCCTCTCTTACGCAACTCATAAGTTAAAATTCAGTCTTAAACAGAATTTTATTTTAAACATTTTTCTCTCTAAAGCTTATCAAATACCAAAAAATAAATAAATAAATGCTGTTCAATGTCTTTTTCTAGTCAATTTTGTCCTTTTATTACTTCCGGTGCGAACTTGTTTTTTTTTTTTTTTTTTTTTTTTAACACACTTGACATTGTGAGTTTTTTCAGTTTTCGTCCCACGCTATTTCTATGGGTTTTTAGCTTTTTTCCCCTCTTTTTCTACATTCTAAAGTGTTCACTGTTTATTTTAATTTGATGTGAAAAAAATAAAATAAAATAAAAATAAAAATGTAAGTTTCTGTTTGGTCTCTGGCCTCCTCTTAAGGAGATAAACTTTATAACGTTTCTTACTACAAAACAAAAATTTATTTTAAAGTCTAAAACTAAAAAAAAAAAAAAAATCTAATAGCAATTTTAAAATATTATTTCCATAAAAACAAAATTTTAGATTTTAAATGAAAATCTTCCCCAGATATTAATTAAATTACCTCTCTCTTTAATAGCACTGAAGTTAAATTTATAAACTCATTTTCAAATAGAAATTTAACAATTTTGATACTTAAACTGCAAGTTTTATGTATATTTAAGAAGATTTATTATAAAGAAAAAAAATCTCATTTTTCATTTTGCACTAAATCAAAAATGATATAAGAAAAAAAAGAAGAAGAAACACTAAAAAACTCATTAGAGAATGAAATATATAACTTCTGCAATTCGCTTTCAAATCCCTTTACAAATAGTTACCCAATTGTCTTTCCCCATCCTGATGAACTGAATATATTCCGAGGCTGATCATTCGTTCTATCTAGAAGAAGAGAGCGAAAAAGAGAAAGGAAAAAAAAATAAATAAATAAATAAAAGAGAAGGGAAAATACCCGCTCTCGTATTGTGTGTGTGACCCAGTGTCAATTTATGCAGACTACTAGATATCGATGGAAGGGGTTTGGATGGGATTGAGAAAGATGCATCGTATTCAATTTCATCCCCTCGGTTGCACCATCCCTTAGTAATCGAGAGAAAAACCGAGTATATTAAAGTGCTTCTCACGTCAGCGTTGCTTTAAAGAATTTTGACGGCTTAATCGGGATTACTTAACAGTCGATGAAGGCATTGTGAAAATTAAAAGTGGAAAGTGTACTACTGAATTTGCATTTGGATTTGTGGTATGAAGTTAAAATAGATCCGCTTTTTTTAACAAGCTTTCTCCAGTGCAATGAAATGAGTGACTATGCTGTTCTGAAATGCATGCATTTGTATTACTTATTAGTCAGAGAAAATCTGCACCGTATTTACAAGTGCAGTTTATTGAGAAGAATAAATGCATTTCAACATTAAAGAAATATTTACATACATATATATATATATATATTTTTTTTTCTATTCAACCGATTTTTACCTGTAGTATCAAATATTTTCTTTTCGTTTCTTTCGCTTCTTTTTCTTTTCTTTTCTTTTTTTTTTTTTTTTTTTTTACGATTTATCGCATTTTGAAACTAACTGTCATATAATAGCTTTCAGTTCTCTCAAATATATATTTTTTTCCCTAAATTTAAACTATGAGCTATGTTATAATCATAATATAAACTAATGTACTCGGCCAATGTTCAAACTAAAATATCCACTCACTAGGTTACCATTTCCCCGCTTAGATACATTCATCTTATCTTAATCTGCAGCGTAATTTTATTAATGTCAGTTTTGTATTTTACTTTAAGTGCAATACCATGCTATTCTCAACGCAATAAGGGCCGTGTATACAAAGTATTGCTCTATTCAGTCACGCTATGAAAATCTTAAATTTCGAATAACATATGAAGGATTTAAAGCAGAGTGTACATATTCCACAAGTTCATGAAAGTACAATGAACCATACCTTAGAACTACTCTGAGTTATTTACAAAGTAGAATTGCTATGTTAAAGAAATAATCAAAATAAATATGAACTCTTGTATAAAGAACGCTTTTTATTATTCAACCGGATATTTTCTGTTTCTTTCTTTTTTTTTTTTTTTTTTTTTTTTTTTTTTACAAATGTCAACTAAGAAGTTTATTTGGATATTCAGTTTCTTGAGAAATGTAATAACACACATTATAGTAGTAACATGCATAATAACATGCATACATAATAATAATATGTAAAAAATATGTATGTATTATATTATAACATATAATATCTTCATATTGAGTACATGTTACTATACGTAGCATAAAAAAAAAAAAAAACTTCGTTAACTCAAAATAAAAATATTAAAACAATAAAAAAAAAAAAAAATTAGTCAAAGCAGTGGTGGCTTTCTCAAGAATCTATAGATTGCTACTAAAATTTATTCTCTGATACACAGATGGGCTTTTAAAATAATGTCTTTAATAAACCTTTTTTCATAATATCTCATGATTCAAAATTGGTCACTAGCACACTACCATAATCTACCATACGTTCTTATTGAGATAGTGCAGTCATATACATGATATGGTATATAGCATGACATGCCCATGGGGAAACCGATTTCATGGTTTCAAAGATTTTAGACTAGTGGATGGCTCTAACTTATGTTTTATCTTTTTGTGTGTTTATGCATGAATGGATTACAGAATAAAACCTGTAGGACGCACATGAAAAAAAAAAAATCTTGTCAACATTTCCATTTGATACAAATAAATTTTATTCTGGTAATCTGAAGCTTAAATTTAAAACTTATAATATCTTACAATAATATTCATCTATATGTCACATTTGACAGAATACGTATAACCTTTAATGTTTTTTTCTTATGGCTTTGGAATGAATTATTAATTTATAGTCACTATAAAATTTTAATAATATTCCTTTTTTGTTAAATAGTTGCATTGGGAGGAAATATCAGCTCATCTCACTTCATCTATAATTTAATACAATAATTTTCTAAAAATCTAATTTTTTTTTTTTTTTTTTTTTTTTTTAACGTTCTTTAAACTTAGTTAATAATGTCACAGAACTCTAAAAAATCTTATTTAAAATTTTTACATTAACGATATGTTTACTTGTAAGCCTAAAAATACACATTTCTTAATACTGGAACTGATAAAGCAACTAATACATTGAAAATTACTTCAACTTTAACAACATTTCTAATTGCTTCATCATTCAATTAAGGCTGAAACTGATAGGAACAGATCTCAGACGATAATCCATCACTTTCAATTTAGAAACTTTGTTATGCTTGTTTGAGAATGAAGAAGAAAAAAAAAAAGTTAAGTGCAAGTGAGCAGAAGGTTATAGCTGTTAGCTCAAAATGGCTAACGTTTTAATTGACATTTGAGAAACATGATACTTTCTCCTTCTAAAACAGTTTAGACAGATTCCTTATTAAAAGGTAAAATAATTGAATTAGAAAGGATATTGATTTAAAAGCTATGCCGAAAGAAAATGTGTAACCTGATCTATCAGGAACAGTGACGCATACATACTTTATTCCAATTTTGTCTTAAACTGCTTTAAGTATTCATACTCATAAGTATGATTGAATTTTATGTGACTGAAGTAAAACTGTAAATGTGTATTTCCTTTTAAACTATTTTAAGTATTCGTATAATATGTTTGAAGTTTATGAGAATTGAAGTAAAACTGTAAAAAGTGTATTTTAACTTACGAAAAATAATAAAAGAAAGAAAGAAAAGGAAACCCAAAACCTTTTTTTTTTTTTTTTTTTTTTTAAGTAATAAATATTAAATTCTATAATTTTACTTACTACCACAGGACTTTCTTTTAGCTTTTTCTCCTAGATAAAATCATGCAGTAACTGTGTTACATCCCTTAGCAATGGTTATTATATTTATTTCGTACAATTTCTTTTGTGCAGCTTTAGTATAGGACCTCCTTGATAATTTTAAAATTTTTATTGCTATTTTGGCGATGAAATAAAATGGCCATCGCACCTGTGTAAGCAAAAACCTTGGCGATGAACGTCCGAGATACTTCAGTGCCCAATTTCAGATTTCGCTAAGGAAGTTCTAAAGCTGTTCCATTTCTTAACCACGATTTTTCTTAATTTTATTTTATATATTTACTGGAGTGCATGTACGCCAGTGCCACATAAACACAAATACGCAAAATATTTTTTTATAAGTAAATTATTATTTTAGAGGAATGCCTAAATGCGGGGCCCGTTTTGGAGTTAGCTGCATGTTTTTTTGCATAAAATTCTCGGAGTGATAAAGGTGAAATCAAGAATAATAATATGTATTATAATATTTCAATTCTGAGATCTGATTTAATCTGTGGTTGGAAATTTATCAATTATATCGAAGTTTTCCTATATTGAATAGCTTTGCATTGGAATGCTATGAGTCTTCCAGTGACTATCAGGCTGTAATTTTAAAACAAATTCAAGAGTTTGAATTTCATATTTGTGACTCTCGGTAGTCCAAACCAACTTATACTTAAATTGTTAAACAAAAAATGGTAGAGCTATTTTTTGAAACACCAATTTCCGAGATTTAAAACTAACCTACCTATGCAGAATGACTGTTAATTTTCCTCTAATGACCACGTAATACATGAAAAAGGAATGGATTTATATTACAATTTTCACGAAAATCGTTAGAGCCGTTTTTGAGATACCAACTTTTACCAAAACTCAATTATTGACCAGAAAACAATAATTACATACAAAAGGATATTTAAAAGTGAGTTAATATGGCAAGTCTGAAAAAAAATCCGTACAGTGGTTTTTAAAGGAACGCACTTGAGAGACCTGAAATTGAGCTATTTATACAGGACGCCTATCAATTTTCCTGAACTAACCAACTATATCATTCGAAAGGACATCTAATAGACTGTTAATAGAGCAAATTTGAAGAAAATCGTTAGAGCTGTTTTTGAGATACGGACTTACCGGACACTTCCGGCTTCCGATGTCCCACTTCCGGTTTTTCAATTAATTTTCACCAAAATTTGGAAAATTCATCTGAACACCAGACCTGTCTCAATTCTGAAGTTCCGTAGTTCTGTCTTTATTAGTTTCGGAGATATGATAGCCAGAAGATTTCGTACATACACACATACATACATACATTCATACACACACACATATGCTGACCAATTGCCAAAAACCATTTTTTTTTTTTTTGGACTAAGGGGACCTTAAAACGTGTAAATCAGGAGAAATCTCGATATTGAATTTTTAGACCAAATTCAATACTTCCATTACTGCGCCGTTTCGGGTCATCCGATGCGCTAGGAGGAGCCCGGAATTCCTTGAACAAAAATAGAAAAAGAAAAGTTCAGAGATTAGACTTTTTCACTCATATTTTAAAAAGTTCAAAGCATATTTTAAGTCAATAAAAAAAAATTATTTTTTGAAAATTCTACAGTGGTGTTAAGCACATATACCGTAATTTCTGGTAGATAACCAGCAGGTAAGGTGTGTCCTTTCTCCACCAGAAATTTTATTTAATAGAGAAATCTATACTTTTTCGAAGGAAGAGCTCGTACAAATATCAATTTATTTATCAATTGAAATTTCTGGTGCAAAACTGGATTATATAACCTGCGGGGTATCTACCAGAAATTACGGTATTGAAATACTATAAAAACTGGAGTAAAACCTTCCAATAAGTTATTGGAACCTGTAGCGTAGCAGTGCCACCTAGTGGGTGATATATTCGAAAGATCTAATCAGTAATAATTTATATAAATTTCCAATAAAAAATAATATTTTGCGCAATTACGTCCAATACTTTGTGAGATACAGT
Source organism: Salticus scenicus (assembly GCA_963930645.1). NCBI lineage: Eukaryota > Metazoa > Arthropoda > Arachnida > Araneae > Salticidae > Salticus > Salticus scenicus. The sequence continues at coordinate 157,449,603 of OZ005649.1, read as the reverse complement.
GCGCACAAAAGTTTAGTAACACACAGACAGACATTTTCTGAAAATGGTCAAATCCTGCTCAGGATATCTCAAAACATCTAATTCCATAGAAAATTGTAATAATTTTTTTTTCAAAAATCTAGTACTTCATTTGTATATACAGGACAATGTTAAAAAGTGTCGATTCAGAAAAAATATACAACAATAAATACTTAAATTGGAAATAACAGAAATTGAAAACACCATAAAAATTCAAATACACCTTTATTAAAGATAAAGGTTTTTGGTTAGAAATTCATTGATTTTATCCATAGTTTTCCGTTTGTTTCGTTATTTTCAATATAAAAAATTTTATTTTATTTTATTTATTTATTTTTATTTATTTATTTATTTATTTATTTATTTATTTAAAACTCTCATTGACAACAAGATTTTTTTTAATGTATAATTAACTTGTTAATCAGTTTTAAAGCTCACATACATGTGTTTACTGTATAATACTATTGTATAAATAAAGCAAATTAAAATTACATTTTCTATTTAATGTTAAATAAATAGTTCAGTAAAAGGAAACAGTAATTGAAGTTAAAAATTTGAAAAATTAAAAATGATTTTGCTAAATTCCTTTCTCAAAAAGTACTTAATAATTCAACGTCACAACCACTTTAAAAAAAACGTTCACTCACGGAAAACTATACAATAATGAAACTTTGTGTTAAGTTATGAGCTAGAAATTAAAAACGTGACTTATGTTCAAATACATTTCGAGTAAAGACACTGACAGAATAAAAACAAAGTATACGGCGTTTCCCCTCTAATATTTTTTGCTGTTTCAATTTCGTAAAAGATGTATTATATATATATTTACAAACTCCAACAAAGTTTTTGTACTGAAACTAAAAATTCGATACGTCAGCAAGATTTCTTTTTTATTTATATTATAACTATTCATCATTAAAAAAAAAAAAAAAAAAAAACTTATATTTGTGTGTTTGGAATGCTACATTATTAAAGCTTTAAATCTAAGAGTTAAATTATATTTTATGTTCAATTTAAAATAAATCATGTAAAATTTAATAAACAAACTTAAAATAAATGATGTGAATAACAATTTAATATACGGAACTCTAATTATTAAAATTGTTTCTGTAAATCCCTTTCTCTAAATTTAATTACTCACCCATCATCAGAATCTTTTTAAAAAAGAAATTTGTATGGAGAAACTTTACAGTAATGAAAATTTGTGTTAAGATATAAGATAGAAATTAAAAACTTGTTTTATATTAAAACACATTATTAGTAAGAACACAAGCAGAATATGAAAATATAAATATTTTGAGCATTTTTTTTTTTTTTTTTCAAAACTAAAAGCGTTCTAAAAAACCTTGTATAATACATTTCAATATTTGACTGATGAAGGAGTAATTTTCTTACATAGATGCTATACATTAATTAGTCATCAATTTTATGATTCTGATTTAATGCACCATAAAAAATCTCAGTAAATTTACAGAAATGTTAGTTTTCGGTTAAAAATAGATTGTCGACATTCTAAATGTCTATTGTACATTTTATATACAATTTTTAATGTTTTATTTTAAATCAAAATTCCAAATGAATGTTTCAACTTCAGAAAATTATTGTAGATCACTTATGCACTCTCGTTATAAATTAATTGAAATAATATTTATAATTAAAATGTATATAAGAGTGGAGGCTGAAAAGTTCCTGGCTTTGCCGGAAAGAAAAAAGTCAGTGCTATGAAATTATATATTTATTCGACATAGTCTCATTGGAGACTGATACACTTTTTTACAGCGTTGTTCTAACATTTTTAGACTATTAAAATAAACTGCATTTGATTGTTACTGAAACCAGACGAGCATCATATCTTCTAAACGTTGCTCCTTCAGCGCTTTTTTTTTTTTTTTTTTTTAAATTCGGAAACAGAAAATAATCAGAAGGGGCTAGATCAAATGAATAAAGAGGATGGTGGACCAATTGGAAACCCAGGGTGTTCAACTTAGCTCGAAGCGTGTGCAGGTGCATTATCAGGTAAAAACAGGATTTCTTCCTTGGTCAACTTTACCCGGCGTTTTCTCTTAATTGCTACTTTCAGTTGGTCTAGAAGGTTAGTATGATACTTTCCAGTTTATACTGGAACCCTGAGGTAAGAAGCCCACTAGCAGAATCCCGCCTTTGTCCCCCCAAAAAAAAAGACATCGTGACTTTTTTGGCGGATTTCTTGGTGCAAAAGTTCTTCGGGCGCGGAAACCCCTGTGGCACAATTCTTTTGATTGTTCTTTCGTTTCAGGATCATAAGTGTGGATCCATCTTTCGTCTTCTGTCATAACCTAGAAAGAAAGTTTCAAAATGGCCCACAAAATTGCTTTGTATATTTCAACTCGTTTCTTCTCTTGATTATTGTTCAAATATTTCAGCACAAATAAAAAAAGTCGTAAAAATCAGAATGACTTGATATTTGTACATTTACCTATCAAAATATTTAGCTTTCATTTGCCACCAAATTTATTCTCCTATTTGAACTAGAAGGGGGCAAAACAAGGAATTTTTCATGCTCTCCCCTGTAAAAAACAGATTAAAAAAAAAACCTTTGTTGACGAATAAGTGTAATTTTACATAAGACATAAAATAAATGATTTACAGTTGTTATTCTAAAGTACATTTAACAGTGTTCATCGTATAATTTTTCAGACAAAACTAATAATTAGTTGCAATTTATAGTAAGAAAAGCATCGAAAATGTGTTATTGCTAATGCTATAAAAAAATAAAGCCGATTGATACTTGAAAGTATTAAGTCTGGGTGGAATGCACTCCACGGGAGTCTTTTAAGGTGGCTTAGTACGTATTTATAAGAGTTTTCTAGGAAAACCACGGAAAATTATAAGTAAATAGGCCGGCAATTGCAACATGATTTCAAACCCGACACCTCCCTTCTACCAGCTTCGAAATCAGAGCTTCTAAGCCATTGGTGGGGAAAACTGGTTTTTAATTATGTAGAAAGAAATTTGTAAACCATACATTAATAGACGTATAAATATGCCGTTATATAACAGTTGTTTCATTTGTTTCGGATCAAAAAAATTAACTTTCTGACTATCTTAAAAATAGAGAAAAAACTAATATCGTTTTCTCTATCCTACTTGTACAATAAACTGAATTAAATACCATTTTAACATGAGATGAAAAATAGAATTTTGCATTTGAAGATAAACATTAAGACCATATGATGTTCAATGTTTAAAACGTATGTTAAAAGTTTTTAATTACGTAATTTTTAATTATAAGTATTTTTCGGGGGGGGGGGGGAATGCAACAGCTTAATAATTAGACCAAGTGGTCATGCGTAAAATAGCAACGTGCAGAAACGGTAGAAGTGGGAAGATAAATGCAAAAAATAAATACTTTTTAAAAATTGTACAGCAAACTAAACAAAATGAAATAATGATAATGATAATAATAATAATAATAATAATAATAATTAAAAATAATAAATAAAATTAAGCCTAATAGTAATTAATATGAGTTAATTAAGAAGGATCTCAGTCATCACACTAAAATCATCAAAGGTATTGTAGTACTTTAAATGTGAAATATTTAAGGAAATCTAAATAAGAAGAGAGAGTAGGAAAAGCATTAATAATAGTTTTATGAAAATCAAAGCAACGACCATTATAACCAACAGTGGGATGCAATTAAAGATACAATTATTTTTATGCTTAATCGGTGAAAGTATTTGACATTCATTTCTTATTGACATTGAGTTTTTATTCTTCGTTATAACCTTACTTCATATTCGGATTTTAAGCAAGTGCAACAAAAAGTAGAAATTATGTTGAAAAAAAAAAAGTATTATAAAACATTTTATGAATTTCATGCCTGATATCATGAAATTTATTATATATACATATACATATATATATGCTTATAATTATTCATTTAATATCTAAATTCATATTAAGGTTTCAAAAATTAATCTTCATTTCATATATCGCAAAAAAATACCATCAATAAATCATTTATTATTTTGCAAAGTCTCTCTCAGAGTTATTAACTAAATTCATATATATATATATAGATATAATATAATTCGTTCTACTACATTTTTTAATTAATTAAAACACAATCAGTTGTCTTTTTTTTTTTTTTTTTAACACTTTTGGTCTATCAAAACTTTACTAATGCGTAAAAAAAAAAAAAAAAAAGAAAAGAAAAAAAGAAATATTTTAACTTTTTATCATAATGGAATAAAATTCTTCTTTATAAAATTATCGCTTTGTTCCACACATATATGATTATCTCCTTTGAAACAATATGTCATATTTTGCATTAAAGCAGTCCTCGTCTAATTCTCCAGTTATATAGTAATCTTTTATATAGTAAATCCAATAAATCCTTTTACTATTTTCACTACTTCCATTGTAGCTATTTTTATTGCTTTTCTTAACTTAATATACAGCAGTTCTGTTTAAATATACAGCAAGTCCATTAAAAAAAAATAAAAAAAATAATTAAAAATAATTAAATAAATAAATAAATAAATAAATAAATTACTTGTTTAATACCTTGTTTCAATAATACTTTTCAATAAAATAATACGCAACGTTAACTCACTTTGATAAAACTAAGTGTAACTCCTTTTCGTCAAATACAAGTTAAATGTAAAATTAAATTAGTATGTAAAATTATTATTGTTATTATTATTATTATTATTATTTTATGCAGGCTTTACATAAATCACATTTTTACCTAAATTAATTAAAATGAAACTATTCTTGAATTTTTAAGCTATTTTTTATCATCCAATAAAAATACATAATAAATACAATAACGTCAAATCTTTTAACTTCATCTTTTCGGTTTCGTATTTGAATATTACTATTCGCATGATTCTAAATTTAGTTCTTTTTAAAATCATATTTATATTTTCATTTTATGAAATTATGTGTAATAAACCAATATCTATTTGTAGTTGCAAACATAAAATTCATGTCATATTTTACAATATACAGTCTTACTTAAAATCACTTATTTAGAATTCCCCCCAAAGCCCCTTTCTTTATTGGATGCATTAAAAATCCAATTATTTTATACTCCACGAACATTTTTTTTCCCCTGCATTCGGTGATGCTTTTCAACTTACCCAACCATTCCTGGTAGAAGGAATAGGCTTAAAGTTGTCGGACATACTTTCATTTAAACATATTATCCTATTGCCATTCCTTTGCATGATGTGTATTACATATTTCACTCCTCTGTGAAATCTCTTGATTCCTTTTCACTTTCTTTTATATTCAATACAAGAGAGTATTGGATTCCTAAAAATTTTCAACATCTGGTTTTCGATGGATTGATAGGTTCAGAACACGATTTGGCCATTTTTAGAAAGTGCTGTGTGTCTGTAACAAAAAATTTGTGGAAACTCAGGAACTATTGCACAAAATTTCCTATAAATTTACCTTGACAAAATTAGTGCCTGTAGAATTTTAGAACATATTATCCTATTGCCATTCCTTTGCATGATGTGTATTACATATTTCACTCCTCTGTGAAATCTCTTGATTCCTTTTCACTTTCTTTTATATTCAATACAAGAGAGTATTGGATTCCTAAAAATTTTCAACATCTGGTTTTCGATGGATTGATAGGTTCAGAACACGATTTGGCCATTTTTAGAAAGTGCTATATGTGTGTAACAAAAAATTTGTGGAAACCGTATCTCAGGAACTATTGCACAAAATTTCCTATAAATTTACCTTGACAAAATTAGTGCCTGTAGAATTTTAGAGTGAATCACTCAACCGATGGCACTTCTATACTGTACTTTCTACCTTTTTTTTTTTTTTTTTTTTTTTTAAGGGAAGGTTATATCTGAGGTTGAATAGTGTATAAACAAACTAATCAAATTGTGCATAATCATATAAATTTGATATACGAAAGCACCATTATAAAACATTATGCTTATTCAATCTGGATGCATATCGGCCGATAAGTGGCGCTGCTATGCTTAATTTTCGCTGTGAACGAGAAGGCTATATACCACATTATACCAGATTCTATTATACATAATAGCGCAAAACTTGGTATGCGAGAACATAATTGTGAAAAACTGTGCTGATTCAATTTGGGTGCATATCGACCAACAGGCGGCACTGCTGTACTGAAATCTGCACCGTGAATAGAGAAGCTATCTCCCAGATTCTATTGCACATAATTGTACAAAACTTGGTATATGAAAGAGCCGTTATGAAACACTGTGCTTCCTCTGTGATTTTTCACATGGCTAGATCTCAGCCTCTATTGATTAAATCTGCACCAATCTCTATATATGAAATCTTTATAGTACGAAGTATGATTAAGATTTTATGTTTTTTAAACAGTAGATGGCGCTGATATATTGAATGATATAGATGACAGTTTTGAGATGACACAGCATACTAGTTTTCTATTTGTTTTGTTTTCTCTCACGCACATTTGTAATTCTTTCCGTAGAGCTAAAACGGGTGTCCTTTCTTCTTTAATATTTAATTTTAGTGTATTTTATTATTTCATTTGTTATACATGAGTAATAAATTGAATATTTAATCTGTATAATTTTCATTTATTTCTTAACTTTTCTTTTATTTCTTCATATTATGTTTATCTCATTATCTTCGATAAAACAATTTTATCAACATATATAAAGTCAATGTCTATCCTGTGCAGAACCATTAATTTTAAATTTACCTGTTAACATCAAAACTAATTGTTTTCTCTGTTGATTCTAAAGAAAATTTATTTATTAATAAAGATTCTCGTCCTTTAATCTTTCCTTTTTCCCACACCACCAGTTTCGTGATTCAAAAAATTGCGTATTTATCTTTATCGTTTGCATTATTAATTACAATACAAATCCGAAATCGCTTCAATTCGCATAGAATGTAAAACACATATCTTACAAAACAGAACCTTTTGTAAAAATCCCTAATTTAAAAATTGTCTGTACGCTTCAAATCCTATTCTCAATTACGTTCAACGAAAACCTTTTATTTTGACTGCGAAATTTCTTTCTTTCTTTCTACCATTCCGTTTGACATACACCATTTACAAATTGAATATTTTAACACGTATTTTATCAAATTTCCCTTCCCTAAAATTACTCCTTTATCAGTATGATTAACCTTTAAAAATTCCATTTTGCTGACGACGGTAAAGCCAGGAAAACTTAGTAATAATAAAATACCTCGTTAAAGAATCGCCCTGAAATTAAAAACGTGACTTTCATGTTGAAGTGCAATTCCAACTGGGCACATTGCCAGAATCAAAGACTTCATGGCTTTCCCAATATCACTTTTTCTGCCGTTTCCATTCAATTAATGGGATTTTCTTCACCTAACGTAGATATAGAATTATAGAGTTTGTAATAAAACTGGAATTTTGATTTTCATGAGAGAAAAATATTTAAATTCGACTCGTTGACTTCTCATTATCAGTTTTAATATTGTGCATTTCTTGATAATGCTGAAATATTGCGAAATTTTTCGGTATGAATTTTTTAATGCATATTTCTGAAAATCTTGACTGCTCTATACTTACTAAAAATGTATATATTTTAAAATAATTTAAAATATATTATAGGAAGTTTGATTATTATTATTGCTATTAATATTATATTATTTTAATATTAATATTTTTTTTATTAGCTTGAGTAAATCTTTCCGAAACGATAATTTTTGTTGTTTCACCTTGAATATGTCAAGATATTTTTTCTTTCCTTATCATTCTTTCTTATTTTATTTTCGTTTTTCTAAATTTCAATTCTTTTTAAAGTAATTGTTTATGCAATATTAGTCGTATATTTAATGATTTGATACTGTGTGGTTTATTGTGACTTGTGTGGTGTGACTGTGTGACTGATGTGGTGTGTAATGATATGATACTGAATGGATAGAAACAAAAATAAAAAAAGTCCAAACAGTAACAGGAAATTTTAGTCCCACAATAAAAGGAATAAACTTTCTTCTTCTTCTTCTTATTATTATTATTAAATAAGATTGGGAATAAGGTAAATTGAAAAACAAAAAACTCGTCTTATCGAAAACTAGCACCAATCAAGAGTTGTGGCTTAGCCCTATGAATATTTTTTCAAGATAATATTAGTAGTAGTATGAGTATTATTATCATTGTATTAATACGCTAACATAAAATTTGTGGTATGTTTATAGCCCATTTTTAATAAGCCGAGAACCTTAAAAATAGTATTGTTCATCAATTATTTCCATATTTATTTATTTTTAGCTATTACTATTTTATAATAGTTACCATTAGGTTGTATCAAAAAAAAAAAAAAAAAAAAGAAGAAGAAGAAGAAGAAGAAAGAAAAGAAAAGAAAAGAAAAAGTTTTACCAAAAATAATTAGCTCTTTGCTTTACTGAACGTTTTTACAAAATATTATTATTTTTGGATTTTATCTTCAGTTCACGCAAATGACCTAAATATGAAAAATCTGTCCTTTTTTTTTTTTTTTTTTTTTTTTTTTTTCTTCTTCTTTTCTTTTAATTTTTTCGTATTTGTTTCCCTTAATTTATATTTATGAAATAAATTTCGGGTAATGTTACTATATCAAAAATACATTTGAGAGGAATGTACTTTTTTTTCTCGAACATAACTCAAAAAATCTATAATTCCCGAAAATACATGAGTAAGCTAAAAATATTAAATGAGTAGTAAGGAAAAAATATGTTCCTTTGTATATTTTAAAAATCAATTTGTACTACATTAACACTGCCTCAATTTTACGTTTTGAATAAGAATCGAGGAAAAACATTAAAGAGAAATCATAATTTTAATAATTAGGCCTCTTGTGTAGGCTTTAGATGATATAAATAATAATAATAATAAGTATCGCCGCCCAGTAGTCAAGACTCGACATTTTTTTTTTTTTTTTTTCCGGAGCATTACAGTAGCAAAGAACACTGTCTATATCGAAACAATATCTCAACATTAACTAATAACACTGAGAAAAAATTCTATAACTGAGATCTAGAATCTAAATTGCAGCTCTAGAAAAAAAATAGTTCCATGTCATCCGCATAAATTCTAGTCCGCTTTGAAAGCGAGTCCTAGAAACCCTACTAGAATTCTAGAGCGTTTGCCTATATTATCGAGGGCAAAGTTATTTTAAAATCTCTGCAAATGAATCCGAATACAAGAGGCGGGTTTCAGCAACTATAATCTTGGTTTAATACCCAAATGTACAAAATTAAGCGATAATTTCTCGCAATACAAAAGATTCAGCATATTCAGAATATTGTTTCATCATCTAGAAATGTGTAGACTAGAAATTCTCAATCATTTCGTCCATTGAATTTATTGGCGTGTCTTATGCGCATAGCTCGGAAATCTATATTTCTAGTTTAGGGATTTAGAAATGACCACTTATTTATTCTAGATGAAGGCAGTATGTATTTTTTTCTCAGTGAAAATAAAATAAATTGATAAAATTAAACATAATCTATACGTCTCATTAATATATTAAAACCAAGTAACTTTCAAAATGAGATAAATATTACCAAAAATTTTAAAAGGCACATTTTAATAAAAATAAATAAATAAAAACACAATACAGACGTTTCGGCTAGACACTAGCCCTCCTCATACAAAACACAACATTTACAATAAAGTCATAAAACATCAAAACAAGATTAGGTATTCCGAGGGAACAGCTTTAGCCTCGTTCAAGGCAGAATGTTGTAATTTTGTATAAGCATCCTCTAAGAAAATGCGGGACTCGTACAAATTTACATTTGAAGCTAAAGTTTGAATGTTGTCAAAATCAGAAATATGATCACTATCGAGAATATGCATTACGAGTTTCGATCTTAAATCACCTGTTTTATATGAGCGTTTATGTTCCTATATTCTAATTTCGCCTGTTCTCTTGATAATGATCATATTCCTGAGTCCCGTATTTTCCTAGAGGGCTCTTATACTAAATTACAACATTCTGCCTTGAACGAGGCTAAAGCTGTTCCCCCGGAATACCTAATCTTGTTTTGATGTTTTACGACTTTATTGTAAATGTTGTGTTTTGTATGAGGAGGGCTAGTGTCTAGCCGAAACATCTGTCTTGTGTTTTTAGTTTTTTAGTTAAAATGTGCCTTTTAAAAATTTTACTAATTCTTATCTCATTTTGAAAGTTACTTGGTTTTAAAATAAAATAAAATTTAAATGAGGTATATTCGCTTCTGTTGCTAAAAGACATATGTTGAAAAAAGTTAGAATAAAGCAAAGAGGGAATCTGATATGTGACGTTACATTGGAGGTTTCAAAAGTAAATAGAGAAAAGTAAATGTAAAAAATAAGCTAAATTACGAGCTGTTTTATTGAATTAAAAAAAAAAAAAAAAAAAAAAAAAATTCCACTTGCAGATTAAAAATATTTTTTCTATAGGAATTTTAAATGCAGAGGATGTATAATATGAAAAAGTATATAAAAATAATGGTATTTTTGTCTGCATCCTTGTCTTAATATCATAAAGAAAAAATCGTGTTATTATTACAGTTTTTAAGATCTAAAGGTTTTACTCATTAAATTGCCTTTTTCCCTCCTTATGATTGCCGTTTCAAAGTCATAGTCTTGAATGTAATTAAAGCAAATCAGAAAACAGCATAACTTTCTTTTTAATTTTACCTCCATATTTACAAGCCTTTACAAAAATTTACAATAATAACAGAAAATTTAAATGGTTTTTCTGAATTCGTTAATTTATGTTTTAGCTATTTTCATCGCATTAATTTAATTAATGATAATTACTTTTCATAAATGCTGTGACGAACGTTGTAATAAAATTTAAATGACGCACCAATAAAATTGTATGCTATTAAAAGTTTATGATATTAAAATAATTGAAAATACGGTAGTACTTTTTATTTCTTGTGAATGCAGGGAATTAAACGCAAATAAGAGGGATGTAAATTGTGAGAAAATTTAATATTTATGCACCTTTTGACGTAACTTGCGAGGTACAATAAGTTTCACTAACACAAAAATCAAGACTTTATCTCTAGATTCATGCATTTTTTAACTATATTATAGTGATTATAACGGTATATACACTGAAGGAAAAAAAAAAATCCCAAGACCAAGAAAAAATTATTGTACAGTAATGAAATTTCAGCAATACATTTGTCTAGGTAACATATTTAATTGATTAAAGTTTCAAGATCACAGGTAGAGCCATTGGCGAGAAGAGCCATTTCAAATGTGAAATGTTGGTACATTAGTAACCGGTGTAACCGCCAGAATTTTGAATGCAAGCACGCAAACCTGCATGCATTGTGTCGTACAGGTTTCGGATATCAGTTTGTGGGATGGAGTTCCATGCCTGTTGCACTTAGGCGGTCAATGCAGGGACGGTTAATGCTGGTTGTGGATGACGCTGGAGTTGTCGTCCAATGATGTCCCATACGTGCTCGATTGGAGAAAGATCTGGTGATCTAGCAGGCCAAGGCAACATGTCGACACTCTGTAGAGCATGTTGGGTTACAACAGCGGTATGAGGGCGAGCGTTATCCTGTTGGAAAACACCCCCTTGAATGCTGTTCATGAATGGCAGCACAACAGGTTGTATTACTAGACTGACGTACAAATTTGCAGTCAGGGTGCGTGGGATAACCACGAGAGTGCTCCCCAAACCATAACTCCAGGAGTAGGCCCTGTGTGTCTAGTCCGCAGACAGGTCGCTAGCAGGCGTTCACCTGGCCTCCTTCTAACCAACACACGGCTATCACTGGAACCAAGGCTGAACCGGCTTTCATCAGAAAACACAACAAATCTCCACTCCGTCCTCCAATGAGCTCTAGCTTGACACCACTCACGTCGAAAACGGCAGTGGTTTGGAGTCAGTGGAATGCACGCTACACGGCGTCTGGCTCGGAGCTGTCCTTGAAGTAACCGATTTGTAACAGTTCGTTGTGTCACTGTGGTGCCAACTGCAACTCGAATTTCAGCTGCAGACGCAGTACGATTAGCCACAGCCATACGCCGAAGACGGCGGTCTTCCCTCTCAGTAGTGCCACGTGGCCGCCCGGAACCCGGTCTTCTTGAGGCAGTACCTTCCCTTGACCACTGCTGCCAACACTCATGCACAGTGGATACATTCCTGCCAAGTATTTCTGCAATATCGCGGAAAGAAAACCCACCTTCTCGTAGCCCTACTACACGACCTCGTTCAAACTCAGTGAGCTGTTGATAATGGCTTCTTCGTCTTCTTAGAGGCATCCTTGACTAACATTAACCTACTACGTCAAATCTCAACTGTAAATAACGATCACGAACCTTACAGCGCTTATTTAAAGCAAACCTCATTTGCATGTTCATAGTGTCGCTACTTGCGCCACACTTATGCGCGTAGCTCGAAATTTGAATCGACGTCATCTTTCAGATGTATAAACACGCCTACCAAATTTCGTTTATCTAGCACAGCTCCTTCCTGGTGCTGGGATTTTTTTTTTCCATCAGTGTATATATATATATATCACTGTGAATTTAACTGTATTTAACCTCGTGGCTAATCTGGTTTGTTTGGGGTGTTATCGATGATTTTTGCAGTTGATATGAGATTAGAGTATGATAGATAATGATTGTAGAATTTTAAAATATATTTGTCTTTTTTTTTTTTTTTTTTTTTTTTTCGCATTGAGTTTGACTTTTTTCACACGCCCTTTGGGTGTTGGTGGGCATAGCTTACTGTAAATATTTAGCTAATTGCATACAGTAAGACAGAAATAACACCTATTTTGCATGCAACATTCAATCTGTGCCCTTGGAAAAGTATTGATATTACATGTTTTAATTAAAAAATGCTTAAATTTTTCAGACATTTTTTTATTCATATTTTTTCTAGTTCTTCATATGATACTTAGTTTCATCTTTTGCAATGTTTGAAAAGGTATATATAGAAAAAAAAATCTGTGTAGTCGATAGAGAAGTCCTTGAAATTTACATTGCATGTCTCTGTTATATTTGCCATACGTTTTATACATTTTTATACTGAAAGAAAAGAAGGATTAATAAAAGCTACAGACTATGCATTAATTAAACAAAAAGAAATCATAAGTATTTGAATAACCAAATATAAGAGAAATATTTTCAACAGATAAACATTTTAAATATAACAAAATGTAAAAGTAACGAAGATTTCGCTTAATTGAACATTGACCTTATTCTGTAACAGTTGCTATTATACTTATATTTCGGAAAATATTTAGACATAAACTACAACTAAATAAATTTTATAAAATATGAGCGATTCTTTCATTTAATTAAAGAAAAAACAGCCTGAAAATTATTTGTTTCATAATTTTCAGGCGCTTCAGGAGTTTTCAAATACTTTGGGACAAATATAACCTGAGTCTGCTATACCTATAAATAATACATTAAGAGATATGTAAGTGAAATTTCCAAATATCGAAAAATTTCATGAATCTGGGACTTTTTGAATTTATAAAATATATGAACTCGGTACAGAATTTAGAATTTTCTGGACACCTCCTACTAGCACTTCATATCTTAATTTTTTTAACAGCACAATAAAACTTAAAAAAAAATAAAAAATCAAGATATTATGCTTACTTGAAAATTAAGAGAATAAACTGAAAAAAAAAAAAAAAAGTAAAAAGGTATAAGTGATATTCGGTTGGTGAGCTTGGGGCAATTGTAAACACTGTGGTTACACTTCCCGCAATATATGAAATTCTTGGGGTAAGTGTAACAACGGATGACAAGCTAAAAAACTTAAGAATAAGAACAAATAAAAAGTAACCATCAAAATCTACACACAAAACTTAGTTTCCTTACTAAAAACTGTGGAATTTACTTTAAGAGTGCAGTAATGGCAAACTTTTGATTTTGGAAGGGCTACTCCATCGGAGAAGAAAATATAAGCAACTTTTCAGAAACTATCACTGATTAATTTTATGTTCCGTTTCTTAAAAACTAAAAATAATAAAAAAAATGGTTCAAACAATTAGATATTATCAATATCAGCTGCAAATTGAGCTTATCAGTGAGGTTACAAGCCGTCGTTACACTTCTTCCGTGATTACACTTCCCCCTTTACACCCCCCCCCCTTTCTCTCTGCATATATATACCCTGTGTCCCATAAGTCTGTAGACATTTCAAAAGTTCATACAAGTCGAGGAATAGGCAGAACTGAAGGCGGTTTGTGAAAAGTTACTCTCGGGAAAGGTTTTTTTTTTTTTTTCCTGAAAAAGAAAAAAATTAGGTTTTTCGTCGATAGAGGGCGTTGCGTGTAAGCATAACGAGAAATATGCAAATCAGAGTCCTGTAAATTGCACGGTTTTACGATTAACACAGCTTATTTCTAATTTTGACTCCTACTTGTGCATACATGAAGTCTTAATTGTGGTTCCGACTTAGTGACAAAGGGTCATTGGTAAAGATGTTTGATGCAGTTAGTGGTGCCGTAACTCGTTTGCAAACTGTAATTTGTGGTGATTGTGGACACATTGAACAGGAGTTATATACCTGTAAACATTTGCATCGAAATAAATACAGTTTTTCATGAAAATGCGTGATTTGCTCACGTGAAGCGACCTCTGTCGAGGAAAATTTTAACTATTATTTTTTTTTCTTTACAAAAAAAAAAAAAAAAAAAAAAAAATCCCCCTTCACGAGAATGACTGTTTCACAAACTACGTTCAATTCAACCAATTTCTTCATTTTTTATTAATTTTCAAAATGTCTACAAGCTTATGGGACACCCAGTATATGAAGACATAAAAATCATCATTGTGGGCAGTACAGTGTTTAAATAATGCGATATTTAAAAGCTGATTAAAAATTATTCTAGTACTGCGAAATATTTTTAGTAAGTTTGCTATCATAACGGAATCTCCTCGAATGATCAATCTCCAAGATCAATGAAAAGAGAAGTTTGCGTTTTATGAGTAGAAGTTATAACAATAAGATCCAGAAAAAGACTAAATGAAGAAAAGAAAAAAAAAACTATTTCTAATCGATGCGGCACTCTTGATATTTATAGAAGCTATTAAAAACTTGTAATAAAAAGATAAAGTATTTCAAAAGATGTCTCTAAAAAGAATTTTTTTTTTTCTTTTAATGCGAAGCTGTTAAATTATTTTTTTAATGTTTGGTTAAAAAAAAAGAGAGAGAGAGAGAGCGAGAAGATGAAGAAGTATTACATCTTGAATAGTAAAATAATAATAATAATAATAACAATAATGACAATTGACAAGTTCAAATTTATTCGTTGTACTTCCAGACAAAAAAAAAAAAAAAAAAAAAAAAAACATTACTTAAACAGTTTTATACATTCAGTGCCATATACATAATCCATAGATATATTAAAGTTATTATATCTTTTAAGAGAATTTTTTTTAAATACTAAATAAATAGCTGTAATAAATGTTTTAAATTTTATAATGCTATGCAAATTTCAAATTTCATATTTGACAATTATTTAGCTTGTTAGACACTTTAAATTCTCAATTTAATTTACAATGTAATTTTTATTTATATTATAGATATTTTACGATTTAAGTAAAATTGCTTTTAGTTGAATTTGACATTAGGGCATCCAACCAAGCCCGAAGCTAAAATGCCTTATCGGGAAGGATGGGGAAGGGTGGGGTATTGTCGTGGCTGGCCAAAAACTTAGCTAAGGTTTCGCATACACCAGAGCACAATGTAACGCGCAAAATGGTTAAATTATCCATTATTGGAAAGTGATCCTTGAACTTTGGACTTGTTTACAATAAAAGGCATTATTTTTTATTGCTCATTGAAGAATTTTACAAAAGAAATCCGACTTTTCCATGCCAATTATCGCAGCAGGAGGTTTGTTAGAGGAGGAAAAGGCCCTTCGAGGCTCGCGTAAACTCAAATCCCACATCAAAGGAATTTGAATAGAACAGTGGCGGATTTAAGGGGACACTGACATTCACAATTGAATATTGCAACTGTAAATTTTTTATTGGTCTAGAATAAAACACTTTGAAAAATCTTAGCCCTTCCCCCCCCCCCCAAAAAAAAAAAAAAAAAAAAAAAATCAAGTTCTGGATCCGCCACTGGAATAGAACCGACATTGCGCGTTGGATTGCACCCTGGTTTGTGCCAAGCTTAAAATCGTCGGTTCACTTCCTAACTGAATCGACCTGGAGGGAAAGAACATTTATTATATAAGGTACATATGCAATGTGAATAGGAATATACTTTAATTTTACCTACAAAACTGAGTCATACATACATATCATAAATATATAATTTTGCTGGAATATTGAAATGTTATAACACAAACTCCATATAATTCAACTGAAGTATCAAAAAATGTTTTTCATGCTCTTTAATTTTTTACTAAAAAATAGAGTTCTTACTAGCCAATCGGAAGGGAAATATAAATCTGAGGATTCTAAATAAATATTGTCTGTATTAATCAAAGAATAAAATGTTGAAAATAGATCATATTGTCCTGTTATTTTATTCTAATTTCAAAATGTTCATTTTACCTTGTTATTTTTTAATGTTTCTTTTAAATATACAAAAACTAATTAAATTGGTTAAACAATATTTTAATGTTTGCTTTTTATAAAAATATAGAGATATCGTAAAATTACTGGCTAAACGGAGAAGAATAATTCCTTACAGAAGGGAGGGGAGGGGGAGGTTAAGGATTTGACTGCGAGAAGAGTTGCATTAATGCCCTATTTTTAAATTCTGTATAACGTCAAAAAGAAAATTATTCATGTACAGGGTAGCCATAATTAAACTGCAAGTGTTCAAGGGGTGCTGGAGAAAAAACTACTGGGAATATTCCAGTGAAATTTGGTATCTACACGTTTCAGAACATGCGCAAATCAAATATGAGAGGGAAAAAACGCCATTTTCACCCGATAGATGGCGCTGTACCGTATTTCAACGCTCACCGGTGGCATATACAACTTCCATAACCGACAGATAGAGCATAATGACATTCTAAGAGGCATATAAACAATATAAAACATCACTTATAGTTCATCAAAATTCCATACAATTCGCTTCAGTAATTAAATTTTTACAATATCATGTAATCAAAAATTAACGCAAATTAAGATCACAAATTAAACAAACTATAAAGACGCTTTGGAAAACAATTAAACCATTATTTATTGAATGAAATTATCACATGATGTGCTCAATATGTGGAAAACCAGATGCAACCGCATGCTGAAAATGTAAAACAGCATGGTCCACCGTCGCATTTAAAATCTCTGATGTAACACACCTCGTGTGTTTCGTTATGCTAGATTTCAATTCAGCAACAGAAGCATGTCGTTCTCTATAAACCATATCTTTCAGATGTTCCCACAGATAAAAATCGCAAGGATTAAGGTCCGATGAATGTGGGGGCCAAGCGTTTTCGAAACCTCTGCTTATGTCTCGGTCCGCACCAAAGTATCATGTAGCAATTTTTAACAGGTTTAGCGACGTGAAGGGGTGCTCCGTCCTGCATAAATATCATGGTTTCTAAACAATATCTCTCTTGCAATGCTGGAATCAATTGTTCTCTCAATATCGCACCGTAGCTAGTCCCTGTAATACTACAGCGTTTGGGACCACTTGGAGTTGGGGTCTCAAAGAAATATGGGCCCAAAAGAAAATCACAAATCATTCCACACCATACACTTACATAATCGGAATGGAGGGGTTTTTCACGTTTAGCGTATTGGTTGCTCGTTCCTCATATCCTGCATTTATGCGCATTTACACTACCTAATAGTGTAAAATGCGCCTCGTCTGCCCACAAGATCCTCTGTGTCCAAGTGTCATCCTCACTGATTTTCGATAGGACAAAGTTTGCAAAATCAATTCTTCGGGTGTCATCATGAGATTTCAATTCTTGAAGCATTTTAATTTTATACGGATAACGCCGAAGAATGTGGCGCAACACTTTATGCACAGTTGACCAGGGAAGAGATAATGTCCGAGCCACACTTCTTGCGCTCACTTGTTGCAGCATACTGGCTCCTGAACTGCTACTCGTAGTAGCAAAAGCATCATCAATTTGTTGCACTGTTTCCGCGTTTACGAGACGCCGCCCTCTTGTGCCTGGAATAACGCCCAATTCTCCTGTTTCTTCAAATATAGAAACCATATTTTTCGTTTCTTCAAATATAGAAATCATATTTTTCAATCCATTGACACTCATTGAACCTCTTCTTAATCGTTTCATACGCCGGCATTCTTTCAGAGTAGCTGAATATTTGCTACCATTCTGATAGAATATCTTCACTAACAATGCACGTTCCTTCTTATTTGGAGTTATGATTGACCATTATTCAATGTGGTCTTGTTTTTATATTGTTCGATGGGCTTAAAATTTCCATATATGCCGTCGATAAGCATTGAAACACGACACAGCGTCATCTATCGGGTAAAAATATCTATTTTTTTTTTTTTTTTTTTTTTTTTTTTTCATATTTGACTTGCGCATGTTCTGAAACGTGAAGATACCCAATTTCACTGGAATATTCCTAGTAGTTTTTTCTCCAGCACCCCTTGAACACTTTCAGTTTTATTATGGCCACCCTGTGTATATAAAGAAAAAATTATTTTTGAAGAATGGTAGTTTTCATCACTGATTCCAAATTTCTTGTCTGATTAAAGAGAAAATCTCAAATTACATGTACTCACTACATTTCTGCTTTCACAATGCACTCGTGTTTATTTATATCACTTAATGAAAGCCTTTGCTTTTTTTTTTTTTTTTTTTTTTTACCTGGTACAATCGTTCTGGGTTTGAGCATATTATGGTGTTTGTAAATTTTATTATCTGTATCTACTTATTGCCAAAAATATTTTATAATTACTTCTTTAATAAAAATTTAAAATCCAAGCGAATGTATTTTATTTTCATAAATTCATCTAAATATATTGGATGGTTACAAAATCCATCCCTGACTGTGAAAATCTATTGTAAAAAAGCGGTTAAATTTTGGCACTAATATGTTTTGTACCTTATAAGGATGCTTTTAATGTTTTAAATAAAAATATACACTTTAGAAATTTCAATATGACCATGTTCGGTTGATCGAAGAATATCAAAGCGGTATTCCAATTCTCACCACATATTGTCAAACATTTCAGCGGCCATGCTAGACACAGCATTTGTGATCCTAACTTTCAGTGTATCAATATTGATACACTCAAGGTGAATTTATTAAAAGTTTATAAACGTCTTTACAATATATCGAAACAATCATAAACTAAATCATAAGAGATTTATTTATTTATTTTTCAATCAAATAAAAATTTAAACGTATTGATAAAAATATTTAAAATTTTTATTTGGCAAAATTCATAATTTTTTTTATAATTAAAATAAATATTCTGGAATTTGGGATACATATATATCTATATTAATAAAATTACATTTTTGTCTGTAAATATGTCAGATTCAAAAAATTTCGCGATATCTTCGCGTTTCACACATAGTGAAAGCCAAAAAATACTTCAGAAAATTTTCTGTGTGTGTGTGTCTGTCGTATGTCTGTAACGCTATTTTTGTCCGGGTATCACGTGGGAATGGCTGGACGTAATTCAACGACACTTGGCAGGAATTTAGGTCTTTATCCAACTTAAAATTATATTTATCAATTCTTCCCAAATTTCTTCCCCGTTCTTCCCTGGGGGAGGGGAAGCAGGCAAAAACACATTTGTAAGCATAACTCAGCTCAAAATTACTTCTCGGTGAAGAAATTGCACATGGGGAGGCTAAATTTGAGTACAAGCAAAACATTATCTGCGATATAGAATTTTTCTTTTTTTAAGGGGAGGAAGAGGGAAAATCGATTTTTGGCGGGAAATTTTGCAAATTCCGGATTTTTGAGTAGAACTCTATCAAAAATGGTATAAAGATGTTGAAAACAGCCATGCGTCTTCTTTAGGATATTTCCAGAAACACATTTTTTTTTTTTTTTTTTTTTTTTTTTTTGGGGGGGGGGGGCATTTCGAGGGGGCGAATTCGGGACCCCCCTCCCAACCTTTTAGAAGAAATTGCACATAAGGGACTAGAGTACAAAAACAAAATCTATGGCTTTGGAATTTTTTCATTTTTAAGGGAGGGTGGAGGGGGGAGTAGAAAAACCCTTTTTTCCAAAAACCCTTTTTTTGTGATTTTCGGTTTCAAGGGGGAGACGTTACGAGGGGGAAAATTCGAGAACCCCTTTTTTATCGCTAAATTTGTCCTGAGAAATCTATAGGATCTGTGGTCACGAATTTTGGTGCTTAAATTGTTTATATATATCCTACACCTATTGTAACAGAATTTTACAAAATTAACCTCTGACCTTCCCCCCCCCCCCCCCTCAGATTAGGGACAATAAATACTTTTCCAAGCGAAACCTTGTTCCAAATTATCTCGGTAAGATAATTTTTCAAGTGTCGATTGGTTCTGCATATACCCAGCAAGCACTATAATGGGATTTTGTGAAATCTGCAGTTCCCCCATGTGAAGGCGGAATAAAATGCTCAAGAATAACTCTGCTCGAAATTATATCTGGAAAGCGATTTTTTATGTGTTGGTTGGTTATGAGTACACAGTACACACACTACAAAGACTGTTTCGAAATTACTTTCTACAACGGGGCGGGGCAAAAAACACGTTTTCAAGCTTGAATCTGCTCCAAGTTATCTTAGAAAACAGATTCTTGATGTATGGGTCGAATATACGTATCCATCACGTAGTATAAAGAGATTTTGTGACCACCCTCCTTTTTCCTTTCACACCCATTAAGAGCGGATGGAGGCAAAAGTACGTTTTCACACATAACTCAGTTCCATATTATCTCAGAAAAGCGATTTTTTCATGTGTCAGTTGGTTACGTGTAGGCAACACGCATTCTAAAAAGATTTTGCGAAATGACCCCCCCCCCTTTTTTTTTTTAGGCAGGCGGGGCAAAAAGCACGTTTTCAAGTTTGAATTTGCTACAAATTATCTTAGAATGGCGTATTTTGGAGCGTGGGTGTTGATTAAATGTACACATTCTGCACATTGTTGGGATTTCGTGAAACCTATAACTTATCTGCTGTGGAGGGGGGGGGGGGGGTAAAAAGCGGATAAGGAGCTGTAGAACGCAGTGGGGATTCGGAATCCTCACGTTGCAAGCGGGAATAACTCTACGGAACAAAGCGGGAAATTTAACTTAGGTTTCGACTGATTTAAGTGTTTTTTTTTTTTTTTTTTTTTTTAAGATTTTATTAACAATGATTTGAAATTTTGAGAACTTATTTAAATATAGTGTCCAGTGACGCAGGCAAAGCCCACTGGTGTATATATATCAGCATCAGATACCAAATGCATGATAATTGTTATTAATTGTAAAAAAAATACATTATGAAATGCATTTATTAAAAATTTCGTTTTTTCTCAAGGTTTACATAAGGAATTCACAAGTAAGAATTTGCTACAGTAAATTTATAAATTAGCTTTTTACTTTTATGTAGTCTCACGTTATAATACAACATTGATAATGTGTGAGCTGAAATGAAATGGTTTTACTCACATTTTGAATCGCATGTTATTACAACTAACATATTTTAAGTGTAATCTTAAAACAAGAAAAAATATGATAAAACAAATAAGCATCTAAAGCTTAAAGCGAGCATTATTTTCATATGACGCAGGCTTTTCGTGCTTTACTTTATTTTGAATATAAATAGCAAGATATTCAATAAACGTGACAGATCGACGTAATATATGAGTAGCAATAAAAAATTTAAATAAAGGATTTAGTACTGAAAACCAAATATAATTTAGAGTATCGATTTTTAAACTTTCCGCGTGAAGTAAGGTAAAATATGTTATGTCTTGCGCATATTGGTTTTTTATGTAGCACGCAGTAGCTGTCTTGGTTAAATATTCACTGTAGCTCTACTTTTCTCAAAAACGTAGTAAACGTCTTTATTGTCCCTTTACAATAAAGTTTAAATAATAAATTTCAATACGTTGAAAAAAATGTATGGAAATTTTCTGTTGCTAAACAAAATACAAAAGTTGAGAACTTTTCTGAAACTTTTAAAAATTCACTTTTTTCTTTTCTTTCAGTCAAAAGGAAAAGTATGTGAAATGCTTTTCTCTACTTTTTAATTTAAAAATCTGTTTTTTTTTTTTTTTTTTTTAGCAGTATTTTCTACTGAAATTTTAGGAATGTAATTATCAATGTTTTAGAGAAAATTATACTGGTAATTAACAGTGTAATTTAAAATGTAGTTCCTAAAGATACCAAATACAACTACAAAAGTTCAAATAATTTATATTACGTACTTAATGTTATATTTAACAGTTATCAAAGAATGTCTTAAATCTTTTAAATTATATGAATATTAAAATCAATGCTTAAATCTTTTTAATTATTACTATTATTATTTAATTTGCAAATACTCATGTTAATAATAATAAATATTTTATATAAAATTACACCATATTAAAAACAAAATTCAAACTTCAAACATGCTTTTTCTTTAGCATCCTTCAAACGTATTCGTTTAATTAATAATATATATATCGAATCAAATAAATAAATAATCATTTAAATAACTAAAATCTAACGTTATTCAGAAATAGGGTAAAATGTTTAAATTGTAAAAAATACAGAATGATTTACTTATTTATTTATTTATTTTTGTGCGTGTGAGAGAGAGAGAGATCATATTCAAAATCCACTTACTCAATCGAACATCAAAGATGGTAAATCATAATAACTCAAGCCAAGTATGTTGTTCTTAAGTTCAACAACAATAGTGTCAACAACAATAACGTCATTTTTCACAGTCTTATCTACCTTTCTGAGCGGGGATTAGAACCCAGGAACCCTAGTTGTTTATAATCTTCAAAATACCTGTGTATTCTTAGGGTTGATAAATGAGCAATTTTAATCAAAAATTACCAAACACCTTTAAGTAAAATATGAAATAAAAAATTCTAAAGTAGCTTTTAGATAGAAGAATATTTACAAGAAAGTAGACTGTAAAGCATGTAAGCAAAATTAATTTTTTTTATAAATTCTTAATCAAAACGAAGTTCTATTTGAAATTTTGAGCTTAGAAATATTTATTAAAAACATTTTATATACGATTTCGTTATTTTATAATAATCAATATAAACGGTATAAAATTATAAACGGAATACCATAAATTGCTGGAGAATAAAATAATAATAATAATAATAATTCAATTAGTTTTATTATATTTGTATTTTCTAATAAAAACTATAATAGCTGAGACTAAGATATATGTAAAACGTTTTTTTATTTAATATTCAGTTATAAATAGCATGTTTTTTTTTTTTTTTTTTTTTTTTTTTTTTTTTTTTTTTTTGTTATATATGTGTATATATATATATATATATATATGTATATATATATAACGTTGCCGCTTTTATTATTATTATTATTTCTATTGTATCAATACGGTCAGTTTAATATACATATGTGAATACATATTGGTTTGGTCAATAGAATAAGAGTATTATAGAGGAATTAATCTTCAGTCAATCTATCTGGATTTTATCAATAGAGAAATATTACTATATTTCGAATTTAAAAAAAAATCCAGTCTATGCTCGATAACAGCAAATCTCCTATGAACATTGTGCGCTGCTATTCGGGGAAAGATATATTAAGGTTCAAAGTTAAAGGTTCATCGTAACTGATACAAGTGGTTGTTGCCTGTTAAGACTGTGAAGGTAGTTGACTTTATACACTGTAAAATTAGAAGGCAAGTAGAATTAAATTTCCAGGTAAAAGGGATCATGAACTGATTTTGCGTTTTTTAAAAAAGCGTAGTTAAAATATACGTAATTTACAAAATCCAATTTTTTATCTTATAATTTCTGATATTTAAAGAAAATTTACAAATTAAATCGTCTAAAATTAAATTAACTTATGGCTGTTTGTTTTATAAAATATATGATGCACATTTGTATATGAATAAAATTTCAATTTCTGAATAATTTAGATATTTCTAATAAAATTGCATATTTGTTCAAATAAATTGAGGAGTTGTTTGAAAAAAAAATAATAATATAGGAGGCCTGTATGGGAACTTTATATTTATATATTGCCAATAGAAAATGCAACTATTTTTCAGTCAAGTAACATATTAAATTATATTGGATACAAAATCCATAACAGCTTTCTCAGAATATATGTATTAAAAAAAAAAAATACGTAGACTGTCAAAAACATATTAATCAGTGTCATTGTATAAGTCATTTTTCCAAAGAAAAAATGTATCATAATATTGCAAAAAACCCAAAAAGTATTTCATAATCCTAGTGAAAAAGACAAAAAATAATACACGTTAAAAGAAATAAATAAAAAAAAAATTCTCGTAAAAAAAAAAATAGTGAAAAATCAGATTTGTATTTTTACAAGCTATTCGCAAAAAGGAAAAAAAAGTAAAGTTTTGTTTAAAGAAAAAAAATTGTTTTCTTCTGAAGTATAAAAATAAATCATGGGTGGAAAAAAGTAAATTGAAAAATGAAACTGAAAAAAATGCTATTTACCAGATGGTTCTCTCTATTTTTCCAAAATTAATTTTAAAACAACTACTAGTGATATACTGATAATTCTAAAAGAAATCAGATCGGTGTATTTTAAGAAATACCAAATAACAACTCTCAAAAGCCTTGGAGAATAACTGGGAAAAAATCAGAAAAGAAAAACTAAACAAAATGAAATTAATTTTGTTTAGATCGAAGTTACATTCAGCAACTTAAAAAAATCGTTTGACAGAATTCGGAAAATGTTTTTATCAAAAAAAAGGAATAATTAAGTATTTAGGAAATTTTTCTTTTTTTCGTTTTAACTTTTACATAAAAAAAAAAAAAAAAAAAAAAAAAAATTAACATCAATAAACTTTTTTTTTTTTAATTATATTGATAAGTTTGAAAGAATACAAAAAACGTTCTGTTATATTTGTAAAATAAACAGTTATCCATTTTGATAATGTGCTTATTGAATTCAAATACTTTTTCTTAATCATTTAAATTTTTAGTAATAATGAATATTTATAATTTTTCGCGAATGATTTTAATTAGTCCTTAGTAAACTTAAAAGCGTGTTTCTGAGCATTAAATTTATAAAAACCACTTATCTTATTAGCTAAATCATTTGTTTTGTTTTAACTTATAAAAGAAATAAAATTATAATTTTCTTTTGAGAATATTAAATGTTTTTGATTTATGTCATTTCGTGAAAATATTTTCCCAAACATTTTTTTCTTAGAGATGCCCATTAAAAATGCCCATATCTGTAACTGTAAAACAAGTTTCACGACATGAATACGTTTAAAGGAAGAAAACGGATCTTCCTGCTGGGAGACAGTTTTCTCTTACATTAATTCGGCTTAAGAATAAAATTTTTCATAAATTTAGTTTACATAAAGTGCTCTTTAATAGTTTAGAGTTTAATTTGCTATTTTTAATTAATATTTAAAAAGAGAAATTATATAAAGATAGATTTATATACATATTTACAAATTTGTTGTATTATCACTTGTTATGTATCAAATTATAGCTAATTATACTTAGAATATGAATTGAAAATATAGTCTTTCTTACAATAACACAGTTATAGAAATTTGACCTCTAAAATAAAAACAATTAAATTGCATAAAACAATTGCTTTAAACTTCATAGAAATACATGCATATAAGTGCATCTTTATCAGAATTGGTCAGAAAAAAAAAAAAAAAAATGACATATCATGGGAAAAAACTATCTCTAGTTCTCTAAAAAAAATCCATCGCCCTCGATTTTAAATGATAGAATAGTATTCATTTTAAACCGTTGATTTTTTTTTTTTTTTAAAGTCCTAAATAAAATTTATTGGTAATATATCTTCAACCTTATTTTAATTTTTCATTATTTAATTATTTACTCATAAGGAAAATTCGCCATGATATTAAAGCCGTCACGCTTTATGTCACACTCGTCAGAAAAAATAATATTTATTTATTTATTTTATTATATAGAGAGAGTTTTCATAGCTAGAATTCCTTTAGAAAACAATATTATTTTGCTTAACTTATTCTATCTTAACTATAAAAAAAAAAACAATCAACAATTTATCATAGTACAATTCGGAAAAATTTTAAATATTGTAGATGCTAATGAAAATGCATGTCAGGAAACTTTCTCACTCGTAACGAAATGAAAAGAAAATTGATTTGAGAAAATTAAGTAGTAGAATTGTTTTTGATTACTGTAGAATATATTGCAATAAGCTAAAGTATTATGCTGATTTTTTTAAAAGAAATCATTTGAAAAAAAAAAAAAAAAAAAAAAAACATGTGCCTTTAGAAAATGTTATAACACTTTAAAATAAGTCAAAATGTCATTAAGTGCTTGACATTTATTTATATTTACAAGTAGAAATATTTTTTAATAATTTGCGTTAAAGTTTTCTAATATACACTACCTACCAGTAATACGTATTTGGACACTTTCGAATTTAGACGTTTTGTCAAATATCTAAAAAAGGTCTTTGGGAATCATCTTGAAACTTTAGCAGTATAAAGAACATGTTATACCTCATATTTCAGCAAATGTTTTTTTCGAAGAATAAAAGGGGTCGAGTAAAAAATTAAAGAAAAATCAAAATGTTTTGCATCACCCTATAAAAAGTTATGTTTGAAATGCGTTTTGGATGTAGCGTGTGATTATAAAAATTCATCTAATTTTCTGTATAAATTCTCATGAGGTTATCACATATATTCATGGAGCTATAACGGTTTCTTTAATAAAACTCCCACTTTTTAATTATAACACATAGGGTACTAGACCCAGTGCAGTGCCAGTTTTAGGAAGCTTGGCATACAAAATTAGTTACAGCATACTACAATCATAATGCAGAAATGTTAAATATCCTACGAAATATAAGCATTTTTACTAAATAATTTTTAACTTTTTTTGAGAGAGAGGAACTGAGATTATATTCATTCTATAACTCATAACTGTTTGAATTTACACGAAAGTTCCTTGAGGTTTTCAATAAGTAGTTATAACTTTTGGCTGTTAAATTGTGCAAATGAAATTTTTATAAAGCTTGCGCATGCGTGATTAAAAATTATTTAGTGAAAATGCTCATATAGTTCATTTCAGTAATCTGTGTCTAATGTAGTATGCCGAGTTTAATAAAAATAGCTTTACACTGGGTCTAGCACCCAATGCGTTATAATTTAAAAAGTGGCCTTTTTTTTTAAATTTTTTAAACAAACCATTATATCTCCATGAACATATGTGGTAGCCTCATAAAAATTTATACAAATAATTAGAAGAATCCTGGTAATTACACGCTACAGCCAAAATGAATTTCAAGCATTACTTTTTACAAGGAGAGGCAAAACATTTTAATTTTCTTAAATATTTTACTTGTCCCTTTTTCCTCTTCGGGAAAAAACTTTTACTGAAAATGTATGAAGTGTAACATGTTCTTTATACTTCCAAAGTTTAAAGATTATTCCTAAAGAATTTTTCTAGATATTTGACAAAATATCTAAATTCGAAAATGTCCAAATACTTATGGTATTTCTCTATATATTAAAAAAAAGTTACTGTCGCTGGCGTCAAATTTTTTTGTCTGCAACAGCATCTTCTCGCGGAGGGCAGGATCCTACGCGTCATGAGAGGTATCAATGTGTTCCGAATATTCCAAGGAAGACATTTCAGCTGCTTAGAAATTTCTATCATTTTAATTAAAGAAGTTATTAGCTAAAAAAGACAGGTTTATGAAGGTACTCTATTTGCCACATTGAAAAAAGTTTCTCCCAGTGACGTTGTTCTTCTGTCATGAAGTCATTTTACACGGGAAAATTCAATATGATCCATGGTTGTAAGAAGACAAAGGTAGGCAGGTAGGTTGGGTATAACGTCGCACCAGCACGGCGGTATGGGTAGCAGGCGACGGTCTGGGACGCACCCATGTTCCGGAGATATGCCATCACAATTTTGATACTCCACGGAGGGGATGGTTCCCCCGCTTTAGTGATCTCCAGAGGTATAGATTTGGTGGGAATATGGAGGACTTTGAGGCCACGACGGATTTTATGTCCACTATCCACTATTAGTGTGCAAGACGGTGTTTGGCCGGCTCAAATATCGAATCGGCCAGTTACGAGCTCGGCGCTTTACCGACTGGGGTACCGCGGCCCGGAACTATGATTTTAAAAAAGAAAGAAAATAAATGTCAATGTTGCTATTAGTACCTTTCTTCCCTGCTTTTAGAAAATTAATTTTCTTACACGAAAAAAATATAATATGATCCATGGTTGTAGGTAGGTAAGTAGGTAGGTTAGGTTTGACGTCGCACCATTACTGCAGTATGGATGACTGGCGACGGTCTGGGACGCATCCCCGGAGACATATCACCAGAGTTTTGATCCTACACGGAGGGGATGGCTCCCCCACTTCGGTGACTCCCAGAGGTATAATTTTTATGGAAACATGGAGTACATTGTGACCACGACAGATTTTACGTGTACCAGCTACCATTAGTGCACACGACGATCTTCAGCCGTCTCGAGTACCGAACCTGCAATCTTACAATTACGAGCTCGACGCTCTAGCGACTGGATACGGCGCGGCGGTCCTGATCTATGGTTGTAAAAAAGAAATAAACAGTGCCATACACTAAAGCTGTAATGCAAAATGGTCTAGATATACAATTTTCTTTTTTTTTTTTCCACAAAAAAAAAAAAAAAAAAAAAAAAATATTTTTAGCATAATTTTTATATAAATAAATAAAAATAAATAATGTTCTATTAAATATTATATATTTCAATTTGACATCGAATATGGGGATTTTTATAATAATTTTCTGCCTTTGTCTTGTGCTATTATTATTCCTAATCAGTGAAAGAAAAGCAGCGAATAGGCGGGCAGAGCTCTGCATGTGTTAATAAGTAAAGTGAGTCGGGGTGGGGGAAGGCGAAGCTTCCCTTGGGGGCTGGTGAGCGGAGCGAGCAGGGCGCAGAGCCCCCTAGTAGTGTATAATAAAAACTATTAATCTTTTAACTATAATATGGGAAGATTATGATATCAAATTTAACACAGAGATTTTGTTTTAGCCTAATGTTTTGATTGTATACTGTAAAGAAAAAAAAATCCTATTATAATACAGAAATTTTATGGCAGCAAAGGTGCCAGAAAATATCAATATGCCATGCAAAACACACGCTCTCAAATATTTTGTGAAACAATAGAGTACATAAAATATTCGAACACAACAGATTTTTGCGTAGGGCCCACTGAAAAAAAAATCTCTCATTAAATAAAATTCTCCAGTTCTCCTAGTAGGATCGAACCACATTCCATTGCATAGTTGGCGATGAATTGACATCTTAAACACGGAAAGCAAACTTTTTCGGTTACTTTGTACTTCGCAATCATCTTTTGATACAAATAATGAAAGTAGATACGTATCCCATTAAATTTTTCTATAATGCCAAGTTCTCTGCATGCAAATCAGAAGAAATATGTAAGTATCAGATAAACACTGTATTAAAGGTTACAGAGTTTAGATGATTACAGTAAAAAAAAAAAAAAAAAAAGTTTTTTTTTTTTTTCATAGGTAGAGGTGTAATTTTCTACTAAATTTATTCTGTTTCAGAAAACTGAAATTTCCTATAGGAAAGTTCCAGAAATTTCGTATCTTTTTTAACAGAAGTTTTTTACAGTGTATAAGAATAGTTATAAATACTTTTTTTTTTTTTTAGTTGTTATGAATATATAAAATCATTTACTGAAAATATATTACTATTTTCTGCTTTTTATTTTAATTTTAGACAGGATTTTTCTTTTATTTGTACAGTACCTTAAAAGGAGGATTTTTTCCTTTTCTTTCTTTCTTTCTTTTTTTTTATTCTTTTTATTATTATTATTATTATTATTATTATTATTATTATTATTATTGTGTTTCAGTTTGCTCTCTTGGATCGTATGCCACATGTTTAAAAATGCACAAATATCTAAAAATATTTAAAATGACACAAATTGTATATTTGAAAACTACTTATAGTTTATTTTTATTTTTCTTTCTGAATATTAAAATGTAATTGCAGAAAATAACTATCCAAAACTTTCCGTAAATATTAAAAGAGTATTTCAGCTGCTCCTCACAAACATACTTCACTAGCAATTCTTTATAAAATAAATAATAAAGGAAATCATCAACGATATCAGCTTAGGAAACAAAAATCATCTAATACCTAAACGGCTATTATGTCATTTTAAACAGATTTACACAATTAGTTAATAAGAAATGTGATTGAGTTTCTTTAAAAAAGTAATTAGAATAAATAATTGGAATACTCCATATAATTTTCTCTAGATAATTGCAATATTAGACCTTTTATCCATTAAGATATTATTAACGAAAAATGAAGAATGAAGAATAATTATTTTTCAAGAATATTTAATGCTACATTCATTAGTATCTTTTTATACACTGTAAAATTTCGTTTTAATTAGTAATTTTTTTTTTTTTTTTTTTTTTTTATAAATGTATCTAAAAAAATAAATAAATAAAAGCATAGATTTGAACTTTATATTAATCAAAATTTTATTATTTATAATTTATTTTATATATTTATGTATATATATACAATTTTATAAAATTTGTATTAGTGATGACGTTTCATTAAGTCTGTAAATAAGTTGAAAACTCAGTAGATTACTCAACAATATATTATGCAGTTTATGTTTTGTTTTTGTTTTTTTTACTAGCTTGTTTACTTTATATTAATAAACTTTTACTTTTTGTGACAACAAAATTTTATTTGCTAAAATTTTCTATTATTCATTCAAAAGTAATAATCAGTATTCATACGCGAAAAACAGAAACAAAGTAATTTTTATATTTTCTTTCTTTTTAAGAATTTCTCCTTCACCCCACTGCACGAAATTTTTCATGCGTAAAATACTTTCAACGAAAGCATTTTATCTTTATACAACACATGAAAAATTTACAAATTTACAAATTAAATATTTATTTTTATTTATTTATTTATTTATTTATTTATTTTATTTTATTTTATTTTATTTATTTTATTATTATTATTTTTTTTTTTTTTTTTTTTTTTTTGTAATTTCTACTCTGCACCACCATTATTACAACATTACTCACCAATTGATTAAAAAAATTATAATAAATGAAAGTTTAAAAACGTATACTATCTGTAAAATGTTTTGCATTTTTAAAGCAAATTTAATGTAATAAAAGATTCATGCTTAATAATGTATTAGAAAAATAATGTAGTATATCACAAACATTACTTTCTCATATACTAATTTACAAATATTATTACAAAATAAGGCGTGATATATGAGGTGCTTTATTTCAAAATTTCCGATGTACATTAAAAACAATTCAAAGTAGCGTTTGATTTATATATATATTTCTGCTTGAGGGGCCTACTGCCCATCTGAACCCCAGATTTAAATATTGTGACTACAGTCATTAAACATTAGATACTGTTATTAAATTTAAATATTGATTCAAATTATTTTAAAAACTTCCACCAACACCACTCATATAAATTTATTTTACTAAATTTGATTAAACCTATATAACATTTGTAAATTAAATGCGCATCAAATGCCCTGTATTAAAATTTAGCACAGTAAAATAATACATAACAGCAATAATAGTCATCTAATTTTATTCATGATACTCGTATCACAGTTTTTTTCTGTAGTTCTGTAAACGATGAATAAATTATTTTTATTTTACATTATATGTAAAACATGCTTTTATAAAAAAAAAAAAAAAAAAAAAAAAGGTGTTAATTTCATTTCATTTTGTTTAATCTAAATATTTTTAAATGTATACCAACGAAAAATTTCATCCATGGACAAAGTGTATTTGAATTATTTTGTATGAACCGTCTTACCTCAAAAATGTTTTTTAAATAATATCCCTTTATCATACAGAATTGGTCTTAATTCTCGTATTTGTTTTCGCGTCATGTTTTTAAAAGATTCACATACAGATACACAGACCAACGGCTGAAAACTCGATGTTCTTATTCAGAGGACCTCAAAACGTGTAATCTAGACAAAGATCAATTTCGAAAATTTCCCCGAAAAACATTATTTTCTGCATAATATATGAGTATTAGAAAATCAAATTGATATAAATTTAAATGATAACTAAAAAGAAATTCTTGTGATGCGAAAATAAAATTTAAAAATTTGTTCTGGAATGTCAATCACGTTTTGCAGTAACTTTGTACCAAAGAAATAACTTTTTCATTCATTTATTAAAAATATATAAAGTGACTGAATAAGGTTGTTTGCAACAAGCAAATAGTTTTCTGTTTTATTCTATATTTATCTGGTACTACTCCGATTCAAAAAATTACAATAATGAAAGAAAATATGATCAAGATATTTGGAAATCTAATATAACAAATAAATAATCAATGATATCAAATATAAATTATCATAATGTAAATCTACATACTTTGTAGATTATAAGAATGTAAACATTTTACAAAGAAAGGAAAAAAAATATGTTTAAAATAGCAAGTGAAAAAAAATTTTAATATTAGAATACTTTATAACATGGTTCAAAAAATTAGAATATGCAACTATTTTTTTATCGGTTTAGAGAACAGCTGTAAATTTCATTAACTGTGGGACTAACATGTGTTTAGCGGAAAATAAAAATTAATTTGGCATTTGATTTTAATTCAGTGTTTGCTTAATATGGGGTGAAAGAGCGACTTATCTGAGGCTGGGAAATTTCGTAATGTGCACTTGCATAAGGAAGGAAAAGCAAAACTGTTTATAGCAAATGAAGTGAAATGTTCTCAATCAAGTGTGAATAGAGTTTTGAGAGAATGTTCTAATAATAAGTGTTTTCAAAATAAACTTTAAAAGTGGTCGAAAACCAGTAACTTCAGCAAACGATGAGAGAAAATTAAAAAAAGATTGTGGAAACATCGCTTTCGAAGTGCGAGATATTTGTAGAGAAAATGGAAAGAAGTAAACACAAATGCCTAAAGATCTACAACATTACGACGAGTTCACAAATTATGTTTTAGATCATGTGTGCCTAAGACAAAGCCACTCTTATCATTTAAGCAAGTGGCTGCTAGAGTTAAATGATGTAAACAAAGGCTTTTTTGTGGTCAAAATGGAAAAGATACTTTTCAGTGATGAAAGTATGTTTTGTGTGTTCCATGGGGATCAAGGTATAAGTGTTTAGAGACTTAAACAAGAAGGTTTTGATTAAAAAAAAGTTTAAAACGTTCGGTTAAATTTGCGACCTCTATCAGGGTATGAGGCTGCATGACTGCACAAGGTCCAGGTAGGCTGTGTAATGTTTACAAAAAAGTCAATTCAGAAGTATATCAAGAAATTCTGGAATATTTCATGATACCTTCATCTGAGGATTTTTGTGATGACGATTTCGTGTTTCAAAAAGATTCAGCTTATTTCCACACTTCCAAATCGACAATTAAATGGCTCCAAAAGAAGGAAATAAATGTACTTCCATGGCCTTCGAACTCACCCGATGTAAACTCCATCAAGAATTTGTGGGGAATTATGAAAAACTACTTTAAAAAGTTGCACCAAGAGATTAAAAAAAATTATTTATAGTTTGAAGAATATATGGGTGAATTTTAGCAAAAAAAAATTTATGAACTTTTAGTCAATAATATAACAAACTTTTTAAGAATTTAGCATATTGACATACAATGTATAACTCATTGAAGCTAAGGCTAATGCAACAATGTACTAATTAGCATGTAAAAACCCATCGAATTTAAATTGTGTACAATATATTTACATTATTCTAATTTTTTAAACCATGTTATAAAGTATTCTAATATTTTGAGAATGCTCACTTGCTATTTTAAATACTTTTTTTTTTTTTTTCTAAAATGTTTCCCTTCTTATAATCTACAAAATATTTAGATTTATATTATGATAATATACATTTGATATCATTGTTTATTTATTTGATAAATTAAATTTGCAATTCCTTTGACTATATTTTCTTACATTATTTTAATTTTTTGAATCGGAGTAGTATAAATATTTCTGTGATACACTTAATTTTTCAATCAAATTATGCAGGATATTCAAAAAAGAGCCTGCGATAAATATTTCTCCGTCTAATCCCATTTTCTTTTAATTCAAACAAATAAAGTAAGCGTAGTCAAAAGTGAAATTTTAGCTTTAAATTTCTTAAAACAAGATAAGCACATTTCATACACTGGTAAGCATATTTAAAATCAACCTGTTTCATCCAAAACGAGTGTGTTTGGGAAGGATATTATCTTTCTCTAAGTCCTCTCTATGTTTCAAGTAAGACATCTTTCAAATGGTCTGTGGAATATTCGTTGTCATGACAACCCGACGGCGCCACTTAGTCGCGTTTGCCGACAATTTTAGCCCACCCCCCGAGGTCGTCGCTATAGGCCTCGAAATGTGGAAAAGATTTATGAATTCCAGACGGATCGTCTTTTATATCATTGTAAGTATTATGTATAAATTTTAAACAAATCTTTCAATGAAATAATTTTGGCACAGTACAAATCAGTGATTTTACTTTTCGCTCCAAAATTAAACAGCAGATAATTACATATATATATTGCTTAATCTATTAAAAAATAAAAAACTGAAGCAGGAAACTGGTGAAAAATAGAAAAGAAAATATCATTTAAAAATTATTCCGATATTATGCTGTGCGAGAAATAAGGAGAGCATTTTTAATGAGAATCAGTACAGTAATAAAATATTTCTTTTATTGATCCATTGTTAATTATTTTCCAATAAGTTTATGTGAAATTAATAGATATTATTTATTACTTTGTAAAAAGCCTTTTGAAAAAGACCTTTTAAAAGTCTTTAAAAAGGGATCATTTAAGAATTTCATTTTTTTTTTTCCTTTAAAAAATATAAAATATCCCTTTAGTAGAATAAAAAGCATAAATTAAAAACATTTCTATACATATAAGTGAAGGAGAAGTTAAATTTGTATTTTTTTATTGTAGGTTAAAGGCGATTAAATGCACAAAATTTTCTATTTTTTGTAACAGAATTTTTTAACAGAGTAATTGTTGAGACTGAGTGTCTACGCGAGTGTACTATGTTATCGATATACATAAATGAATAATAAGTTATTCATAAATCAACGTATGCTATAAAAATGATAAAAACCTACAATTCAAAAATTGTCTGTCTTAAATAGCAATGTTTGGAAATACTGTAATTAATAGTCTTTTCAACAACTTTATTATCTATAAATCATTAAAAAGTGTTTTTTTTTTTTTTTTTTATTGTTTATATAAAGTTATTTTAAAAGCCTAGAAATTTTATTCACAAAATGCCTAGGCGTAAGCTGGGATGATAAAGTTAATTATCTTTGACTTTATAACAAGTCTTGTTCCCTGGGAACATTTTAACACTCAATATGTAATTTAAATGTTAGTTTTGAAAAAATGCTGACCTCTTGAATAAAAATTGAGTGCATGTCAGTTTTAAAAGAATAATAAAATAATGTCGATAAATGTCGTAGTAGAACTATATATATGGTTACTGCCGGCAGTCTAGGAGTCTTTCCCGAGTGTAGTCCAGAAACGTGAAACCATAGCTTTAGCCTCCATGTAGGGTGTTGATTTCGAAGGAAATATGTATAGTAGTATATAATAGAACATATCGTTTCGCATTTTTCCTTAGTCATTTTTTGGCAATTTATTACCACTTAATAAAATTTTATTCCCAAAGCCATTTTTCATTAAACAAAAAATTCTCTATTATATTAAATATCATTCTACAATTATACTTTTAATGACGTTATATATTGAAAATTCTTACCAGTAAAATATATGAGCTTCATATAAACAAGACATAAAATGTTGCCACCAAAACTTACCTAAAAAAGAAAACAATTACTTAATCATATTTCAATCAATCCATTAGCTGCATACATTAAATCAATAATTTAAAAAAAAAAAAAAAAAAAAAAAAAAAAAAATGTTGTTTCATGTTAAAAGCACAATCACATCATGCATTATGTTTAGATATTCAATATATCTAAAATATTTGAAACTGTTTTATTAAAAATTGTTAAAATATTTATTTTAAATAAGGTACTTATTATTAAAATACATGCATATACATATATATATATATATATATTTGAACAGATATTATCCTTAATAAATAGACAGATTAGAAAATCTTTATATCAGATCATTGATAAAATTCATTTCAAGTACACAACTGCAAAATATATTCTTTCCTTAATAAAATAATGAAATCCAAAAAAGCAATTATTAGAAGGGTATAATTAGAATAATAGCAATGAATATAGTAAATGTAACAACTAAATTATGGTATGGTATACAACCTATACGAAAGTGCATTTCGGTTGGCATCTCAAGTTCTAAAGTGTAATGCAATAAAGACGTAAATTTTGTTATTACTTGTATTTGTGTATTGCTTTAAAATTAGTGGGAGTTTTTCTTTCTACGGAAAAGCTCAAAAAAATTTTGTTTAATGTCCAAGTATAGTTAAAATTCTTTCATATATATGCAGTGCGAAAATGTATTAAAATGTCTAAAACCTTGTGGGCAAATAAATGTATAACTATATAGTTGCAGATACATATACAAATTTATTATAAAAACAAAAAAGAAAGATCATGCTTTCGATTAGATTATAAGCACGTTCTAACTTTTATACGTACAAAACTTTAAATAAAGACCATGAAATGCAAGAACTCGCAACAACTGTTTCGGGTCGTGTCTTCTTCCGACCTGAAACAATTATTGCGATTTCTTTCATTTTATGGTGTTTATTTGAAGTTTTGCACTTATTACTTTTAAACGCCAGTTGTGTAGTGCTTTTTCATAATGATCTAACTTTACATATCTGTTGCACTATTTAACCTTCAATGTATTTTTCCTCCGGGTTAACAGCTTAAATCACATTTTGTTTTTAATTAGGAATCAAGACAACTCTCAAAAATTATCTTTACACATTTTTCTTTTTTTATACAGAGAAAAACCATACAATGTGTTTCCATTGTGCAACCCTGTATATTATTTTAAAATATCAAAGCTACGCAAACATATTTTGAAAAAATTGAAACACACAAGGGTATTTTTATGCCTTTATTTCAAAAGTAAAAGCATTCAAAGATTGCTCATGTTTTATGCTACCCATACCTCATTCTACAGTAGAAAATTGTTTTATGTATATAATAATGTATATTAATTTGGTTACAACTTATTCAGTGTAACAATATTAAAACATACTTTATTAATAAATGTCATAGACCTCAATCCATCAGAAATCATTTGCGAATTCCTGCACACAAATTGCTATTTATATCGTTTTCAATAGAGAGCATGCCACGGTGAACTTGAATAACATATATCAGTTTCAAAACACTTTATAAATATTAACAAAAATTAGAAGACAGAGAGATGAACAGGCAGAGAGACAGACGAATCAAAGTCTATCTGCTTAAAGATCGTTTGAAAACATTAAATATATATAACATAACTAAAAATTCATTTCCAGCAATTTCATCCTCTAATATTCTATAATGCACATAATATAGATATTTTTGTGTGGCCCTTTCAATCAAAATATTAACCATTTCGTATTCTGTAGAAAACATGCTCTTATGCATATGATTAATACATGGAAATTTCGTTATAATTTCTGCAGCAGAAAGGTATTAAAAATAAGCATTTTATAAATACATCTCATAGAATGTAATATATTGGAAAACTTTTGAGTGTACGTGCACACGAATGAGTATACTTCTATTTTTTATCATTTTCAATAAGGAACATGCCATGGTTAAAATGAATAGAATATATCGATTTCAAATTATTTTAAAAATACTTAACGGGAGTCACAGCGCAGAGAGGCGAACGAACAAACAAACAGTCAAACCGATGTCATAAATACTTTTCAGATTTGTAGGAAAGTGTTAAAAAGAAACAATAATAATTATTATCATTATTTCACTTTAACGCTTATAAATTTAAGCATTTAATTAACATTTAAACATATTTATAATTTTAAGCATTTAATTAAGGAAATAAGTAAGAATTTTGACATTTTTAAAGTAAAGCATATACAAATAAATATTTAAATCGTTCTTTTAAGAATATTTTTCGTAATATTTCTCATTTAAATTCTCGGAATTTAATTTTAATGGAACTTTTTAAATTGTCGAATACATAAAGTAATATTTACTCTCATTTCTGCAGTTAGTACGTGAAATATATTCTTGTGCATTTCCATTATCTATTATTGATTATATTTTTAACAGAATAAAATACTTTAAATTAAATATTAGATTATTTGTGCTTATCTTTAAATTGCTTTTGAGCAGCGATAGATGCTTTAAAAATATCATCTATCTAAAACTATGAAATATTTTAACCAAATCAATTGAAATTAAAAAGGATAAAGTTACCTTTGAATTATAATTTATGAGCACCTTTCAATAATAAACTTTATTTCTAATTAATTGTTTTTTATATGTGTTTGTGTAAATTTTTAACTGATAACGTACTGCAAAATTACACGGAAAGTATAGAGTAAGATCTTATGTAAACAAACACAATAAAAAGTATTAACAATACCAAGAAAGAATACACAACTCTAAAAAAAGAAAGAAAAAAGAAAGAAAAAACAAAACGAAAACGAAAAGGAGAGAGTATAATAATTAAAAATAGAATAAACAAAAAACGTGAGTAGTTCGCCGTTAAAAAGCCTCTACAAATTACGTGATGGGAGAAACCCCCCAAACGCAACAAATTACTATAAGAATTATATAAAAAACTGTTGAAAGAGGAAAAATTTCACAACAATCATCATAAAGTATATTAACACGCTGAATAAATGATAAATAATAATAATTGTTATTATTACCAGTTTTTTATTTATTTATTTATTTATTTTCGTGGCCATAAAATTATACGAAAAATTTATATTTACAGTTACATATGCACAGATCTCTTAACATTTTTAATTAACTCTAAAACTTTATTGGCACCTGCTTTTATTTGACACCAATTTTGTTTCCGAGTAATTTTTTCGAATATGCAGTTTTGATTAAATAAGAAGAAAAATAAGAAGAATTCGTTAAAAAAAAGTGGGGAGAAATAAAGGCGGATGCTAAGCCACAGAAAAATTTTCAAATGTTGGTACAGTAGATGACAAAAGTTTCCGAACACTAGCGAAAGCTCCTATGTAAAAAAAGTACACTTAAAACAGTTTTGTTAAATAAATCCTTGTCGAATTCTGTTCTTAGTCAGTCTAAAAACAGGATTCGACAAGGATTTATTTAAGAAAACTGCATTAAGTGTGCCTTTTTTATATGGGAATTTTTGCTAGTATTCGGAGACTTTTATTACCGACTATAGCTTTGCATATATTCTCTGAAACTCAAAAAATAATCTAACGTGAAAGTTTCTACTAAATAAATGCGTCCTTTAAAAAAAAAGTACGAAAATAAACATTAAATAGTATTTATAACAGCACGATTTTCTAATGCCCGATATATGTTAATAATTATATTTATAGAACTTTAACTAAAGTAAGTTTCTACATATTCGTTTCAAAAACATATTTAACATTTTACTAGTACAAACGATAAATTCAAATTATTGAATAAGCTCTTAAACTCAGATGAAGACAATTTTGATAAACTAAGATTTTCTAACGCATGTCTCATAATAAAATTTCACGTATTTTGCAATTCAAAATTTTCAAGAATAGTACACAGATGTAAAACATCATCAACTGAAAACGAATCGTATGTGAACAAGTCACTTCTCTAATTTTACAGAGAAAGTATCAAACATAATTTTTACAGTTCAAAATTTGTAAGATGTCCCATTCTAACCA
This sequence comes from Salticus scenicus, assembly GCA_963930645.1. Classification (NCBI taxonomy): domain Eukaryota; kingdom Metazoa; phylum Arthropoda; class Arachnida; order Araneae; family Salticidae; genus Salticus; species Salticus scenicus. The sequence continues at coordinate 157,409,655 of OZ005649.1, read as the reverse complement.
ATCAATTACTTAATTATACTGCGGTTCCAATTAAATTATAAGGCATATTGACATATTGATTAAAACTTGAAAAACCTGCAATGAGAGACACTTGAGGTTTGTTATCGAAACAAATTTAGGAGAAATTGCGTGGTTTTCATTGATAATTATATCACCAACTGTAAATGTAAAAATTGTAAGAGTTGAATGATGAGTGGTATATCAAGGTAGGTACAAGATGAAATATCAGGTACAAAAATCTACTTTAGTAATTATATTTTTCTCAATAGTCTGCAATGTATCTTGAAAAGACGTTATAAACAAGTGAAAACTTCTATTAAAGTTATATATATTCATTATGTAAACTCCATCCAGCTTTAGTTTAGAGAGTATATATTTAGAATTATTTACCTTTTATAATATAAAATCAAATAAACTATTAAAAGATTGTATTAGTGATTGATTATTTAAAATTATGTTTTAAAACAATCTACTCACAGCTTTATAATAAAATTATATCCTCCACCAAAGATAAAGACATTAATTTTTATCTGACAACAAATATGATTAGAACCACTTGCATATTTAACCCTTTCGACGTTACGGCTTCTTTTCTATTGCTGCAATGAAAATACCTGAAAAGTTTACTGTATACTGCAAAATAGTAACCGGTCTTTAGAATTCAGCGTTGTACTTCAGGAAATCTTAGAGTTGAGAAGAAAAAATTTTTCCCCCACACACAGAGTTAAGCAGCAGGCTAATCCCTTTGTTGAAAGGGCGTGTATCAATACAATGGAAATATCTTTTCACGATAGAAGTTGACAATCCTTTACCCAGATTTGCCTCTCAGCAAAGTTATGTTGATTTTTCAGGGAAAACGCAAACACTGCTATATTTTTCAGAAAAAATAAGTGCATAGATATTTCTATATAGAGTTAAGACTGAAAATTTTAAAGAGTAATTTATGTATAATACTAATAAAACACCAATTTCATTTGGTACCTTATTTGTAACGAAATTTCGATTAGATTTTATAAAATTAATTAAAATATGAAAATAATAACTTGGTAAAAGCTTTAAAAATGGACATATAAAATTTTAATTCTTTCCAAATAAATAAATAAATAAATAAAATAAAATTACGAATTATTAATATTATTACTTTTTTTCTGCATAAAATGCACAGATATAGTATTTTATATAGATGTATCATCCCCATGTTATTGTGCAAAGACTTCTGGTGTCGAAAAAGGTTTGGGCATCAGACAATAGGAAGTATAAAATTCGAAAATAGTAATCGAGTAGAATGTTAATGAATTTTTTAAATGCCGGAATATTGCACGGCTTTTAAGTGTTTTAATAAATATATGAAAAGAAACGGGACAAGTTTTCATAAATAAGTTATATTCAAATAAATTATAAAAAATATCATTTTTATAATCAGTTCTTTGTTATTATTATGAAACAATTACTATCTTTATATTTAAGGAAATGCTCTCTTTAAATTTTAAGATTTTACATTAGTAAGTAATATGAAAATTTAAAAATTCGTTTAAATGTAGTTAGCAGCCGTGGACGTTTTAATACATAACTAATATGTTGTGGCCACCACAAGACTTTCTTGTACATATAATCTTATACAAATTTACGCAATACAAATTATTTATAAATTATAATTTATTAAAATTATTTTCCATGATGAATGCAGATGATTTTTATCTTAAAGAAGTACAATAATAAATGCCGAAAGAAGTTTTTTGCAAATATGAGTACACTAGAGTATAGTTAATTAAAAAAAGAAAAAGAATGAAAAATTGGTAGCTAGAGTTTTTCATTCTCTTTTAGTACATAAATTATTCGTAAATTTTATTAGCTAAATTATCTGTGTGTATTACCGTGTATATTAACTCTAGGAAAAATATCCATAAGAAAGTAAAATGGCCAGCTTCTCCCAAATGAAAAGGAATCACTATTTCAAATTCGATGATCAATCTATGTCTTATTACTATATCTATGATAAAATAAAATATGAAAAAAAAAAAAAGTTCAATAATAAATTTGCTTATGCATGTGTAAACATGACGCTTTTATGGCTTTAAAATTAAATAATAATAATAATTTTGAACGTTAGAAAGAAATAAAGGGCGAAAAATTCGCACTGGCTTGCTAGTTAATAATAAATTAAATATTTAGAATTTAATTTCGTCGAGAGAAATGAATAATACAAATAAATAAAGGAATACATGGTTATATAATAAAGAGTAAAGAATTTCAGTTCTATTTTTCTTGGAGACGTTTCGAATTTATATAAATATCACGTGGTAAAAATTGAAGAAACTTGTTTTAAATTTTACGTAGATCAGTGTTTAGTAATTTGAACTGGCAAGAAGAAATAAATTTTGAAATAAATTTCTTACAATACAGCATGAAATTATTTTTTAGTCCATGGAAATTAATTTTGTTGTTTTTCAACTAATTTCAACATATTCGCAAAAAACTGCACATTTTGCTTTGTTAAATAATCAAATAAAGATTGTTTCTTTATTAATAAAATATTCTGTATTTATAAAATTAAATAAAACGTTCTTGATTTAAATTGATTTTAACCCTTTGTATCCCACCGGGACTTTAAAGTCCCATTAAAAAAAAAAAAAAAAAAAAAAAAAAAAAAAAAAAAAACCTCAATATAGCCTAAATTTACCGCAGGATTTCAATGGAACTTCAAACTCCCTATAGTTTAATGTTTCCCTATAGTTAAACTATATTTTAAGGTAAATTTAATTTGAGATGTTTCTCATGCAGCAAAATATATATATATATATATACAATAAAAAGTTTCAAACTATTTCTCCAAAAATAAGGTAATTTGGGATATAAAGGGTTAAGTAAAGTAATTGTTTGAAATATTTTGTATTTATTTTTTTAATGTTTATAATTTATTTTTTAATTAACTACAGTATATATTTCTTCCAAAATTTTGACATTTTTATTTATTGAAAATTTATGATTTTTAATGGCATCAGTGGTTATATTAAACATAAATAAACACCTCTCAGTTGATTTGTTAGCTAAATTAATTCGTACTTTGCTATCATTCCTATTTAAAAATTTTTTTTATATATATTACTTTTGAAATAAATTTATGACTAAATATAAGATTTATTGTTTTATGGAGAGAAAAAATTGGGAATGAAAGGGTTGAGATAATTTGCAGAAAACAACAGATTCTTAATCGTAAAATGGCAACATGAATAAACAAATTATTTGTTATTTTGAACGATAGTGTTTGTTAGATCGTCATAGTCCTATCTTTTTTCAAGTCATTTTTATTGCTTATTATTATTAATAAATTTCACTAGTCACCATATTAAAAAAAAAAAAAAAAATCAAAAGAATTGAGCAACCGTTTTTTTCCCTTTTAATCGCTTAATAAATAAATAATAATAGTTATAAAAATAATTACATTGAAATCGCTCTAGAACTTTATTTGGGTACTGACTGCCTACTGCCGCTTTTTTCCTTCCTGCACTGCATCGGTCCAAGTTCACACTATGTTCAGAGGGTCTTTATTCAGTACTTTAATTTGGGTATTTATCGACGACAGGTGGAGCTGTTATTGTTTAAGAACTGTGATTTTAAAGACGACTGTGTCTCAGCATCTATTAAATATTTTTCTTCAAGCTGTGTATTTTATATCCTACACTCTTCGCACTATATTACCATATATTTCCGACCAATATAAGACCATTTTAATAAATTTAATCTTTTATACTATATTACAATTTTTTTCTGATAAATAAAATGAACTAACAAAAAATAATTAAAAAAGAAAAAGAAAAAAAAAAAATCCTTTTCAAAGAATTTATTTGTATAAAAAGTAAAAAGTTGAGACATTATAAAAATTATGCATAAACATGAATTTTTAAATAGTTTCTTTAATTTAAAATTCAATATGTTTCGACTATTTTACAATTTGAATTCAATAAACACAAAAAAGAAAAAAGAAAAATCGCCCTCTAATAAAAAAATTAAATAAAAAATAAATAGCGCAATAGCTGTTGCTAAGGTACGCAGATTGATATGAATTAATAAATATTAGAAAAGAAAACATAAGTGTCAATGAATGAAATCGAAACAGAAAATAATTAAAATAATTAAAAAGAAAAAAAGAATGGTGAAAACTATTTTAATGAGGTGCACTTTTATGGTCCAAGTTCTGCTAAGTTTTGTAGCTCTGCGATCAGTAGTTTAAGCACCAGAGAAAGACAGTCACACAGACACAGCGATATGCACATAGATACAAAGATACTTCTCTGGATTTATATACATTTATTTAAATGTTTATTTATTTTGTTTATTTATTTAATTTATTATTTATTTATTTATTTATTGATAATTTTATAAATGGATTTTGTTATTCTTATTATTAGTTTTTTTTTTTTTTTTTTTTTGGGGGGGGGGTGTATTTATTAGATTAATTTTTTACCTTTGTTTTTATCGAATGTCAAATATGTCAGTAAATTTTGTTAATTCTTCGTTTACACATCATTTGATCTATAATAACAGTAATAATAATGTGTTTGTGTAACAGCTGTCTGAAGAGTTACAAAAGTTTTCATACTTTCTGTTTTGACTCACAACGAAGCACTTGAAACCAGAATTCTGGATTTTTAAAAATTAATTGAAGTTGTTTCCATTGTCATTTTCAGTCCCCTCGCTTATCAAACACAAAGTAAAAAGAGATTAGCTGTCAATTAAAAACATTACCAGAGATAAATACTTTTTTTTTTTTTTTCATAATACAACAGGTCTTACTATTTCTTTCAGACAGTGATTTTCCATTCTCGCCGTTTATCGTATTACACCTTGAAAAAATGCTGAAAGTTTGACATTGCATCTGTCCAGATAATTAAATTTTATGAAGAATTGGTACACCTATTAATCAGGACGATATCTAGCTAACGCCGTATTTTTTAATTCAGTATGATATTGGGACAAATGATATTAAATAAAAATCACACTGTAAATTAAAAAAAAAAATAAAAAAATAAAAATGCCGAAAATAAAAATAAAATAAACAGATAAATATATTTCCTTTTATGTCGAAGAAAGAAAAAATGAACGTGCAAATGTGCAAATAATAAAATTGAAAAAATCTTGCTAGCCCGACATGCTATATATATATTGCCCATTATCATTATATTATTTTTCTTTATGTTGAAAATAAATAAATAAATAAATAAAATATAATAATAAAGTTAACATACATGTATTTATTATAATTTCAGAAGGATTTGACGCCTTTGTTTATATTAAAAAATTAAAAAATATTTATAATTAATATTTAAAAGAATGTTAAATTTACTTAAAAGAATAATAATTTATTTAAAAGAATTTATAATTTATTTAAAAAAATGTTAAAGTTTCTAAAATAATGATATCAGATTTTATGAATTAAAATGAATGACAAATATTAAAATAAATTTAATAATAATAATAATAACAATAAAAAGGATATTTCTGACGGTAAATACATTTTTTGACATAAATACGACTTTAAAAAATGTATTGAAATTATAAAAACTATATATTCCTAGATTCTATGTTTCATGAGTTAAGAATATATAAATAAATATGTAATTGTATTTTTTTTCATGCCGAAAAAAAAAAGAAAAAAAAAAGTTTTTTTTTTTTTTTTTAATAGTTAAAATAAAAATTGGTCATAAATATTTAAAAAAAGAAAGAAAAAAAAGGAAAAGAAAAAGACAGAAAAATGGCATTTTTAATTTTTAAGAAGTAACTTGTTCGAAACATGTACATGTTACACTAATTACATTCAAATATAATTAACCTGATAAATAAGTATCATTGCAAGGAATCTTTATTAGTTGTAAAACTTGCAACAGTTATTTCAAGTCAAAATAACAGTACATCACTTCATCAGGTGATAAAAGCTAGGCACGAATTCATTAACAAAGCAGAAAGGCGCAATCGCGCTTACTAAGATATTTAAAATGCCTTCTACGTATGGCTTTCTTAGAAACATCATTTGACGAATTTCGGAGTAGTGCAGCTGTCTAACGAAAAGTGTGTTGGGACATTAAAGCTAATTGAATGCGCTAGGCTAGGTTCCCAGATGTATGCCTTCCGCTGGATCATTTTAAGGATCCTAGCCCGTCTTTGCGCAAGTTTTGAAAGAAATCGCTAAAAACTCTGAACAGCTAAGCAGACGAGCGTATCTGGGATCGAGCGTAGACATCATCTCTAACAAACAGGAAAAAACAAATGTTTAAAAAATCAATTGTAATTTTTTTTTTTTTTTTTTTTTTTTATTGTTGCATAAAACAATGTTGGATGTTTAATTTCACTGCGAAGCTAATGTAGGTTAAAGGGTTAAATGATAATATGTGTTTAATAAAATGCATGGACTGAAAATTATTTGATAATAATTATGCTTTGCAGCTCAAGAAGTTAGATGTGATCATCTGCAGATAAAACTATTTTAATCAGTAAATGAGACATTTTATAGCTAAATTACACTACGCGGCAAAAAAAAAAAAAAAAAAAATCGAGATCTCACACCATTTTTGCTAATTCTTATGTGACCTCCTGAATCCGAATATGACTCCCATTTTGCCCAGTCACCCACCATTTTCTAGCTACACCACCCCCTCCCTCAATTTATTACCATGTCCGATAATTTTATGACCATGCATGTAATTTGAAGAATGAAAAATAATTAATTTAACACCTGAAAACGAAAAAATATAAAGTTAAAAAAATAACATTAAACATATTTAAAAAATAAAAGTTATGTAATGCATAATTTCAGTGGCAAATCCTTCCACCACCCCCCTCCCCCCACAAAAAAAAAAAAAAAAAAAAAAAAAAAAAAAAAAAAACGCTTGTAGTCCATGTATTAGAATTTTCCAACGCTGTAGCCCCTCAGAAGATATTTAACGATTAAGATCCCCCCCCTCCTAAAAATCAAATTTAGAGCCATACAATCACCGAAAAATGATAAAAATAGGGGGCCATTCCTAAAAAACGATGGGTTATAGGTCAAAATGGTCGTCCTATTTGGATTCAGAAGGTCATTTTACATAATGTATTTTACAATATGCTGAAGTTATGTCAGAGGCAATTTTCATACCGAGCAGTGTTATTCATTATTTAATACAAAACTGCTGTGGTAATAAAATTAATAAATGACAAAGAAATTTCCATGATTATAATAACATATATTTGATTTTGTTTTCCACGGAAGAAAGAAATAAAATATTTTCACCCTCGCGTTTGTTAGAAGTATGTATATTAAACATAATATTTTAGTACTTTAATTTCTTTTTCTATTTTACTGAATAACGGTTTTTATTTATTTATTGAAAAAAATAATATTTCTTTATAGAATTTTAGAATTTTAACAAACAATAGATTAATTATATGGCTTTCTCTTTGCATCGCCCCAATCCTTTATTTAAATTTATATTATTTAATAGATTTAAAATGCATGATGATTGGATTACTCTATATCTGTGAATGGGAAAAAAATAAAATTTTGATGGAAGTCACACTGATTAACTTTAATATAAATTAATTTAAAAAATAAAGAATGGAGGAAAAAAATACAAAGAAAGACTATTTTTTCTATTGAAAGCAATTTGTGTATTTTACTTCTAAAGGTAGCTGATTATATATAATTCTATATTATACATTTAAATTTTAAAAGTACTTTTGTAATTAAACTGTAGAACTAACAAAGTGTAATCGTTTTTATTTAAAATGAATTAAACTAATATGAAGCAATTTTATTTAAAATGTTGTGTGTAAGACATTAATTTGGACGGGGGCGGGGAGACACTGGGCTTTTCATACTGCTGAGTCTCGAGTGAGCACTGCAATTAATCTTCGTTTTAATATTACGGAAAAACACTGGAGATAAAATAACATTTATCTAAAGCATTTCATGCAATGCAATAACATATTTTCCAAAGGAATATAGATTCAATATTAGAGGTTCTTTTGATTGTCTACTGTGCATTCCAAAAGATACAAAAAAAAAAAAAAAAAAAAAAAAAAAAAAAATCAAAATGGACAAATTTCCGTTTAAGATAATCTCCAAATCATAAGGGATTCATCTGATAATTTAGTAACCTGTTTTAACATTTTATAGATTATATGTATTTATGTTCTTAAAAAAAAAAAAAAAAATAGAAGAAGAAGAAGAAGAAGAATGGAATAAAATAGCATTTGCTTGTATGTATTATTAGTTTTCTTTCTTTCCTTCCTCTTTTCTCTTTCCTCCCCCCCCCCCCCCACTGTTTTCATGCTTCTTGGATGAGTATGATCCTATACAATATTCTAATATCTTGACAGTATGAATGATTACCGTGCATTCGAAAAGACGATCCATTTATGATTATGATCTGATCATCATTCAGTATAACTTAACAGAGTTGATAATATTAAAAAATATAATATATCTAAAGGATTTAATTTATATAAGTTTGGTTTATAAATATCAAAAACATTAAAGTAATAATTTGTTTTCACGAAATATAATTGAAATACTAAATTAATATAGTCTAGTATAAAGAATATTATGGACAGTTTTGACAAGCATTAATGTTCACTATTATGTATGGCTATTTTAATTTATGCCCGCTTAATTTTAATTTTTTAAAATAATTTTTTCTAAATTTATTTACGGTAATTACTATCTACATTTTTAATTTTTACTTTCTTTTATCCATATGTATGGTAGATAAAGTTTTGCTTTTCGGTCAACTTTTCGAAATTGTGTTTTTGTTATATTTACACGTTATGAAGTTCCTTGAATCAGAAAAAACATGTTTTTCGCCTATTTTAAATTGTTTTTAATGAACATTTATTTTACAGTATTCGTTATTTTATTCTTTAACGTACAATCTGTCATTATGGTAATGAATTTCGGGTAAGAGAAAGTTATGTGATTGCCACACTAGAATATTTCTTTTTTACCATATAGCCCTGCATTTTCCTCTTTATCTCTACTTAAATTTACACAAATATGATAGAAAAATTGTTTGCGGTCAAATTTTTTAACTTACGTTTTCTCTAGAAATATGCAGTCCCTTCCCCCACTCCCGTGAATTCAAATTTATTTCCAGTCAATTCTCTTTATAAATAAAATTATAAAGATCATTTTTTGATCATTTTTCCACCATAGTTATAACAAATTATATATTTGAAGCTTTACTGTTTTTAAACTATGCTTAGGACTATGCAAAAGCAATCTGTCTAAAACTAAAGCTATAGGAAAGATTTTAAGAGCTACCTTTCTTCCTTTTTTAATTCTAATAAATATAAATGTTCTAAATTTATTTAGGTTTATTTATTTAAATATATATATATATATATATATATATATATATATATATTGAGCTTCTTTAACATAGTTCTCATTTTATTCAATGTTAAAGTATGAGTAGCAGATTATTTAGTACTGTGAAAAGGATGTTGTATAATTATAAAAGTATTCTAAAATATGCCATCTGAACTGCAGAATTTAAATGTAGTAATTTTATTTCACCCTTTTATATGTATGTTCTAAAAAAAAGTAGTTTTTTTTTTAAATAAAAAAATTAAAGTGTTAAAAAATGTCATCATGAAATATTAATTTATTTTAATAAATGAATTATAATTAAAAGTACAATAACAAACAGTCATAAATTGATATCGCAGGATATCTGATCCTAACAATTGGAAAAATAAATATCCATTGCGCAAATAATAGTAATCAATACAGTTTACTTGATAAAAGTTTATATTTCATTTATTTATTTATTTTTTCTTGAATTATTATTCAAAGAAAGTATTTTATAAAGTGTTCTAAAACACTAATAGTGAGATATTTTGAATCAAAGCTACTCAAAAATTGCGTGAAAAATATGAAAAAATGTAGTCATTCACTTATTGCTTCATAATATAACTCATCCCTTCAATACTATTCAAGCCAAAAAATTTATGTGTAGTATCAAATTTACAAATCTATTAATTTGAATAATAAATAACATGGTGCGACATTCACACTACTTTCCCTTACCCTGCATTTGTATAAAAAGAGATCATTATATTTCATCTATCTATCTAATTTTTCATCTCTATCCTCTTCATATATATACAGTATACTAAAAAAAAAAAAAAAAGAAAAGAAAAGAAAAAAAAAATCCGCACACTTCGGGACCAAAAACTGTACATTTTTTTTTTAATTTTGTGGATTGCCGTTTGTTTTTTTTTTTTTTTTTTTTTTTTTTTTCCCTATACAATTCTGAATTAGAGTTTTTATGATATAATGATTATTTTAAAATAATAGTGATATAAATAAGTATGTAAAATATGCATAATAATAATAATAATAAGCAATTAAAGATTAAAAAATATACGAAGTTTTATATTGCATAATGTTTTTTCAATTAAAAAATAAAAATTTGCCTTATTATATAAGATACAAAATTTAAGTATAAAAACATTTGATATAATTGACTTGTGCATTATAATATATATATATATATATCACTATGTTTAGAAATATAAATAAAACTTTTTTTTTCAGTCTTTGAATAGTTATTATTATTAATTTATTTCAAACATAAATGACCTAGACCTCAAATAAAATTGCCTTTATCTGTCTCATTCGGCACCTAAAATATAACTATTGAATTAAGTACTATCTCCATTTTCTTTCCCTTGGAATCTTTACTGTGAATTTTATTTGTTTATATTGATTGTAATGTGCGAATTTCTGGCAGTCTACTGTATATGCAGACTCCCAAAATCTTTCCTCCTTCTTCTTCTTTTTTTTTTTTTTTTTTTTTTTTTTTTAATTGGATCTTTCTTATTTGTAATTTTTGCTATAAGCGTAAGAAGAAAGTATTTGATTCGTTTTTAATTTAATGTTAAATCTGGAATAATGTTTATTCATATTTATTCATATGACTCTGGCGTCAACCATAAACATAGTATAACTTATATTTTTTAATAATAATAATAATAAATATATATATAAAATTATCAATGATTTTACACGGAAAATTATTAAAACAGAGCTAAATAAGTGATTTTAAATCATAAGATTACATTGTATTATTAAGATAATAGTAGCATTATTTAAATGTAAGTTTTCGCCCCTACATATAGAAAATTCAATTACACTTATGAATGTAACATTTAAATTTTATTTCCAACATGGAGAAATATTTATTTCATTTCAAAAGAAATGTTGTGAACTTGTTTAAAAGCAAAGAAGTAAAAGTTATCTTTCAACTGCAGGATTAATGTCAAAACATACATGAGTATTGTTAAAGATACAACCCCAAACATCTGGTTGGGAATCAATTGTATTTGCTTGTAAACTATTCTTATCCGTTCAACCCACATGTCAATTAAAGAGTCTGCGAAAGGAGGGAAGTGATATCTGGAATAAAACGGGCCTGACCACTCAGCCCTGGAAATATGTATCTAAGAAAAGACGGGTTCAACGCTTCAGAGACGAAAATCTTTATCAAGAAAAAGAAGGGCCTGACCATTTACGAGACACATTTCAAATCCGGAAAAAGACGGGCTTAACGCTTATAGGGATAAATAAGTTTTTATAGAAATTTCACTGGAAACAATTTGTATTGAGTAATTTAAAATAATTTTCATGTATAATTTTATACATTTCTAGTTTTGTATATACTTTTTTTTTCTCAATCAACTAAATAGATCATAAACATTAAAAAACTGAATAATGAAAACTATTTTTGAAAATATGAACCAAGTTAAAATAATCCAAATATCTCAGAGCCATTCATATACTTTTGTAATCCATTCCTATTTAACTTTAATTGTGAAAAGCTATTGTGATTTTTCTCTTATTTGTTTCCTCTGAGGGAAATAAAATCTCGCAAGTTGTATTGCGTTTGCCTGTAAAAATAAAATAAAGCACAATTTTTATATTGTGAAAAATGAAACAATTTTTCTCCTTTATTCGTTTATCACAATTGTGACAAAAAAAATTAGCATCTGTTATTTACGAAAATAAGTTAAACAGATATTGTTTTGAATATTTTATCTATTTTATACTATCTACTAAATATGAAAATCTCATAAAAATCTTTTTTTTTTTCTACCAAATGACGATGATGGTAAGGATAATAATGTGAAATACGGATATCCGGATATTTTTAATGATATTATTTCTCTTAAGCAAAATGAAAAACGATTTATGCAGTAGCTAAAATGAAGTGCATTGTTGACATATATTCGGCATTTTTTTTTTTTTTTTTTTTTTTTTTTTTTTAGAAAAGAAAAAAGAAAGGATAAAAGGCCCTTAATTTCAGATCACAATTAATCTGGAAATCCAATAAATCTCTGCTAAAATTGCGTACAGTTCTTTGTACACTCACATCACCCATTTAAAACCTCTTAATTGACTTCTGTGAAACATATATAAGATTTTCTTATGTATGTTTGTATGTAGTTTATTTGATTTTTTTTTTTTTTAATAAAATTAGAAAAATGCGAAACATTTTTCATAATATTTTGAAAATTGTAAAAAAAAAAATTAATTTTAATGCCTTTTCCTTAATATTATTTTTTAATTAACTACATGAAATTATTACATGATGGTTTTCCTAGGTTCCTTTTCCTTTACTGTTGCGACATTAAATCCTCATGTAGGTATTGTAATAGTTCACATACATCTAACAACTGAGTAGACTAAATAAAGAAATATCCAATAGCATTCTTCAAGTTACGGTGAGATCAGCGAGGATCTAACTCCCCATAAACACCCCGGAGGCTTACGTGATGATGATGTGGAATACAGATACAGGGATATATAAAGATATTTTTAATGAAAATCATTTACTAAAACAATTCTTAGTTGATGAAGAATGAATCAAAACAACGTCAACACGATCATATATTAAATATGCCTTACATATCAACGTTATTCTTCAATGCAATATTCTTCAATAAAGTATGTATCATTTTCTTCTGCATTCAAAAGAAAAATGCGCTTTTCCAATTCCATTTATGATGCCTTACATGTTTTAAAATATCCAGAACAAGATTCATAAATTTTACGGCTATATCTATTTATCTGTGCGTTACACGAATTCTGCGGAGGTTGCAAGTCAAAAATTAATTCATGAGACATTTTATTCATATATACCTAGACGCAAGTTAATGAAGATTATATTTCAAAAATCATAAACAAAAAATAGTTAATATTAATTAAAGAGAGTAAATTCTCACAAAAATTGACATTGAAATTGATGAGGGGGAAAAAGCTTTTTCGACACTATTCAAAAAATAACGTTTCGTGTAATTCTGCATTCATAAGAAAAATAAGCTTTCGGATTTTTGTTTTTGACGTTTGCGCGTATCTAGAATATCTAGAACAAAATTTCCGAAATTTTACGACCTTTTTTGCTATTTGTCTGTGTGTTATACAAATTTTGCGAGGTTGTAGATCAAAAATCAATGTTCAGTAATTCATGAAACATTTTATTTACATATAGCTTAACACAAATGAATGGATATTTTATTTTGTAAAATATATCAGCTAAAAAATAGTTAATATCAATTAAAGTGAGTAAATTATCTATAGAATTTACGTTCAGACTGATGAAGGGGACAGGGAGCTATTTCGATACTATTCAACAAAGAATGTTTTATGTAATTCTGCTTTGATACAGTTTTTGATGCCATATATCTTTTAGAATATCTAGGACAAGATTTCTAAAATATTGGGGGCTTTTTTTTTTTTTTTTTTTTTTGGTCTGTGTGTTATACACATTTTCCGAATGTGTAACTCAAATAATAGTGTTCATAAATTCATGAAACGTTTTATTTAGTTATTACCTTGATTCAAATAAACGAAGATTATATTTTGTTTCATCACAGCTAAAAATTAGTTTATATCAATTAAAATGAGTGAATTTTTCTAAAATATTTACATTCAAACAGACCAAAAAACAAAGCTTTTTTGGAAGGCACTAGGTTGCGTAGACCAGATTTTTTATGGGTGTCTGCTACTCGATTTTGATTTTCTAAACCTCTAGAAAAGAGGTTGTCACAGCATTTTACAGCAATCCCTTCACACACCAAAAACAGTGATGGCGAACTTTTTTGAGAATTCTAACAAATTTATTTTTTATACTAGTCCTTTATTCAACGAGTTAGTTATACTATTAAGAGAGCGGGGAAGAGAGTGGAGCAGTACCTTAAAAAGAATATCGATAATTTAAAAAATCTGAAAATTTGTTTAGAGAAAATCTTGACAAATTAATTTCTTTTTTTTTTTATTTTTCGCTTTTTTAATTCTTGAAAATGTTTAAGTTACCTTTTCATTTTTCAGCTTTTACATTTGCAAGTAAAGCGCAATAAATAAAAAGTCTATATGAAAAAAATTATTACTATAGGGTGATACCATGAATAACCGTATCCAGGTGATACCATATCCAATGGCACCTCTGGAATGAATATTCAAATGAACAAGGAATAAATGAAAGCATATATTCTGAAATATTCTATATTAGTAAACCTTGTTACAGATATGTGTGAGGATAATAAAGTTAAATTTTTAAATTCTTCTAAACGCCAAAGATATCAGATAGTTTAAGATTACAAACTAATACATCTGCTTTATACGATGTACAATGATGAATATGCACACGAAGTTTGAGACAGTCATGATTCATACATGAGTGCAGTTATATGATAACAAATCAATTAGCTAACGTCCACCGGAAAATACGTTGCTTTTATAAATTCGGTATTAGATATTTATACTTCTCTACAGATAATAACATAAGGGATGTGTATGTGTATGTATCCGTCGCTTTATAGTCAGACGGCTGATCGCATAAATGCACAGATTTGCATGGAGGTCCGTATTGATCTCTCCTGATGCTCCTCGAAGCCTTATTTTTTAAAAATTTTATTCATGTTTTAAAAAATTAAATAAAATTTATAAATTTTCAAGTGATCATTTCTAGAGATTGAAACGTAAAAGTAAAAAGACTTTCCGTAGCCCATTAGCTCAGTTGGTTAGAGCGTCAGGCTAATAACATGAAGGTTTAAAATTTCCAATGTCTTCACAGTATCCTAAATCGTAAAAAGACGAGAAAGTGACAAAAAATATAAACTTAGTGGTGTGCTGGTCGCTGTTTAGGCAAATGACTGATCGGGATGATTAATATATATATATATATATATATATATATATATATATATATATATATATATATATATATATATATATATATATATATAAATTAAAATAATAATTCACCAATAAACATAATCATAATGTCTTAATCATCACATGTTGGCCTTTTGATGAGATTGCTTAAGAATAAAAATTAAACTAAACTAAAGTAAAAATTGTAAGTTAAATCGTACATTTTCTGTAATTACTTAATTGTAAATCACTTTTTTCACGTAAGATGGCGCTTGATCACGTTACGTTGAACGTTAAATATAAATTGAAAATTAGAAAAGATTAACGTTAAAATTAAATAACCCTTTTAAATATCACATTTTTAATATTCTTATTAGCTTTTAAATTTTAAAGATTAATAACTATCACTTAATGCATTCATTTATTTCATTTCAGTAGCACCTAGATCAATTAATCGTTTCTTTACTTTTAATCTTTTCTTTTCACTAATGTTCGTTTTGGCAACCTGTTTATTTCTACTATCTCTGTATGGAATCGTTTGCATGTGGACTTATTAAAAATACTTATTCCATGTTTAATTTTGGTTTGTGTTACTGTTTAATCTAATTTTCATTTTTATTTTGTTTTGTTGCAAGATAGAGACTTGAGTTGTATATTGCTTGAATTAACTATACAGCTTTCCGAAATCTTGCATTATGCTGACAGAGGTGCAAGTTTCCTGAAGCGTCAACATTTCTGGTTTTCAGCATTTAAAATTCTATTTTACATTTCATGAATTCTCTTTTTTTTTAACGAATCCTTTTGGTTAATTTATCTCTTTCCATTTCTATTATCTGATGAATGTTTCTATTGGTTTAATGGTTTTTGCAAATTATCTCATCGTTAGGCTTATGTGTTATGTTTGTGTCATTTCTCTTCTGCGTAAGTACTTTAACATGTTTTTGCTAATCAGTGTAATCAAATTAAATTATCATCGTGACAATAACTTTATTTGAAATACATTTCATTTCAAATTTCATATGTAGGTATTTTCATCTATCTTTCATTTGCTGAATGTTGCAAAGGAATTAAATTATTCAATATATATATATATACATGGCGAACCGTTTTGATGCCTCGTGATGCACCTAAATGCCCGACTTTTAAGTTTTTATTAGTTTTTTTTTTTTTTTTTTTTTTTATCAATTAAACCTTTTTCAGCTGGGAAGATTGTCTATTGCTGCCTCCTGTGATTATAATAATTTTTTCAAGAAACATTTGTGCAAAAAATGTAATTATTCAATAATAGCACATAAATTGAAAAGTCCTGCTAAGGCACAAACACAAGCAATGGAACCAGAAGCGAAGTTTTAAGCGATTTCAATGATTTTTTTTTTTTTTAGTTTTTATTTAAGATATAATGATTAATGTTTTTTGGAAGCTCCTTTACAAACTAGCATGCAAGGGACTAGCGAAGCATGCAAGGCCTACTAGATTTAAATACTTTTAGTTGTTTTTTTTTTTCGCTATTATAATATAAAAATAATTTTTAGCAATAAATGCATGGATCAGTGTCTGAACCGCGGGTCGTAGGTTTGCTACTGTCACAGGTACGCTAGTCATGACTAGGTGTCATGACTTTCAGGAAACCACTCGGCCGTTTTGCGATTATTTTTACTGCATTAGCTTGCCAAATCTTGAATTAGTTGTACACGTTGGTCCTATATTTTTTCATGTACCTGTATACATTAGATATAGTGCACTTGCATATCAGGTATGTCTATTTACGTGAAGCTACATTATATTAACAAATCATAAGATTATGTTCTTGTTTGCTCTTCGTTAGAACAATGTATAGTATATATATATATATATACAAGGTAGTTTTAATATAATACCCACTTAAACCTACGTTTAAAAGGGGGTATTTTAAACAGTAGTGTACAAAGGTGTAATATTTGAAATTATAAAAATAATACTGAATCTCGGATTATCAAAATACGTTATCATAGAAAATTCTTTAATAATATAAAGCGAATGCAAGTTAACATACATGTAAATCTCTAAATAGCAGAGTTGAATATATATTTCATGTTTATTTTAACTCATGTACAATTTCATTCAGAGAAAACAATATAGAGAATATTGGCAATATAAATTCGCAAGAAAAGAATACGCATGTACTTAAGCGTAGAATGAATTATACCTCCCTAATTCATTCTTTTTTAATAATTCCACATATTAAATACATTTGAAAATCCAAATCAATTTAACCAACAAGAAAGATTCAATATCGTCCATTAGTATATAAAATATTATCCTTATTTTTTCCAACCATTACTATTTTTATACATTTATCTTCCACCCAAACGCATCTGAAAAGTTTCCATAAATGAAATGGTCTTAATTTCTTTGTGTCCTGCGTTTAATGACATCACTTCATCAAGTGATTTTCAGATTTTTCAATCCATGCCCCAAGGCCCCTAGAAAATGCTTCCTATCCATCGTCTTGATTAAATATCGTCCATTTATCTCCTAAGATTAATAAAGAAGAAAGAGAGGCACAGAGGCCTCTGTACCCCTATACTGCCTCCCTACCGTACCCTTCATCAAATTAAATACCGATGAGAACAAAGTGGAGAGAGAGAGAAAGAGATTAATAAATCTAGGGAGGCCTTTCACTTCTTTTATGCGATAAGTAAGTGAAGGGGAGAAGGGGAAAGGACCATGGATATTTTTTTTTCCTTAACTTAAAATATTCGAGTATTAGAATAATCTCGTAGGAAGGATATAATACCGATAATTTATCTTAGTTCTTATGTCTACAAAGCAAGGGATCAAAGTTGTCAAACAGAGAGTGCTTGGTGATTTATTTTAATTTCAAAATTATTTCAAAATTTCAGCTGTCTATCAAAATTTAGGAATTTAATAAGGCATCAAGCTAATAAAATAATAAGATAAAATTTGGAAACAATAAAGTGACTCAAGAAAAAGCATTAAAAAAAAAAAAAAAAAAAAAAAAAAATGAGATGATAAATTAAATGTTCTCTTCTTCCCATTTAATATTGAAATGTTCCGGCAAAAAATTTTTTGATATTTGAGGATACAAGAAATTCACAATGATGAATTATTATTTTATTCTAGGACTTATTGTAAAATTGGCAGATCTAGGTTTCAAGACTTGTTGTTAGATGCAGTGGCGTAGCGTGCGGGGGGCAAGGTGTGCGCTTGCCCCGGGCGCAAAATTTTAGGGGGCGCCAAATACTACTTTTCTAAAAACTAAAAATTATCATTGTGATAAATTTCTGAATTTTTACAATTTTATTAGACCCTTCTAAAATTATCTCTGGCTAACCATAGGTTTCTTGATGAAAATGAAAAAAATTTATGCGCATCATAGCTTTAAATTATTCCCCCTGTGATTATTATAATGTGGGCGCGTACTTTAAATGAACTCTCCTCTCATTTTTACATCTTATATTCATAAATTGGCCGAGCACTGTTGTCAAAGTTTCTACTGGACGTTGAGCTCTACGCCTCTATACATTCATAGTATGGCAATGACTGTAAGCGGCCCTTCTTATTTCGCGTCCATAAAGCGCTAATATACAGATCAATATAACAAAAGCCTACCTTATAGTCAAATACTGGACCCTTTGCGTCTGTAATTTGTTAGTTCAGAAATTCATATAAAAGGGTCATCATCTGCCGGTTGTTAACAAGATGATTGCTGAAAAGAGGCGCTGAAATTTCCAAATCCATAAATGGGTAGTTTTTTACAATCAGATTTTGATAGCGACATTCTTTATCATTTTTATTTATTAATATAAATAAACATTTCTACTAAAAATTGACCAAAGAAAAAAAATACTAAAAACCTTATGTATAAAATTTGATACAGTTTCATTCCATAGGTGCTAAATTATATAACTATCACAAAATCCAGAAGAGCACGGTACAACAGCACCACCTTTTGAGCGATTGCAAATAAATTTCATATTATTATTATTTTTTTTTTATAATAAATATATTGTACAGATAAATTTTGTCATGATTCTAAACAATAGATACGACTATAATAAAAATCGTAAAGAAAAAAGGCAGAGTTTATCTTAGTGTATAAGGTTCCAGGAACTTCAGAATAAGCTGCAAATACAAGGTCTTTAAATTATTCACACTTTGTTGTAGATGATCTTTGGTGTTTGAAAGCAAGGCCGATTGACAATGACCTGGATGAGAGGCCCTCTATGAAGGTGTTTCTAAGGGAACTTAGTCTTTATATATGCAAGTGTCAGAGAAAACCACGGAAAACTCCGAATAGTTAGGTCGACGACCGCGACTTGAAATCAAATCCGTTACTTCCTGTCTACCAGTTTCGAGAGTAGAACCACTCAGCTACTGGTGGGGCCTCCTTCTGCTGTAGAAATAATAGAAAAGGCTGAGAAGGTTCTGCGTAATTTCCGAGTCTGAACTATTAAGTATTCTGTAACATAGTACTGATCAGAAAAAAAATACTGATATCGATAATACAGGTTTGCGATGAGATGTGATGTGTTTCTAGATGCTGATTAAGAAAAGAATATTCAAAAATTTCCATCCCATACGGTTTTGGACAGATTTTTTTTTTGACAGAAATGAGTTTAAAACTCTACTTTTTCAACTCCCATCTCACTTATTTCCCTAAAAATCTAGACGATGTGAGTGAAGGAAGAGAGGCATTTCCTTAAGTCATCGAGAAATGTAAAGGGGGTATCAGAGTCGATGGAATGTTAATATATTAGCAGATTATTGTTGAATGCTGCATAGAGATTGCTCTCACAAACGAAAAAAAATTAAACGAGCTTCGATCTCAAGAAACTGAGATATTTAAAAGACAATGTGTAAATAATAGCCTTTTTTAATGCATTTTACACGCAAAGAGTTTCTATATTGTTATAGCCTCTATGTCAGTTCTTCATAGTATTATCTTTACTTTGTGAATAGTATATTTTATTCGGGAAAAACTTAAAACGTTTAGTAACCAAGCAACTAAAAAAAAAAGTCAACAGAAATTAA
Source organism: Salticus scenicus (assembly GCA_963930645.1). Lineage (NCBI taxonomy): Eukaryota > Metazoa > Arthropoda > Arachnida > Araneae > Salticidae > Salticus > Salticus scenicus. The sequence goes on along the minus strand of OZ005649.1, from coordinate 157,389,431 downwards.
TACACTTTATGAGTCATTAGGTTTTCTGTAAGTTCAAACTTCGTTAGATGTACAAAATTGCTCGATATATCCAGCATTTATGTTTCAAATATTTTGACTTAAACGTCATACTTATGACATTTTGTTAGACGACTGATCACTTTATTTAAAGAAGTCTATTCAGAATTGAGTATTTCTACGACGATACTTTTAAATTTATTAACCTGAATAGCTGAATAAAAGCTTCAAAAAAGTTAAATTAACGTTATGTTATTGTTTTATTATCAATTCCCTTAAGAATTACTATTAACAATGCAAGATGATAGAAGCTTTTAAAAATTAAATTAATAAAATACATATAAACGCTCAACGATGATCAAAGAAAGACTAACTGACAGTATCAATATTTCCAATTGAAAATGATTTACATATTTTGACAGTGTAATTTATGTAATGATTCAGCTATAATTCTAACTGTATGGAAATAACTTATTTGTTTTATAAGGTACTTTTTTTTTCTTTTCTTACTATTTGGAAACCTTTTTATTCATAGATAACAAAGATGTAATTTTTTATAATTATGAAAAAGGAAAGTATTGACGACTGGAAAGGAAGTAATTGTATTTTATGAACAAATTGCGAATTTATAAATAGATTTTGAATCATTTATATATATAGTTTTTTCTCTGTACATATTTAACTCCATAATCTCGGACGAAAGCCACTAATATCCGAGAAGGTCTTCTGTCGAAGCTAGGAGAAAGGAAGTGCCCGATTCGAACTCGGGTCGTACTCGCCAACTTAGCAGTTCTAATTTTTTCGTGGTTTTCACTGAAACTTGCGAGAATGCGGGATTGGATCTCTTAGAAAGACAGCCCCTTGACGGCAATCTATGCAGGCCTAAGATTCTTACACAGTCAGTTTGCTTTAACATTTACACCATCACCGGAAGGAGAGAGGCGCATAATTTTGGACTGCCCCGGGCGCTCCAAACCTACGCTACGCCACTGGTTAGATGTTACATTTATACTAACCAATCCAATATTAAACTTGAAAGAGGACTAAATTGACTGGTAACACAACAAATATCACATTGACGAAAGTAGAGAAAAGTTGTTATTATTATTATTATTATTATTATTATTATTAAGAGACTGCTTGAGAAAAAGTGCTACAAATCATATGATATAAGAAAGGAATGATAAAAATGTCTTAAATTTTAATTACTTTGTATTATATTATAAATTTAGCTTTTATTAAAATACAAAAATAATTTTCATTCATATTTTTCAATTTTTTAAAAGCATGATTTCATGATTTTGACAATATTTCTATGCATTTATCAATTAAACGTGGCATAAATGTTTCATGTTCTAAATGCTATTGCGAAAATGTATAACAAATATTCAGATACAGTTATATCTATTGGATAATAATACAAGTCTAAAAATATCTTTCTTTATGCAATATTATTTTTGACAATTTTTTTTTTTTTTTTTTTTTTTTTTTTTCATATCTAAGCATTTTCTTTTATAAAAAATAATATTTTTCTTTTTTGATTTGTAACTTTTATATAAAAGTACATTCCAATTTGAACTGCATTTAGTTACTATGCATAAAATTTATTAATGAAGTAAACTATTGAATTCTAAGCAAACGAAATTTATATGATAAATAATATTAAGGAAAAAATGGGAAGCCGCTTATTTTTTATATAAACAATGCTAAATGTTATTAAAATATTTATTTTTTTTTTTTATACAAGTCCATGCTGAATTTAACATGTGTGAAATAAGATTTCCAAAAATGAAATCAAAAGTAAATTATATATTAAAATAAATAAATAAATAAATAAATAAATCTTTAGTATGAACAAGTTCAATAAATATCCTAACATTTTTTTTTCCCAATATAATGAAAGTATTTTAAAATATTATACACACATAAAGGCGAAATAAATAGAATTTAACAAATAAGGCAATAATTTGAAAACAGCGTTTTTTTTGTGTGTGTGTGTGTGTGTAAAATTATGTAATATTTATTCAAATAAAAATAATTTAATTTTAATACAAGAATAGATCTGTGCTAGAAAAAGCATTCATCTGCAAAAAAATATATAGAATGTCCACTATCTATTAAAATCTATTGAAGGAAGTATCAAATGCTACTGAATACGCATGCCACTTAAATTTGATGTATACATTTCAATCTAATAAATAATCAACAAATTGGTTACAAACATAAAGGTTTTTTTTTTTTTTTTTTTTTTTTTTTTTGTATATGAAATTCACGAACAATCTAAAATAGTTAGTATTGCCAGAATTTCTCTCCGGAAATTGAATATGCTGCATGCAAATATTTAGTAACTAAATTAATATACATATAAAATATCTTGAATGCAGTTGATTGCATAAATCAACAAAAAATCAGCTATGAAATAAGACAAAAGAAGACAAAGAAAAATTGCATAATAACTTTGAATATCTTTAGTTTTCGGTTATTAAAATTAGATTTAAATAAAATATTATTTCTAGACCAATGACTGCGTAAAAGTTCATTTCATCGACAAGTTCTTAAAAAACTTTTTTTTTCTTTTTCATTCAGTAGAGATGAAAAAAGGGCGAATTAGTAATTAAATTGTTTTGCTGAAATAAATCGTAATTTTGTCCTTCTTTCTGCACATCATTTCACTTGACTAAACACAGTATAATTTAAATCCTACATGTATAATTGATTTAAGGAAAGAAAAAATCTAAATTCATAACAAATATTTAATCCTACAAATACACAAAATATTCGAAATGTAAGCATGTTTATGTACTTTCTGCCTTATGATTTTTGAACTCGACTATTATTAAAAGCAAAATTTTTCGGACAAATTAATCTTTCACGGAAAATTAGATTTTTAATCTTGCGAAGTGTTCCACTACTAAAATTGGGATTTAAAAAGCATTTCATATGTTATTTAGCGAAAATACGTTTGCATATTTTATATATTTTTAAAATAAGTAAAGTGAATTATCGTTTAGTTCATGCGAATTCTTAACTTATTTATTTTTCACATTTAAGTGTAAAAAAAATATTTCAATATAATTTCAGCTTTCTGAATTGTTTCCAGTTTAATCTCAATTTTCCGTGAAATTAATTTTCTTTTCTCTGCACTCTTTTAAATATTTTTAAATTGAATATTTGAATGCTAAATATTTTAAAATGTTTGTAATTTTTGGTTCATTTAACAGAGCTTTCCTGTTCCACCTTACGTAAACGTGTTGAAATTGAAAAATAATAAATGCATATGCTATATGGCTCTATGAGTAATCTTTGTGGTTATTTCACATAGTCACTCGAAAATTTTATATTCATATATTTATGACAGTATATTTTTCACAGAAGATAATGCAGTATAATTTATAGCTTTTTTATTTGTTTATATTTCACATAGACATTCATAAAATTCTAATTTATTACAGTGCATTTAGAAGTAATTATATAGCCTGCATTTTAAAGATTGATATATATATATATATATATATATATACGAGGGTAAGTCATTAAGTAAGTCACAAATGCATATGGCATGATTTAAAGTAGTAACAGATATCAACAAAGAATAGTGATAGATGGCAGCAACATACAGCTTTATGATATTCAATTCATATTTATTGAGTAGGTAACATGTACACGCATGCGTAATGCAGTTTCAAAAATGGCAACGGTGCTGAATGATTGTGTGCACGGATTAAAAGAGTAGGATGTATTACGAATGTTACGGAAAGGTAGTAATTTTCATCTTACAGATAGAGGGCGACCAAATCTCGAAAATACACCAATCAGCACGTCTTTACATTTCTGGCTGTTCGTTCATAGGTCGTTCTCGGAAATCGTGTGATGACTGAAGCCGAAGGGGCGGGCTTTCCCTTTCTTCCGATGTTTCAAAGATACTACACCAGGCGGCGATCGAATCGCTTTCCTGGACTCGGCTGAATTAATACGGAAAAGGAAGATTCTGTTCCCGCGCTCGCTGCCCTATCTCGTTTTAAATCCTGTACTCTTCTTCCGTGATTGTGTGATAGCATAGCAGTGTGCTGTGGTCCGACTTTTGTGGGCGAAAGGACTTGAATTAAAAAATATTCATAAAGAAATGTTACCTGTTTATGGATGCTACAACAATCACCTTACAGCCCAAACTTTGCCCCAAGCAATTGTCATCTGTTTGGTCCACTGAAACAAGATCTTGGAGGCAAACAATTTGCAGATGACGACGACGTTCAACATGAAGTCCTACTGGGGATGAGACAACAACCCAAAGAATTTTCTGCAGCTGGAATTGGGACTCTAATAAAATGATGGGATAAGTGCAATAACGTTCCTGGAGATTATGTGGAAAAATAAAAATTGTTTCCAAGTGATTATCATGGTAAATTATTTTTTTATTATCTTTTGTGACTTACTTAATGACTTTCCCTCGTATGTATATATATATACCAGGTGATCCAAAAGTCACAGGAAAAAAGAAAAAATTATTATTCAAAAAGTATTGACTGTAGTTTTATGCAGTTTTCACTGAAATGTACAGAAAAGCATGGGATTTGTTTTATATATACATAAGAAAAAAGCGTATTAGTTACATTTTTCTTCGATACATCGCGCTGTATTTGCATCTTCCTCTCATAATTTAAACAGATCCACTTGGTCAAACTATGCCATTGCATAATGTCTCACGATCATTCTAATGAATTGCGGCCGTACCATTGCGCATTTATAGTCCTAGTTACGTTGTTGAATGTACTGCGCTACTGTAAAAAAAAGTAGTTTTATAATTAAAGAGCCACCTAATGCGGAAAATGTAAACTAATTTTCTAATAAATCTTTTGTTACTTAAAAATCCCATGTCTTTCTGTAAATTCCAGGGAAAACCGCATAGTGGTCAATACTTTTGAATAATATAATTCTTATTTTCTCTGTGACTTTTGGATCACCCGGTATATATCGATGATTGTCTAGAAATTATTTTTTTTTTGTTAGAATTATTATGCTGGCAACGTGTTACTCTCTGTGTTTGGTATTGGCCTGACATGTGAATAAATCTTTGATTCTCTCTCTCTCTCTCTCTCTCTCTCTCTCTCTCTCTCTCTCTCTCTCTCTCTCTCTCTCTGGAATCTTTGAGGGTTTGCTTTAATAATTTATGGCATTCCTCTTTTAAAAGGATTTTTTTGCAAGATAGTAACATGAGCTGTATTTTTGGCTGGAATTAGCTATACGGATTTCCGAAATCTTGCAACTTCTTTGCTTATGGAAGTACATGTTTCCCTGATGAGCGAATACTTCTATTTTTGAACATTTATTAATCCAATTTTTATTTCCTGTGGTCTTTTTTTCATACTTTTTAATTCAATTCTCATTTCAAGATACATTTTTAATAAAAATGTTATTATTGAGAACTTTCATCAATTTCGCAAAAAATATTTTTTTTCTTTCTCCGTTATAGTTTTATGGTCCTTTTTACTCATGCTGGCGTACATAATTTAAATTGTTTTTTTTTCTTTTAATTGGTACAAAAAATTAATCTAAAATTTCTGTGCTAGCTTTTAAAATGTAATACAATCAATTTTATTTTTCTGTTAATGGTGTTATTATGTATCTATTAATTGCTAGATTTTATCACGATGCTGAAATCTTAAATTCATATATATATATTGAAAACCTTTTCAAACATTGCAGTAGAGGAAACCAAGTATCTCTCTCTCTCTCCTCTCTCTCTCTCTCTCTCTCTCTCTCTCTCTCTATATATATATATATATATATATATATATATATATATATATATATGTATATATATTTCATATTGAAGAAACTAATATAAATTATTGAATTTCATTGCGGCAAATCTATAAAATATTTCTCTAACGTGGTCCAGTTACGATTAAATTTTCTCAAAACGGTACGATAGCAACTTAGGTGTTATCTGAGGTTTGACTGGTTCAACCTAGGGTGCCTATATTATTATATTACCTTTATCTAGGCACCCTAGTTGAACCTAGTTTCGACTGATCAAAATGAAAGCATTTTTTCGCTGCTATATACAGATTTTGGCTACAAAAATTTAATCTAATACACTGGAAATGCACAATTTTTTTTAAAGAAATTGAAAAAATAATATTTTTTTGTGTTAAAACATATGCTCAAAATCTCCCATTTAAAAGTATATTTTGAAGTTTATTCAGCCAGCATTTCGGTTGAGTATTCAGAGGGATGGTGGTATCGCCATCTATTGTTCAGTATCAAAATTACCTTACCATATTAAGCTACATTTTTAAAATGCGATTTTAAATATTTTTTTAAACCAAAATTATATATATTTTTTAAATTTCCCTTTTTAAGAAATAAACTTTATTTCTTTATTTTGTAGATATATTTATTAATTATGGAATTTCTGTTATGTATGGTTATAATATGATTTAATTTCGTGAAATTTTAGGAAATAATTGTTTTTTTTTTTTTTAATATAATATAATAATTTAATTTAATTTTAAGAATTTTTAATTTAGGGGAAGAAAATATTCTAAAGTTGAAATTATAATGCAAATATCAAAGATTTTTATAAATATATATTACTAAGAGAGAGAGAGAGATAGAGAGATAAGAGAAAAACTGAAATTTTCCAATTACTTTATTTATGAGATTTTTCTAAAAATCACACAAATGCGGGAAAAGCTAATATAAAATAATATACATCTTCGTAATGAGAACAGCTTTCTTTTAATGATTCGCACGTTTGAAATTAACATCGTAGCTACAAAAATGTACTAAAAGAAAGAAAAAAAAAATAATTCATGCTTTCTAACGGAAAAAAAAATTAAAGGATAATTTAACGGAGAAAATATATCTCAATTTCATCAATATATTGAAAAGGGGAAATAAAATTTTATCCATTGTTTGAAATGAATAAAATAATATAAAATGATAATTTAAAAGAAAAAAAATTAAGGTAATATTTAAAATAAAGATATCATTATATTATCACTTTATTTTATTTTATTTTATTTTTTTATTTATTTTTTATTTATTTATTTATTTATTTATTTTTTATTTTGTAAATTTAGCATTTGAATTAAAAAAAAAAAAAAAAAAAAAAAAATCGTCATATTAATTGAAAATAGAATATGTTCTCATTGTAAAAGGTAATAGAAAAAAAAAATTCTTATACTATTTCATGTTTTAGATGAAACAATTCTTGGTGGCACATTTTTTTTTTTTTCTAATTATTGGAATGCGCATATATAAATACAAGTATATTAAAATTACCCAAAAAATGTTATGAAAGTAAGTGGTTGTGCAATAATTTGAATCCAGGACTAACTTCTTTCCAGATTTGCAAAATCTATATATGTTTTCTACATATAATCTATGTATAACTCTTCTGTTTGAAAATAAGCTAAAGATAAAAATAGATTCTCTGTTATTGTGTATAGCGATCACAAAGAGTGATAGAATGAAATTCTCAACTTAATATTTCAATCTTTATTTTTATAGGTTGTACATGTATATTGGAATTTTTTTTACAAAATAAGTTATTTTCATTATGTTATTGCCCGTATAGAAAACTACCAGCAAGCAAAATCAAAAATGATATTAAGTAAAAGATTTATTGAAAATTCTATACAAAATCTATATATATATATATATATCTGCTTTTTGAATTCAGCTAAAGATAAAAACAGATTCTCTGTTATTGCATGTAGAGATCAAAAAGAGTAATAGATAAAAATTCTTAACTTAATATTTCAAACTTTATTTTATTTATTTATTTTAGGTTGGAGATATATGTATTGGAGATTTTTGGTAAAAATGAGTTATTTTAATTATGTTATTGCCCGTAGAGAAAACCACCAGCAGGCGAAACCAAAAGTAACTTTAAATAAAAGAATTTTTGAAAGTGTCTGATACAACTATATTTTATTCCTTTTAATATATATATATATATATTTTTTTTTTTTTTTCTGAATTTAAATTACGTATTGACTTTCAAAATTACATATCCAAAATTAATTTTTAAAATTAACAGTTAAAAAAAAATAAATAGGTAAAAATGTAAGGAAATTTTTCATTTTATCATTTTATATTAACTTTAAAAAACGTGCAATTGAAAAAGTAATGCGTTTTATGTTTTTAAATACTTTAATCTAATTTCTAACCTAGAAAATATATTCTTTATCTGTAAGCTTATGATTTCACTAAAAATATAACCCTGCATTAAATTTGACAAATAATATTTGAAAAAAATAAGATGTTTCAAACATTTATTTTATCTTTTGATTTTAAATACTTTTCAACTAAAAATAGGATATAACTGTATTTACATTGAGAAAAAATTCTGTAACTGACATCTAGAATCTAAATTATGACTCTAGAAAATATTGTTCCATGCCATCTTTACACATTCTAGTCCCCTTTCAAATTGAGTTCTAGCAACCCCTATTAGAATTCTAGAGCGTTTTCCTATATTATCGAGAGCAAAGTTATTTAAAAATCTCTTCAAATAAATTAGAATACAAGACAATTTCAGCAACTATAACCTTGGTTTATGACCCAATTCTAGAAAATCAAGCGAGAATTTCTCGCAATACAAAAGATTCAGAATATTCAGAATATTGTTTCACCATCTAGAAATGTGTAGACTAGAAATTCTCGATCATTTCGTCTATTCAGTTTATTGGCGTGTCTTGTGCGCATAGCTCAGAAATCTATATTTCTAGTTTAAGGATTTAGAAAATGACCACTTACTCATTCTAGATGAAGGCGGTATATTTCTTTTCTCTCAGTTCTATTTTCTCCTCAAACTTTAGGTATAGGGAGCGTAAACATTCGTGAAGATTTTCATAATAAGATTTTTGACATTTTTGCACGTTTTGAGTTATAAGAAATCCGAAAATTATTAAATTGATCTGATGACAGTATACGTAGGTTAATCAGCATTTAGGTACTTCATTAAGGCGTCAGTGAATTAGTTAGCCTGTTAGACTACATAGACAATATCTAAAAAACGATTTACCGTAAAGTAGTTGGGCCGATTTTAAAATATCATATACTATACTGTAAATTCTAGAAACACCATTTATTTGCAACATTCTTAAATGAAAACTTCATAAATTGTTCGAAAATTACTATTTTTCTAATTTTGGAAGAATAGAAAAAAAAATTAGCATAAACAGGCATTATAATGATTATTTTCATCATAAAGATGTCGGGCCTATTTTTAAATACCATTTATAAGTCTGGCATAAATATCATTAAATAGGAACATTCGAATTTGAAAATTGTGTAAATTATTCGAAATTGACAACTTTCTTAATGGGAGAGAATAAGACAAAATTTCGCATATGCGTATATTATGAGGATTATTTTCATCGTAACGATATCGGTTTAGTTTTAAAATATCATTTATGATTCTGAAATGACCATAATTAACTTTGAACATTCTATTTTGAAAATTTCACAAGTTATACGAAATTTCAGATTTTTCTAAAACGGGATAAATGATGGTAAAATGTCGCATAAGTATGAATTATAAGGAATTTTTTCATCGTATAAAGATGTGTGAAATGTTTTTATAATTTATGATACTGGTATGAACATCACTGACTACAAATATTCTTAAATGGTTAAATTCGTAAGTTAATTTAAGATTTTCTTAACAGGGAAAAATAGCTCAAAATTTCGTATCTATAATCTTCACATTTATGAGGATTATTACATTAGAAATAGTATGGAATTGCTTGCTTACTAATATACAAAATAACTTAACAGAATTAATAAGCAATATAGGATAATGTAAATATATTTAAATCAGAGCTAGGTTATTCAAGCGGATGGGGTATTTCACTGCGGAATATTATGAGTGATTGGCCGATTTCATTTCTTATAATCTGAATATAGTATACACTTTAGTAGATATTTATGATAACAAATAGGAGATGGGGAACTAAGTAAAGTACATCAATGCTAACTATTTATTTATGCGCGTAAAAATTTAAAGTATTAAACAAACATTTTATTTCAATTTCAATACTTAGTTGAGATTTTTTAAAATTATTTAAAAAGAAAATTTTGTGAAAATTTTTTTTTTCCCAAATAGGGTCAAAAAAAGAGCTGAACAATTTAAATTTGTCTTCAACGAGGTATAACACTGTAAAAAAATTCAGGAATGGCGTCTATTGTATCCTTGAAACAGGTACGTGTTCGATATACAAGAGCAACGTTACCAAAACTTTTTAGATAGTAGTCAATAACCTTTTTTTAACATAGATTCAAATTTGCGAAAAGGCGTATGGTGTCGCGTGTAAATTAAGGCCTTTTGTTTACGCTAGTACCTAAGCCTCGTTGAGTCATTATAAGGGGAAATGGCTCGTAGTCGTACGAATGTTGGAGGAAATAATGGAAAACTTCGGAATGCCAGCGAACTTGACTTGCATGCGAAACAGGCTTTGTCATTTTCAAACTTTAAATAAACAAAACAAAAAGAATATTAGCAACTAGAAAGGCCCAAGTTTAGCAGAGTTTCTTCTTTCTGTTGCTCAATTTTCTGCCACGAAGTTGTTTTCTTAGATAAACATTAGTTTTATTTTTAAGCATTTTAGTGATAAAAATAATTATTTTTATTCAGTTTTAGTTTTCTAAGCAATTTACAATTTAATCATGAAGTTCAGCAACTCTATTAAACTTCTTTTTTGCATTTTATTGATAACAAAACGATATCGTAAGTAAAATGCATTTATATCATAAAAAATACCTAAAAGAAAAATATAGCTCACACAACAAATAAATAAATACCAATAATTTTCCGAAAAAGATTTTACTTTGGTGGTTTGTTATATACCACTTAGTAAATTTCGAAATTTCACAAACAGCTTTTCCGCATTTTATTTACATATTTGACTGAGCTAATTTTTACTTCGTATCTTGCTGTTACCCATTAGTCAATGTTTCACCTTGGCTTACCAACGCCCCTAAACAACTCCACAAATTCGACATGGCGGCCATCATCAGAATAAATGGGCATTCCGACCCTCCCCTGATCAGACTATTAATATTACCTCTAGCATGACGCAAAGAGATAAGCAAGGGGAAGCGGCTAATTGGGGAGTTCATTATCTGGGCTCTGATACCAGGTCGGAAATTGCGAAGCGAATGAATAACAAAATATTATACCATGCACGAGCCCATAAGTCAAAAGAAACATACTGATATACAGAGGTACGTAGAAAAATTAATTGATGCGAATCATTGTCTAACAAAACTGCTTATTTTGGGTTTCTCTTAGGGATGATATGAAGCAATATGTTACAAAAATTGGTATAGTCAGCATTTATCAGAACATACTAAAGATGAAAGGCTATTCATGGTCTTAATTAAGGGCCCTGCAGAAGTTACATTCTTTATTTTTAATTATACCCTTATTCTAATTATGGTTTTTAGTCGATAAAAGAGATGTATTTTAATTTGAAGTGAGCTAATTTTAACATTGGATATATGCTAGAAAGAATTGCTTTTTAATGTAGTACTCACCTCAAAATGTAATAATTTCATCGACAAATAATATATGACTAAGAAGGAAAATACAAATCGTAAATTTTAATTAATGAACTGATGAAAGTTGAAAGTGATAAACAATATGATTATAAGAAAATTAGAATAGCATACAGTGATTTTTTTCCCCTCTTTTCTTGCGGTTGTTGCATAAAAGCAAATACTAATTTCGTTATTTATTTATTTTTTTCAGTAATTACTAGTAATGATTTTGATTCTAGAGTAACTACTTATTTCAAAGTTTTCGAAATTATATGTACTGCCTACATTTTGATATTTATAATATTAAAATTTCTATTTCTAAGATTTAAAATAATGCGACTAATTTCATTTATTTATTTATTTATGTACGTATTTATTATCAGTTTTTTTTGTCAGATCATAATAATCAGACTGCAACCAAAAGCAACAAAATCATGCAACAAAAAGCAACCGTGCTGGGTGTAAATCAAATAAATAAAAATTTTGAACAAAAAATATTCTCCCAAAATCACTTCTTTAATATTATCAAAAATTAAATTATAGACACCAATACTAGATACAGCAGAGCTAATATGCATCTATAAAATGCATGAGCGCTGAATTATATATATATATATATCTATATATATAGGCACATATCAGATTTTTTTTTTTTTAGGCAGAGTAACATATTAAATGTGGCAAAATAAAAAATTAAAAAAAAAAAAAAAAATTGAAATCATTTTTATTTTTTCTTACAAGCTTTATTGATTTTTCCTTTCATTTTCTCCATACAAGTAACATACGGTGCCTTATAAGCTTTTAAGTTAGGTAAGTCAACATATTAAAAACAGGGAAATCTTAAAACAAGGTTTTCTATACTTTCCAAATAAATAAATAAGTAAAATGTTGAAAAAATAAATAAAACGGTATTTCCTTAAGGTTACAGAATTGTAGTTGTCCTTATTAGTAAGGATACTATTTTTATTAGAAAGAAAATTATTTTGATTTATATAAAATTGAATCTGATACTATAAGAAAAGCCCATATTTTCCTTGCTGAAATATAATAGTATATAGATAGATAGATAGATATTATCCCATTCGGCGCAGGTGGAAAAACTATTTTTACTGATAAGGGTAACTATAAATCCTCTGTTAAAAATTTTGTGCTAGGTTCAACCAAAGCATGGTACTACAAGTAGTTGCGACCATAAGATGGGGAAACCTTTTTAGTATCCGTAACCATAACATAGTGAAAAGTTTTACTGTGGTTTGGTGCTTCTTTTCAACCAAAGCAAGTACTATAAAGCGTATTCACTACAATGAAGCAATGAGTAACGTAGTTACGTTATGGTTACATCATAGTTACGTCACTGATCGATAATAAAACTAACTGGTGAACGCGGTACTTGAACTACTCAGGCTGAAACTGCGCATGCTCGAATAGAATTTGTTTACTTGTGTGATGCACCATATTTAAAATTAAAATAGAATTGTAGCTTGAACGAATTCACATCTGAACGGAGAAATTCATGTATTTTTAAAATATTCGTATTTCACATATTTTTCCGTATTTTAAGATTCGTAATATATTTACAATTAATTTTTAAAAGTACTTTTTCAATATTTCTTACAATTTATATAATTATTGAAATCTTATTTTCTTCAATTTTTCATTCATTACGGATCAAGAGAAAATCTCTGGAATTTTAAATCCGGTTACTTTGATTTGTTATGAGGTTAGAACAAGTTATTGTACAGTATATGTTTTCATTTCTAAATGTTGTTTTGTTATTCTTAAAAGTTACTTTAGTGATATATTTGGTTTTAAAACGATTACAAACATATTTTATTTAGATGATAAAAATTTTGCGAATTATTTCGTCTGCATCTGATTGGTTTTATGGAACATGACATAATGCTTCTTTTAATAAAAGAAATAATGGCAAAGTCATCTTTTATGAACAATTCCGTTGTGTTTTTTCCAAAATTTAAATTTTGAAAATTGCGTGCAGTAACATTTTCTTCTTGAATTACTAATACACGAATTTTTTTCGTATTTACAATACAATTTACAGAATTAGAAGGTCATCGATTTAAAAAATTATATTTTACACTAATTAATTCTGGCTCTAAGTGAATACTGTAGATGTGATTATTTGCTTGAAATAATTAGCGAACATCTAACATATTTAGTATTTAAAGTCAAATGTACGCTAATAATCTCAAGTAAATAATCGCATCTTTAACTTTCACTTAAAGCCGGGATTAATTCTTGTTTACATTAAAAACACAAGAGATAACATTTTTAAAGAAAGAACAATAGGGACGGGTTTTTTACAGATTTTATTTGGGTACCGCAACCACTACACGTCGGTAAGAGCTACCGTCGAGTTTACTTTGTGACATTTATAATCACGAGGACATGAACCCCATGAACGTTGTATTGCTTACCTTGAACGCATGCTTTGATAGAGAACTCATATATATATATATATATATATATAACACTAGCAGGCTACGCCTGCTTCACTGGTCACTATTTTTAAATGAATCACTATAATTAATGAATTCTCAAAATTGCATTAATTTTTATCACGTGGAAAAAAAAAGAGAGAGAGAAATTCTGATCTTGAAAATGGCGCACCGGATCCCCGCTGCCTTCGACAGCGCGCACGCATTTTTGTTCGACACTCTTAATGAATCACAATATTTTCGTAAGGGAAAAGCATAAATATAAAATACAAAAAAATTCTTCTCTAATCGATGAAAAAATTGGGCCGGGCCCCCGCTGCCTGCAGCAGCGTATACAGGAGCGCACGAAGCGCGTATTTCTTCTCCCACCGTTCCCGCCCCTCCTAATTATGTTACACTTTTAAAAATATCCGCAACCGTTTTCTCCTGCATTTAAACCTGATAATACTAATTTCTAACGTTCTATCTGAATTTCTTTATTTTTTGCCCCTGCGCCTGCCCTCTTCCGCCCCTCGTAATAATCTACCCTTTCGAAAATATCCGCAATCGATTTATCGGGCCTTAAAACCTAATTAAAACTAATTTTTAACGCTCTAACTCTTATTTATATTTTTTTGCCCCTTCGCCACCCTCCCTTCCCGGCTATCCTAATAATGTTTCCCTTTTGAAAATATCTGCATTCGATTTGTAGGTCCCAAAAACCTATACGTGCCAATTTTGAACGGTCTAACTCTATTTCTATTGTTTTGCCCCTTCGCCCCCCCCCTTCCCGGCTCTCCTAAAAATTTTTGAAATTTTAAAATATCCGCAATCGATTTGTTGGTTTCAAAAACCTCTATGTACCAATTTTGAACGATCTAACTCTATTTTTTTTTCTTTTTTTTTTTTTTTTTTCTTTTGTTATAATATGAAATAATTTTTGTTATTCCAGTTACTGTGCTTCTGTTGAGCATTCATTGGGTACTCAAAATCAAACAAAAAATAAATTTTAATTAGATTAAATGATAAGAAATTGAGGAATTCTTTCTGCATTTCTGTTAATTTAGATCCTGAATAATGAAGCAGCACTTCCTTATCAAAAAAGAGTAAAAACAGGGAGTTATTAACCTTCCATTTTTAATACTTGATTGATTTTTTTCTAATATTTAGTTGATATTTAGCTGATTTGCATATATGAAATTCTTGGGAGGGAAAAACTTTAAAATGTAAACCATGTAATTTCTCACTCAAAATGGAAAAATCCTGTATAAAATTTTTGTTAGACGGGGGGGGGGGGGAGAATTCTATTCAATATTTTTTTCTAGTGTGAACCTTATTAAAGATAAAAAATCACGATAATTGCCACAGAAATGTACCCGGGTACCTGATCATTAGTTTATTAATAAAATGGTTAAACTTGATCACGTATTTAAGTTCGATAATTTCTAACAAATTCGTGATTTCAGTTTCATTTCGTAAATGCATAAAGCTTGGAAATATTTTAATTCATTCACCGAGATTTAAAACAACATTTTATAATTCTGATAAAAGTGACGAACCTTTAAAAAATGTTTTAAAAGTTCATGTTTAAACCAACTTGAGGGCTACATTTAACACAAAAAGGCCAAACAATCAATTATATACAAATATATAAAAACATTTAAAAGAAAGACATAGTTTGGTACTTTACGTGCAGTAAATTTCCTTTATTTTCTTATAAATGTGATTATGAATGGGATGAAAAAATTCCTCCACTTAATATATATGTGCGTGTGTGTGTGTCTGCGCGCGCTGGAAATGTACATGTATTACAGAAAATTGCACTAAAAAGTGGTGTTGAATAAAACACCACAAATATTATGAAATATTCAGAAATTATTGGGTCGTTCCATAATTATTGGCAGAAAATCAAACACGAAAGAAAACATGAGTCAAAAAGAGACAAATGGATTTTATTCAGGAAAGTAGCCGCCATCGGCAGAAATACACTTCACCCAACGAGTTTTGAGCGAAAAAATGGTACGGGGTCAGAAGTCGGCGTCACATTGGTCAAAGAAATCACGAACACCCTGAATCAAAGCATCTTAGTTCGGGAATTGTTTGTTCCTCACAAACCTGCCCAAATGGCGAAACGTGTGATAATCAGTCGGATCCAGGTCTGGAGAATAAGATGGATGCGGAAGAAGCTCGTACCCCAACTCCTGGATCTTTTGCCGGTTACCAACTGAGACACTGGGTTGAGCTCCATCCTGCAAGAGTATGGATCCTGACCTACTGACGAGTGCTGGTTGTTTGATTCGAAGTTTCCTGTGGCATTCATCCAATTGACGACAGTACACGTCCGTATTAATGGTCTGATCTCTCGAGAGGAATCCATAATGGACCACATTCTTGGCGGTCAACCAAACAGAGACGAGAATTTTCTGTGGATGAGGTTTGGTTTTGGGATCTGTTTCGCAGGTTCGTTTTTATGCAGCTACTGTGCTCTCCGTTTGCGATTGTCGTACAACACCCATTTTTCATCCACAGTCAGGATACGATGCAAGAATGGCTCTCTAACCTCGCACTCCTGTAGAGATTTACAGGTCTCCAGGCACCGTAGACGTTGCTCCTCCGTTAGGTCAAGTGGTAACCATGTTTCGAGCTTTTTCGCCATGCCTGTTACAGCCGACGTTGGTCGGGCGTCCACTTTTTGCCGTAAATGGTCCACATCATACCGCACTGGACGACCGGCTCCACGTTTATGGCCAATCTCCGTATCGCCGCTACGAAACTTGGCAAACAGTCTACGGACTGTCCTCTCACTTATCGTGCCTGCACCCCACGCTTCGTTGATGTTGACCACTGTTGCAGCCGCCGAACGTCCAAGCCAGAACTCGTGCTGAATCACGATTTGCACGTCACGTTGCGCCATCACGTCCTTAAATGTTTCCAGTGCCTCGACTGGCATTTATATAGTGTGTGGACTCTTCCACTTTACGTTGTAGGGGTGGTTGGTGGTGCATCACAGCTGTACCGATCGGAACGATCAGAAGAATTTGCCTGTATCGGTTGCTGCCAATAATTATGGAACAACCCAATATTTCAAGTCAAAAAAATTAAACCCACTAGTTCACCATCCACTACCTAGCTAATTTGAAGTCGTGCTCGTGCCTACATTTCTCGTTTAATGAAGTGTCGTTCTTAATTATTTCACAGTGAATTAAATGTTATGTTTTTAGTTTCTTCTATATTCAATAGAAGAAAGTATTGGATTCGTAAAAATTTTCAGCCTCGGGTTTTTGATGGATTTACACATTCTGAGAGCTGTAGAACACGATTTAACAATTTTTACAAAATATCTGTCTGTCTGTGTGTGTGTGACAAAATTTTGTGGCAACTGTATCTCGGGTACTACTGTACAGAATTTCATACAAATTGGTATGTACTTACACACTGACACAAATTAGTGCCTATTAACGTTTGGTAAAAATTGTCCAACAGCTTACATTGCCATTCCGCTTTTTCTAAAATTTTAACATGGTGGTATAGGACAAAATTTTGTATAAATGTGCATAAAGAGAATTATTTTTTTAATTATCATTATGAAATTTAAAAGAATTATTTGTAATAGAGATAGTCAACTGGGAAAAAAATTTGTATGTAGGAGCCTCATATCCCTCGAGGGAAGTAAATTTTCATGATGGGTATTCAAAAGAGATAGCCAACACCTTTAAAACGAATGTTGAATCATCGATCTGCGATAATTAAAAATGAAGTTATTGTTTTTTTTTTTTTTTTTATGTAATATTGAGAATAAAATTGACTTTTTTTTAATATTTAATGTTATACTACTTCTCTAATATGGAAATCGCCTGCATGATCAAGGAAGATAATTTTTTTAAATAATAATTTTAATAAATTATTTTTACTGAGTGAATTTGTTAGGAAAATACAGAAGAAAGTCATGTGGTGGCCAGAACATACTAGTTTGAAATTGATGACTTTTTTTTTTTTTCAACGTTTTCTTTCTTTTATATAGATAATTAGTTTTGTAATCTTTTTTTTTTTTTTTTCCATGAAACATCACTATATAATATAGAGTTGAAAAAAATCAAGAAAATAAATTATGTTCAGCCCTCTCCGCTATTTTTATAAAATGTGTTGAATGAAAAAAAAATGTGTATATATATAAAGCCGCCTGAAATAAGCTGCCTCTGACATCCTATACATCCTTTCGAAAACTCTCTATTCTGCATTTCAACCGGTAATAAACCTCTCCAATTAGCTAGATCCCATTTCAGAAGTGGCGCACTCACTGCCAAGTGACAGGATTAATAGTCTGATGGGGTCTGCAAACCATCACTCCAGAGGTCTGATGGATGGTGCAGAGTTCCTGTGGATGCGGAAAGGTCGGGATACACGGGCTGTGCTCTAAACCCATTATTTCCACCGACTGAGTACACCATCAAGCATTCACCACGCACTGCTATATTTCACACCGGCCTGGAAATCTCAATTTATTCTCGCAGGTAGATTCATCTCGAGCTCAACCTAGCAATAAACTGGTTATGAGTCGAAATAATTTGAGGAAACTGGGATTTTCATTCTGATAAATGGCAAATTTGGAAAGTTAACCCTGAAAGGTGTTATTATGAGCCTGACTGTCAGTCGTACATTTCATGTTTACCCTCAATCAAAAAGTACCTGTATACGTGACACTAAAGTTAATAGAAAGCAAATTAAGGTGTATTTTAGTTTAGAATGTGTTAGATTATAGTCACTAGAGGGTATTTCAAGTAGAAAACATAATTTAAAGATGCTTTATAACATGGGAATTAGAGAAAAAGTGTCATTTTATTAACTGGTTTTATCTGAAATAATAATAAGCCAGGATCAACAGGTAATTTAAATTATAAGATATAATGATGTTACATAGTATAAGTAAAACAAACTTTTTTTTTTTTTTTTTTATTATTATGTTCCTAACTTCTAAAAATTACTTTAAAGAAATTCGCAATTACAATTTCAGTAATTCAATTTTCTTAAATTAGTAATTGGAAAATTGGAATTGTAAAAATATATTTACATATTTGCTACGTTTCCTGATTTCATATCAGAAATTTTCTACAACAATTTTGACTTTATTTAATTCCAGAAAAAGTAATAAGAGATATATAAAAAAACAAAGAGTAGTGATAAGTCTGATTTAAAAATTCGAAGTGTTGATAAGTATAGTTTTAAGCATTATTTTAAAAATCGAGATCAATTAATCAGTATAGACCAATTTCAATCTATCTAATAAATGCCAGTATATGCTTTTATGACGCATCATCTTGTACAATACTAATAAAAAAATATACCGCCTTCATCTAGAACAAATTTATATTCATTTTCTGAATCCTTATATTAGAAATATAGATTTACGAGTTATGCGTAATAAAGTAAACAAATAACCTGAATAGATGAAATGATCAAGAATTTCTAATCTACAATTTTCTAGATGGTGAAACAATATTATAAATATTACAAATTCGTTGTACTTGAGGATTTCTCGCTTAATTTCCTAGATTTAGGTCAGAAAACAAGAGTATAGTTACTAAAACTCACCTCATGTACTTGCATTTATTTTCAGAGATTTTTAAATGAGATTGACCACAATAATATAAAAAAAACGCTTTAGAATTCTAGTAGGGGTCTCTAGAACTCACGAGAAAAAAGAACCAAAATTTATAAGAACGACACCGAACTATTTTTACTAGTGCCACAAGTTATTTTCTAGATGTCAGTCACATAATTTTTTTTCAGTGAAGAATGTAAGGAAATACACATGAAAATGAACACAAATAATCCGTAGGAATGCCAAAATGTCATAATAGCTCAGCAGATTTCGAAATTTAAATTAATATCTGCATTATCTGTTTAATTTTGTAGAAACATTTCTGAGAATATTCAAGCACTCACAAAGGAATAATTCTATTTTAACTAAAAATCAAAAGAAACAGATAAATTAAATGATGAAGTTGTGATTATTGTATTAATTCCATACTCTACAAATTCCATTAATTCCATACTCTACAAATTCCATTAATTCCATACTCTACAAATAAAATTTAAGAACACGAAATATTTAGAAAGTAAATGTAAGCTATTTAAAAGAAC
Organism: Salticus scenicus; assembly: GCA_963930645.1. Taxonomy (NCBI): domain Eukaryota; kingdom Metazoa; phylum Arthropoda; class Arachnida; order Araneae; family Salticidae; genus Salticus; species Salticus scenicus. Next base: position 157,369,308 of record OZ005649.1, on the reverse strand, counting down.
TTTATAAAAATAAAGTGAAATGCTTATTTAAATAAAGAAGATTGTTATTACTGAGAAGAAATTTTAATGTAATAAAGCTAATAGCATTATTATTATTGTTATATATCATATGAAATACCGTATTTTGAATTAATCTAAAAAAATATTTAAAGATTTCGCTTATAAAAATGACTTTATTCCTAAAAAGTATTCGAATGAAAATTCGTATTTTCATGAGATAAACGTAAAAGTTTTACTGTAACTACATAAAACCAAATTATGTTAAAAATTTAGGATTAAATATTTACACTGAAAGAGAAAATATGATTTATATCTGAGTGTAATAACAATATCAGAAAAACATTCTTCCTAATACCGATAGGATTTATACAATGCAAATTTAAAAATTCAGGCGTTTATTCGAGACACTGAGAATTTAAAATGAAGAGCAAACATTTAAACCGTGTTTAAAAATTTAGTTACTTATTTTTCTTTGAGCTTAATATAACGTAGTATGTCTACATATTTTCCTAGATATGTTTACGTGTCTGCTCAGCAACTAGTAATACATCTAAACAAACGATAATTAGGGGTTTAAGTTGAGTTATTTATTAATTTATTAGTTTTTTGTGTTTTCTGAAAATTGTAACCGAAGGAGAAAACATGGCTTGAATGTTTGCTCCTAAAATATTGTTTGTACATAAAGAAAATGCTTTCATTTTTTTATGCTTTTAAATTGTATTAAAAAAAAATAAAAATACGAAAAAGCTTCAAGAAAAATAACCCTCAATACTTTAAATAAATTTGATTCACAACAATGAGGTACATGTACATTACATGCAAGAAATATAAAAAGCACTACATTAAATTTTAAGTCATTTTTGTCCTTTAAGGTATATTAATCTTCTTTATTTAATCACAACACACCTTCAGAGTATCAAAGCATTCAGAGATAGAAATTGCTATCCAACAAATTTTCTACTGAGAATATAGAAGAAGAAAAAAGAAAGTTAAATAACCGATGTTTTTGTTATAATAATTTTTTACATTATTTACCGTAATTAAAAAAACAGAGAGAGAGAGAGAAAGGAGGTTTTAGGTACTCACGTTAAGCTAAAGTATTTATTGATTAATTGTATTTTGGAACGAAGAAGAAAAAATACTTTTCACTAGATCAATTGATTTTGTTCTCTCCTTAATGCTTCCCTGTGGTACTTATAAATTAGAATTTAAGCGAACTACTTTAGGAATAAACAAGAACGCAAAATCACGCGGTACGAATTGATTATTAACACTTTCCAAATGCACGTAATTGTGTCCCTGTACACAAGCCAGTAGATATAAACACTCCATTTTCTATAGGGAACAACCGATTGTGAAGTTCAATATCATATATCAGTTTTAAAAAGTTTCATGCATATTTACGTGAGTTAGAGCTCGGATAGACAGACGGACAGACAGACAAACCTAAGTCATTAGCATTTTTAACCTTACTGGAAAGTGTTAAAAACATTTAGAAAACGATAAGATAAGAGCGATTAATATAAACGAAAATGCAATTCCAACAAATTTCTAATAATAACCATTAATGTAAGTGAATATTTTTGTGTGGCCCTGTAAATTCAATGCTAATCATACTATATTCCATGGAAAGCACTCTTTTGTGCATATGAATAATATATTTTAATTTTATTAATATTTGTGCAAAGTAAAGTTCTTTAAATTTGGTTTATAGAAATACCTCTCATAGAACGCAAAATGCTTAGAAATACTTTCGGTTGCCCCTGTATACATACCAGTGATGGTATTTACTCCATTTTCAATGGGAAACATCCGATAGTGGATTTTAATAACATATTTCAATTTCATTAAGATTGGTGTATATTAACGGTATTAAAATAGGGTTTATAAAAATACCTCTCATAGGACACAATGCTTTGGAAAACTTTCGGGTGTCCCTGTACACAAACCAGTAAAGGTGTTCACTCCATTTTCAATAGGGAACATCCGATAGTGAACTTGAATAACATATATCAGTTTTAAGAAATTCCATAAATATTTAGGGGAGTTAGAGCGCGAACAGACAGACTGACAGATGGACAGACAGACCGACGGACAGACAGACAGACAAACCGAAGTCATAAACACTTTTCAACCTTATTGGAAAGTGTTTGAAAAGAGTTACCACCATGTCTTTGACGTACTACAATGAAATACATTTGTCATGTATAAAAAAAATGATCATGATTTATTTTCCATTGTCTTATCTCTTTCATAGTAACTGGACAACAGCACATAGTGCTTAGTACTTAAAGCATAAAATGCACATAAAGGGCATAAAGGACATGGTGCTAATATCTTTTACAAAATGTACATGGTGCCCTTTACTTTCGGGGTTCTGATGTATAAACATTAATATAGTTGTCGGTTTTTTAACTAAAGTTCTGTCATGAGATATTTTAGATATTTAAAACTGAAACAATATTTCTTTCAAAGGATATCACACTGTTTATACTTATATTATATACTAGCAAGCATTGCCCGCTTCACTGAGCACTATACTTAAATGTGTTGTCAAATTCCATTACATTATTAATAATCTAAGTCAAAGTTTCCTCTGTATTCCGTAGAGGTTTTTCCCGCTCGCAACGTGAGGATTCCGGGTCCACACTGCCTTCGGCAGCAACTTACCCGCTTCTTACTTCCCCTTCCCCAGCGGCTAAGTTAGAAGTTTTGCGAAATCTCACCAAAGTACATAATGCGTACAACTAATCAACATCCACACACCAAAACGCATCATTCTAAGATAATGTAAAGCGAATTCAAACAGAATAACGTGTTTTTTACGCGTGTTTATTGCTCCCCCCCCCCCCGACCCCAAGAGGTGTAAAGTTTTCGTAGGTTTCGTAAAGTCTCGTTACAATAAGTGTCAGATACATATAAACAATTTGTGCACCAAATTTCATGACCGCAGATCCTATAGCTTTCCCAAGACAAATTTAGCGCTAAAAGGGGGAGGGGGGTCTTGAATTTGCAACCCCCCCCCCTCAAAAAAAAAAAAAAAAAAAAAAAAAAAAAAAAAAATCGAAAATCACAAAAAAACGAAAATGTGTTTTTGAAAATATTCTAAAGAAGATACGTGGCTATTTTCAATACCTTTGTAATTAATATCTTTAGTAGAGCTCTACAAAAAAATCCGGAATTTCTTAAATTTCCCCCTCGAAAATCAATTTTCCTCCCTCCTTTAGGAATCAAGAATTCTGAAATCGTACATAATGTTTTATTTATACTCAAGTCTAGTCTCATCATGTGCAATTTCTTCACCGTGATGTAATTTGGGGCCGAGTTATGCTTACAAACGTTTTTTTTTTGCTTCCTGTCCCACTGGGGGAGAAGGGGGTATTTCGATAAATCCCGTTTCTTTAGGTGCTGGTTACATATAAAAAATCCAAGTACCAAACTTCGTGACCGCAGCTCTCATCAATTTTCCAGGACAAATTTAGCGCTAAAAAGGGTGTCTCGAATTTGCTCTTTGTAATACAACCCCCCCCCACCCCCAAAGAAAAAAAATGGCAGATCACAAAAAATCAAAAATGTGTTTTAGGAAGTATCCTAAGAAAGTCGCATAGCCTTTTTTCAACATCTTTATTCCGTTTTTGGTAGAGTTCGACTCAAATCAGGAATTTTCAAAATTTCCCGCCAAAAATCGATTTTTCCCTTCCTTCCTTTAAAAATCGAAAATTCCTAAATCGCAGATAATTTTTTATTTGTACACATGCCTAGTCTCCTCATGTGAAATTTCATTGTGAAGTAATTGGGAGCCGAGTTATGCTTACAAACGTGTTTTTGACTTTTTCTCCCGCAGGGGGAAACGGGTAGGGGATTTCGGAAAAGTTGATAGATATAATTTTAAGTTGAGTAAAGACCTAAATTCCTTTCAAGCTCCGTTGAATTCCGTCCAGCCGTTCTCAAGTGATACCCGGACAAACGTGTTTTTGTCTTTTGTCCCCGGGGGGGGGAACTGGGGGAACTTCTGAAAAGTTGATAGGTATAATTTTAAGTTGGATAAAGATCTAAATTTGTGCCAAGCGCTGTTGAATTCAGTCCAACCGTTCTATAGTGATAAACGGACAAACGTGTTTCTGTCTTTTGCCCCCCAGGGGAGAATTCCTGAAAAGTTGATAGATATAAATTTAAGTTCGATAAAGATCTAAGTTTCTGCCAAGCACTGTTGAATTTAGTCCAACCGTTCTCAAGTAATAAACGGACAAACGTGTTTCTGTCTTTTGCCCCTCAGGGGGGAACAGGGGGGGGGGGATTTCCAAAAAGTTGATAGATATAATTTTAAGTTGAATAAAGATCCAAGTTTCTGCCAAGCACCTTTGAATTCCGTCCAGCCGTTCTCAAGTGATGCCCGGACAAAAAAAGCGACATACAGACACGATGACACACACACACGCAAAATTTTCTGAAGTCATTTTCGACTTTCATTGTGTGTGAAACGTAAAGATATCGCAAAATTTTTTGATTCTGACAAATTTACAGACAAAAGTCTGATTTTATTAATATAGATATCTTGATATTGATTTATAATGTAAGAAAGTTATTCTGATATTGCTATTATAGTCAAACATAAATTAAATATTCCTTTTAAGACGCAAATTATGAAATTAAATTTTGAATATAGCATAATTTTTATATAATTACAGTAAAACTTATATATATATATATATATATATTAACAGATACAAAAGATATCAATTGATCAATAAATAGATATAAGTACATTCTTCAATAAAAGTGTATTTTGTATCCCTTGAGCTCTATAAATTACATTTTATAATTTATATAGTTTTTTTCTTCCATTACCCTATTACCGTAGGTAATGGAAGTATTGTATTTGGTCCAAAAATTCAATATTGAGTTTTCACCTAATTTACACTTTGTAAGGTCCCATGAGTCCAAAAAAGTGGTTTTCGGTAACTGGTCAGTGTGTGTGTGTATGTAGTATGAACGGAATCTTCTGACTATCATATCTCCGAAACGAATAAAGATAGAACAACGAAACTTCAGAATTGACACAGGTCTGGTGTACAGATGAATTTTCCAAATTATGGTGAAAATTTTAAAAATGGCAGTGGGTCATCGGAAACCGGAAGTGGGACCGTATGTACTTTCCAATGATATCATTGATTAGTTCATGAAAATTGATAGGTGTCCTGTATAAATAGCTCAATTTCAGGTCTCACAAGTGCGTTACATAAAAACGGCAGCACTTTTTTTTTTTTTCAAACTCGGCATAATAACTCTTTCTTAGATATCCTTTCCTATGAAATTGTTGTTTTCCGCTCAACAATTGAAATTTTCAAGTTTTGGTGAAAACCTGTATCTCAAAAACTTCTCTAACGATTTTCTTGAAAATTGTTACATAAATAAATTTTAGATATCCTTCATCATGTATTACATGGTTATTACAGGAAAATTAATAGTCATCCTGCTTAGGTAGGTTAATTTGAGATCTCGGAAACTGGTGTTTCAAAAGATAACAAAACCATTTTTTCTGTTACTTTCTAACTTGCCATGTAAACATTGTTTTTCATGTCTTTACGCGTGTATTAAGTTTCTCATACCGGAAAAATTTTAGGTTTCTACTTCGTTAGGTCAATTTTATGTCTTTTGATCATATTATCTCAAAAAAAAAAAGTTATTTGCCCACAACCCCACTCTAATGGGGGATACGGTGCAATTTCACAAAATTCCTTTGTAGTATGTGTTTTGAGTATGCATAAGCAATCGAAATATTAAAAAATTGCTAACCTCCAAAAATTTGGACCATAGTTACTCTCGAAATCGTGTTCTCCCCCCCCCCCCAATCTTTAAAGGGTAGCAGGGGGAAATTTCGTAAAATCCCTTCATAGTACTTGTTGGGAACACATAAACAACACACACATAAAAATTAATTTTACTGAGATAATATAACTTACCTAAGATAATATAATCTTACTGAGATAATAACTTGAAACAATGTTATGCTGGGAAACGTGTTTATTAACGCCCCACCCTACCCCAGGGGGGGGAAAAGGGGGGAAAATTCGCAAAATATCGTTACAGTGGGTGTTGGATACACCTAAAAAAGCCACATACTAAAATTTGTGATCTCAGCTTCTATAGATTTCCCCGGACGAATTTAGCGCTAAAAGGGCGGGGCTGGAATTTGCCCCCTCGTAACTCCCCCCCAAAATTGAAAATCGCAAAAAACCAAAAATCAGTTTTTGGAAATATCCTCAAAAAGACGATTGGCGGTTTTTTATACCTTTGTTCTATTGTTGGTAGAGTTTTACTTGAAAATCCGTATTTTGCTAAATTTGCCTCCAAAAATCGTTCTTACCCCCTCCGCCCCTTAAAAATCCAAAATTTCAAAATCGCAGAAAGTGTATTGTTTTGTATTCAAGTCTAGTCTCTCTGTCTGCAATTTCTTCACCGTGAAGAAATTTGGAGCCGAGTTATGCTTATAAAGGTTTTTTTTCTTCTACCCCCCCAGGGGGGGAACAGGAGGTATTTCGCAAAATCCAGTCTTATTGGGGGTCAGAGTTCTAAAACCAACCTGCTCACCTTAATTTGTGACTGTATCTCTCATAGTATCGCCACGGCCGTGTTGAGTCAGTGAGTCAGGGAAGAGGAGTTTACTTTTTTATTTATATAGACTAGCAGGTTTTGCTCGCTTCGCTGGTCATTATATTGAAATGAATTCTCAAAACACCATATCATTAATAATAATAATGATAATAATAATAATAATAATAATAATACCTTTTTCTACACTGTTCGTTTTGACACTGATTATTATTAGTTTGTTTTATTTTATTTTTCTTTCAAGGGGAAAAAAAAAGATTTTGATGAAATTCTGACAAAAGCAGAATTTAGTTTAGTACAGGGGACTATTAGTTTTTTTTTTTTTTTTTTCAAATTATAACATTGCTTTCAAATTATTCAATTAAATCTTCGATAAATGTCCAACTATCGCAAAACTGGTATCGTAAAAATCCATAGATTGACACTAATGGTCCTCCGTCCTTAAAAAGAAAAAAAAAAAAAAAAAAAAAAAATGCATATAATACGTGTAATAGTGGGTAATGGAAGTCGTGTGGATGTTTCACACCAGATTTTTTAGCATAAAATGTGTTCTGTGATAACTTTCTGTAGTTCCAAAATGATTTTTCAATAAAATGGCTTTAAATTGATATAATTACAGCAAAACTGAAAACTTTTAGTGTAATTATTACATCAAAATCATCTTATATTCAAAGTTTAAGTTTATAATTTACACGCAACTTAAAAAGAAAATGAAAAATTCATATGTTTATAATAACGATATTGAAATAACTTTCTTCCTCATGTCAAATATATTCATACCCTGCAAACTTACAAATCAGTTTGCCACTCAATTGCCATTCGTATCTAAGAAAAATACTTTTTATTTATTTATTTTTTTTTTTTTTTTAAGAAAACGTAAAAGAAACTCCGAGCAAAATGAGCCTCAACAATTTAAACAAATTTCATTCTTGACGAAAAAAGAAGCACATGTACTCTACATGCAAAGAATGAAAAAAAAAAAAACTACACTAAATTCTAAGTCCTTTTTGCCCTTTAAGGTGTATTAATCTTCTTCATTTAATCACAAACGCACCTTCAAAGCATCGAAGCATTCACGAGTACAAATTGCCATCCGATAAATTTTCTACTAAGAATTTAGGTGGAAAAAAATGGTTAAATAACTGGTGTTTTTGTTATAATGATCTTTTACCTTATTTACCGTAGTTAAAAAAGGGAAAAGATAGGGGGAAAACGGACGTTTTTACGTACTCACGTTTAGCTAAAGTATTTATTGGTTAATTATATTTCGGACACGAAGGAAAAAAGAAACTTTTCTCTGGGTCAATTGATTTTGTTATCTCATTTATATGTTGCTGCGATACTTAGAAATTAGTATTTTAAACGAACTGCTTTAGCAATAAAATGCAGTAATTATATTTATTAACCAAATATTCGACGTAAACGTATCTTAATATTATTTTATTTTTTAAATAATACTGTAGTGTTTATGTTTATAATTATAGTAATTTTAATATCAATATATCGTCTATTTATTAACCAATTTCAGTCATTAGATATTTAAAATTAAAAAACAAAATATTTTTTTTTCAAAGAATATAGTGTTCAAACTTATGTTAATATAGATCAAAAAATTAATAATTATATGCCAGTACCCTGAAAGTGTCATGAAAAAAAGGTTCGACTATACGATCTCTACAATATATCAGTTAATACATATATTTATATTAATGTCAGATTATTAACCAAAGCTTAGTCATTAAATATTCTTAATATTTAAACGCAACAATATTTTTTAAAAAGAGTATCATAGTATTTATATTTATATTAATATATATATATATATATATGTGTGTGTGTCAAACATATAAATAATTATAGAAACTCTATAGTTTTCGGTTTTCAGCGACAAGGATTTTTTTTTTTTTTTTTTCATAGAATTCCTTACATTATCCATTAGCAGACGTGCCAACATATTAATTTTTTTTTTCGGAGCACTGTTAGTACCCTTCTTTTCTTCACACCACTTTGTATGTAGCGAAATTTTCTTCAGTACATAATTACGATTAAACAAGAATAAGAACATCCTTTCAGAAACGTGGTACAAGAACTAACAAATCTCCTGAATACTTAAAATGTTAGCATGTCTGCATTAGTAACACATTCTTTGAAGATTCACCAGGATAAACACGAAGAAACTCTTAGTCAAAAAAACATTTTTCGAAAATTTTTTATTTTACAGCTCTGCTATCAATATTTAAAGAATTAGCCTGGAAATCTACAGAATATTGGCCCAGTTCTCAAAGTAGCATCGCCAAACTATTCTATATAAAATTTGTCAAGTTAGATATAGTATATATATATATATATATTTCATTGAAGAAAATCACTTATCATAGCACTACTAGGCCTGTCGGCCGAGTTCTGTCCTTGCCTACTAGGCCTGTATTTAGCTTGTATTTAGTACTTAGGCCTGTATTTAGAAAGATATCTGTGTGAATTCTATTGCATTATGAGGCTATATGCTGTGTAATCGTGAATTTGAACTTTTGTAAGATCCTTGTGTAACTTTATTGAAATTAATATCGTGACGCTTTAATAACTCTTTTAACCAATTCTCAAGTTACATGAACCTGATATTCAGGGACACCTCAAATTTAATTGATCATTTCAAGTTTTTAATCGCTTACGGGGGGTTTTGTGCAGTGGTCATGATTTAAACTGCCAAATAAATGCATTATGAATGTAAAGTTTTTCTGGTTTGAAAGACTAGTGCTTTGCGTATACGGTATACTAGATATATATCTAACAAGGAAACATTCAAAGGATGTCATCTTCAAAAAATATTGAAAAAAATATATGTGATTCTACGCTTCATGAAACACCAGAAAGTGAAAAATTTATCGGCTGAAATTAATTACAGCGACCACAAAAAATTATCAAAATTAAGCATATTTGGCGATTTCACACTGTTAGGCGATTGATTTTGAATACTTGGCGGAGAAGCAAAACACTGTTCTGTTCACACACGGCAATCTCGGTGCTATCGAACGTATCGCCTAACAGCGCTAAATCGCCAAAAATGCTTAATTTTGATAATTTTTTGTGGTCGCTGTAATTAATTTCAGCCGATAATATTTTCACTTTCTGGTGTTTTATGAAGAGTAGAGTCACATATATTTTTTTCAATATTTTTTGAAGATGACACCTTTTGAATGTTTCCTTGTAAGTCAAAAAAAAAAAAATGTATACAGTTGCCATGAGCATCCAAGATATACCTTGAAATGATAGGCAAACTTTTCATTTTTAATAAAAAAGCACCACAAAACTGGTGTTGTAAAAAATATTACTTACAAGCTTTGAATAAACACCATAAAATGCAATAAACTCGCAACAATTGTTTCGGGTCGAAAAATCACACGACCCTTCATCAGGCGAATAAAGTAAGCACGAGTGCTGCAGTCAAAGCGGCAATGCACAAAGTCGTTTAAAATGAAAAGAAAAACTTTATAAAGTATAAAGTAAATATAACAACTGGTGTGAGTGGAATTGTAGAAGAAAACAAGAAAATAAATAAATGAGTGAGATTAACCATATAACAATCTAAGAATATCAAAAATTAAACGAAAATCTAAGTTACGTGAGTAATTTCCAAGCATCGAGGAAGAATGGAGTGAAAGAAATATCATTAACAAGATTTTTCGAATTTTTAAATATGTAAAATGCTTCATGAATATCCAAATGGAAGGAACAGACAGGAATCTCCTGTCTGTTCCTCCCATTTGGATATTCACCGAAATTACCGAAAGAGAATAGCTTAAAATACAGTTCCCAATTTTAGCACTTTCTGACTACCAGAAAATTCTAATAAAAATTGTTATTTATATCATCAGTGAAAAATGTTACAGACACATAGGAAAAATAAACATTCAGATCTGAAACTTTTAGAATTGCATAATTGAAACAATAGCCTCCTTAACTAGATGCCTGTCGCGTAGCTCGGAAACTAGGCAACAGTTGAAGCGGTAGACAGCGCCCCCTGGTACGGATTGCGCTACTTTTTTATTCAACAGCCACCAAAAATATTTAAAAGTGGGATATGATATACATAAAAGGCGAATAGAATCCAAGAAACGTCGATTATATATATTATGCATCACTTCTTTAATTTATTGGTGACAGTTGAATAAAGAAGTCCCATAATAGATACTATGTGGCGCTGTCTACCGCTTCAACTGTTGTCTAGTTTCCGAGCTACGCGACAGGCATCTAGTTAAGGAGGCTATGATTGAAACTTTCAGAAAGTTAAAATATCCCTGTTTAAATATTTGTACTTCATCGAACGAAATGTCGGGAATTTTTTTCTCTCTTTTTAAGAACCTTAAATCATCGCTCTGAAGTATTTTCAGCGAGAACCTCATATTTTCTTTATCGAACGATATTTTTTATACTGCAGTCATAATTTGAAAAATCTTATTTCATGATTTCTGCATACCATGGCACCAAAGCTTAAATGAATCTACAGAAAAAAAAAAAAAAAAAAAAGTTATTAAACCCTGGTGTATGTTTTCGACGAAGCACAGTTAGAATAATTTTGAGAAAAATTGTATTTTTTTTCTGCCAAATATAACTTTTTTTTTTTTTTTCCATATAGTAATGCGAGCTTGTTTAAAAGCATGCGAGCTTGTCAGTTCAACGGAAATTTTTACCCAATTACTTTTTTCTCAACTTGCATACATAATCGACACGAATCCAAAACATTATGTATATATTCAATTATTTTTTTTCTATGCATACACCTAATCGACAATTTCACGCATAGCTGCCATAAAAGACAGTATAACAACCTTTTCATTATGCAAAAAATCAATTATATTTCATTTTTGAAATTTATTGATGTAATTTGTTTACATTTTTCAATAGTTCATTAAAAAGTAAATAATAAACTTCCAATTTTCATTCTAATTTTTCTGAACATTATTTTCAGTCTTTTCATTTTATTACTATATGTATATTTTCAAAAGATATCCTTATTATGAAATGTTTTCAATGTCATTATTTACCACTGTATTTAATAATAATAAAAAAAAAAAAAAAAAGATATATATATGAAAGGATAAAGAGAGGTAAGTTTTTAAATTATTATTTTATTATTTTTAATTAATAGTGCGTAATAACTTAAAGAAAATCCCATTAGAAAGTCTTAACTTAAAATTAATTCTAAAGTTTCCCCTGTAAAGTAAGTTTTAGTACAAGGCGCGAGCATAACGCAAAAGTCATAAAAGTGTTCAAATTTTAGGATAATAAAGTGCTGAATGAACGCAACTTGCAGTTTCTTGTTGTTAGATGATGCACAATAATTAATCCCGGCGATCTGGACCTCAGCTAAGTTGTCAATCATTAAGTTAAGAGCGAATAATCAGAAGAAGGAGTAGTGTGATTTCCCGCCAAAAATGCCGGTATTTAAGAGAAAACGCGCGTAGATGAGCTCTTCTTCTTGTGTGCTCTTGCTTAGTAAAACCACGTCAAAATAAAGGCCCCGAGAGGTCACTGCGATGTGTGATCGCGGACTACCGTCGGTCTCGGCTTCACTGCACTGCTTTCCACATGCTCAGCCTTCAATCGTGGATACCCTGTAAGATGTTCCAGATGGCCCAATAAATACCTGTCTCTCATCTTTGGATTCATTACTGACTGAAAGCCTCAATTCTTTATAGCTATTATGTGACCCAAAGTAAGAGGATACGTCACATATATATATATTAATATTTCTCAACAATTAAAAAATATTTTTTGTTATTCATTCATTGTTTATCTGTTAGGACTGAGCATGAGCAAGGTTTGCCCATTATAACGAGAGCTTGTACACAGAAAAATACTTCCTTTTATTATTATAAGAAATGTTTTAAGGTATTAATAAAATAAATAAATTTTACTAATGATATTGCTTGAAATCTTTATATAATCATTATTTAATAATTTAGACCATTTTGAATTCCTAAAAAAAAAAAAAAAAAAACCTTACATTTATAACTTGTGATAAATTTGCATGACTTTTCTTTTTTTTTCTCTCCTTTTAAGAACCTTAAATCATCGCTCTGAAGTATTTTCAGCGAGAAGCTTTTCTTTATCGAACGATATTTTTTATACTTCAAGAGCTGCAAAACTATTTTAATATTTCTATTTTTTTTTTTTTCTCTTTTTCCATAACGTTACAGTTTTTACTCACTCACATAAATTTTTGACTGAAAAACTTATTTCAAAAACATAAACTACTTCAAGGTTACACTTGAATATTTTTGCTGCTTAAAATCAAATGCCTTTTTCATGAAAAAATATACATACATACCACACAGTCATTCTGAAAATGGGGAAAAGAGAGAGAGAGAGAGAGAGAAAGAAAGAGAGAAAGAAAGAAACTCAAAAGTTAAAAAAAAAAAATTGAGAAGTTATTTCTACTTAAAGTAGATCAAAAATATAAATTAATATTTCATTAAATCCAAGATAAAAAAAAATTATCTGGAAGTAGAATAAGGTTGAAATTACTTAGATGACTATTGTACACCACTTTACAGGACTGCAACAATAACTTTTATGTGATAAAAAAACACTTTTGTTTAGTAAAAAGTGTCTGCCTTGATCATAATTCAGAAAATCTTATTTTCTGAAATTTAAGAAAAATTAATCAGAATCCTTAGAAACTAATGGCTTTGGACATTCTGTCCCATTTCTGAAAAATAAAGGAAAGTCTTTGCTAACCGTAATTTTTGAAAGTGTGTAGTAATTTTACTGTATAATTCTTAACAAAATCAATTTTTGGTGGTATAATTAGAGTAATTGGCGAACAATTTTAAACATCATGCTAGATATTTTTCGCACGGGTGCTGCTACAAGTGGTACTCGAAAATGCAGCTTAACTCGCTTTAACGGAAACATTATCAAATACACATGCCATAATTACTGTTAGTAGACATTTTAAAGTTTTTTTTTTTTCCCTAATAATCTGATAAATAAGTTTTTTATTTCTAAACAAAGTTTTTTCCTCCGCTCGTCATTTCTTCCCCTATTTCCCTATACCAAAAATGTTCGCTCTTAGATTCAAGCCCTCAGAATTTTGTCCCACAATTTTAGAGTCACCCTGTATTTGTGAGTGAAATTGTCCAAATTCATGTCTTTGAGTGCCGACGCAATAAAACTGAGATAGTTCCAGAACACTAGTTAGAAATCACAGTAGAACGCAATGCAGATAATTTGTTTCCCTCAGATGAACCTGAATTTAAAAATGCATAAAGAATGACATTTTTCTGACTATAAATCGAACAGTGGATGTTCAGTGACAGAATTAAGTATGCATAAAAAATACATTTATTTTAAATATTTTGCTATATTATGAAGCAAGCGTTTCCTACGACGACTGCATCTTTCAGTATTTTTTACAAAGTATGCTGTTAATAGCCACTGTGATCATATTTTCATAAAAGAAAATACACAAAAAAGAGTTATGATGGATAAAATGTGAGATATTACATTTATCATTGAATAAAAAAAAAACTCTGAAGCTCTACACTGAGAAAAAATATATATACCGCTTTCATTTAGAACGAATAAGTGGTCAGTTTCTAAATCCCTAAACTAGAAATATAGATTTCTGAGCTATTGCGTATAAGGCACGCCAATAACCTGAATAGACGAAATGATCGAAAATTTCTAGTCTATACATTTCTAGATGGTGAAAAAATATTCTGAATTTTTTTTATATTCTGAATTATTTGTACTAGTTAATACCCGTCAAAATTTGACGAATGATGTGCAACTAAAATCTTTTCACGGCATAAAGTTAACACCCTTGTTTGAATATTTTGCATTGCTCTTCTTAACCGATTTAAAACCCCTTGCTTTAACCAATTATCTTTTGGTTGGAGGGAGGAGGGATAAATTTCATGAAATTTCAATATACAAAATTTAAGTATACTTCATATATTAAAAATAAAATCCCAAGGTTTGCCACGACAATAAGTGCATTTTAAGTGTAAAATAATAGTTTTGATTCTGATTTTTCCATCTCATATTTGTAAAACCACTTAGATATAATCCAAAATATTAATTCATTGTAATCTAAAAACAAACTTTAAATCGGAATACAGTTAAAATTTGTTTTTACTGGAATAGTATTCAAATTAGTATATTTCAACAAAAGTATACTGTTAAAAATAAATAGATAAATAAGAATGAATTTAATACTTTAGCAAATTAATTTGCTCATTAAATTTTTAATAATAAACTATATAATATAAATTTTTAATACATCAATATTTCAACGTTATTCTTTTAAAATTATTTTTACTGTAATATGGTAACAAAATGAAATATCAGAGATTATAATAATTAGAGTAAAAATAAATAAATAAAATAAAATAAAAAACCTCCTTTGATTTTAAATATCTATCTCCATCTTTTCCAAACAAAGTTTTCAACTGATAAAATTTTACTTTTAAAGAACAATAAACTCTGTTAATTTTAAAAGATTTTTTCTTTTTTTTTTTTTTTTTTTTTTTTTTTTTTTTTTTTTTTTTTTAACAAATGGAAAAAAATACAGATGGCGCCACATCCTGCGTAAATGAATTTTCGTCGTAAAAACTATTTCTCACTCTGCGAAGCATACGATGATAACCGATCATAAATAAATAAATGTAATCCATAACTATTCGCGAATTGCTTTGTTTTTAATATACTTCCTTGGGAAGTATGAATCAATGAATTAATCATGTGAATTATTTTTATGATTGAGTTTTAATTAACGCCTGCCACAGACAAATGAAATACGTATTAATATTGTCTGCTCAATCTACTCCGTGATCATCGGTATTCGTAATGCACTGCGTAAAGAGAAAGGAATATTCCCTTCCGAATTGGTTCAAAATTTTCTCGCGCATGCTCATATCGTACGATTTTGGTCTTACAAAAAAGGCTTTGTGTTTTAATATAATAGATTGCGAGAAATTCTCGCTTAATTTTCTAGAATTGGGTCATAAACCAAGATTATACTTGCTAAAACTTGCCTCTTGGGCTCACATTTATTTGCAGAGATTTTCAAATACGTTTGACCGTGATGATATAGGCAAACGCGCTAGAATTCTAATAGGGGTTTCTAGAACTCGCTTTCGAAGGGAACTAGAATTTATAAGGATGAATTTATAAGGATGAACTATTTTTACTATAGCCACAATCTAGATTCTAGCTGTCGGTTACAGAATTTTTTCTCAGTGTAGAGACAAACCAGTTGAAATGTAGTGTATGGAGTTGAATAGTAGAAACATTAAGCATTTCTTAATTAAAATAAATGGACCTTGTGCCTTTTATGTCAATTACAATTTCAAATTTTCTGATTTTAAATTTCTCTGTCCCACTGTATATATATCCTTACGTTAAATATATGTTTTCGTTTCTTATATCAAATATTGACATTCAAATTCAGTAGACTGCATTTGAAGATTAAATTTTTATATTTTATTATCCATCTTATTTACATATGTTGCTATCATATGTATTTGGTTGTCCATTTATATATTCATTGAATTATCTGTTAAAAGCTCTTCAACCTTTTAATGTATTGTACGCTATGTATTCAGCTGCTTATGCGCTACCTCATAATGTATTATTCTTTTAAAATCTATTTTCTCTGAATAGTATTTTGGTACCACATTAAAACATTATGCTGAAGTAATTGTGTTGAATTTGGTATTTATTATTATTATTATTATTTGTATTTTTATCGCAATTAATTATAATTTTTTCTCATCTTTCGCTGTATAGTTTTAAATGCAAGATGATCTGTCATCATTAAGTATCGATGTATAGAGTGGTTAATATTTAAAAATATAATATTAATTTCTTTCTCGCCCATAAATATAAAACAAAAATTCATGTTAACTTCTTTTTTGACATTTGGGCTTGCAGAGATTTTTGGGAAAGCTTGGCGCCAGCAAAACTTGTTTAACCCGCTCCACCCGTCTTAAGCCGTGGTGACCTCTATTCCTTCTTATGCGGCGTACTATTAGTTTCAATCTGGAGTTTTTGTAGACCAGTTTTATGCAACTCGAAAATAAATTAGAAGTATCAGTTCTATCGTTATAAATTCGGTACCAAATGAAAGTGGTGATTTTTCTAAATCCAGGGGTACAAACAGCTTTTCGACAGGACAGTCAGATTTTTTTTATTAACTAAAATGTGAAATTTAGGTGGAAACACTTCATTTTAAATCATTTCGGTCATTTTTAAAAGTACGTGGCCCAGTTTTACGACCAAAAATGTTATAAAAAATAAATTAAAAAACAAAAACAAAAATTTTACAGATTTAAATTAATAGTCCTCCATACTAAACTAAATTCTATCTTTGACAGAATGTATATATTTTTATTTATTTATTTATTTATTATATTTTTATTTATTTATATTTATATTTATATTATTATTATGATTATTATTATTATTTATTTATTCTTTTTTTTTTTTTTTTTTGTAAAATGAATAACAAAAAATGGGAACATCTATATAGGGTGAAGGTAGATAAATGTAACCCTGGTGAAGGTTAAATTTGAACAGAACAATCAATATATTTTTGTTTAAATATTTCTTTATCACAATTCGTATAAGCATAATGAATTAATCATAAGACAATGATAGTTTTAAAAGCTAAAAAGAAAAAAAAAAAAAAAAAAAAAAAAAAAAAAGGAAAAAAAAAAAAAAAAGAAAGAAAAAGAAAAGCTTATAGTCTTCTGCAGAATGTCTTTCGCGAAGTAAATTTTATAGTTTATTTATTTATTTATTTATTTGTGGATGTTGTTCTTGTTTCGTAGCTTTCAGTTCTTATATTAAATATATGGTTTCATTTCTTATATCACATATATATGTGTGTGTGTGTGTGTGTGCGTGTATCAGCGTGTGTATATGTATATAGGATGAATAAAATTTTGTGCTAATAATGTACTTTGATGTTTAGCAGTCAATTATTATTATTATTATTATTTTATTTATATTATTATTATATTATTATTATATTATTATCATTATTATCATTATATTATTATTATTATATTATTATTATTATTTTATTTTTTATTTTTTTAAATCTGAATATTTCATAAATTTTATCATCAAAATCCTATGCTTATTTTATTTTTACAGTCATTCCGATTAAGATAGAAACTATTATTATATCCTAAAACGCTTACAAAAATTCCACTTAACAAAAAAAAAAAAAAAACCTCCTTTTTAAACCTATATACGATTTAAAAAAATAAAATAAAATAAAAACTCATTTTAGAAACTGAAAGAAAAATTCTTTCTAATTAGAAGACATTTTTCTCATTCGACTATTCTCTAAGTCAAACACTGAATCATTCTCGTAAAAGTTTTCTTGGTTGATTTTTCTTAGAAAAATTCTATATGGCGAACTTGGGAAGAAATTTGTTTAATTATATTCTTTGAAACAGTTCATAAAAAAAATCTTTTTTTTTTTTTTTTTTTTAATTAATTTTTTTATATCTTTTATGTTTCATCAGTATTTTTTTTTATACTATGTACCCTAAATTTTATTAAAGACTAATAAGATCAAAAGAAACTACTAAAAAAAATCAGAAAGAAAGATGGCAGTCGGAACTTTCTTTTTCTTTTTATCCAAGTATTCTTTATTTTTTGTGGTAGCATGATATTTTTATTAAATTGGAACATTTTTTAATTGAACTCAATGCAAATTTTACTTAAAAGGAAAGATACAGCATTTATTTATGTTTAATATTTAAGGTATTAAGTACCTTATTTTCTATTAATAAATCTGCAAAAATAATGCCCAATTTCGATCTCTAAACTAAAATTTTACAATTTATTAATGAGGTTTTTTTATTCTTATAATTAAGATAATGATCAAGTTCTCTATAATTCAATGTTTGATTAATTTGGTCTATTTTGTTAACAAATTTAGCAGTATGCCATTTTGCGACGGTTAAGAGCAATGTATTTAAAGGGTTGAATCGCATTATTACAGTCACAGCCAATCTATGGCGTCAATATCGTACAGCCAATATAGTAGATACTTTGAATTAGAAACGTTCTGGGTATAAAAAGTGCAAATATTGGCTATTTTGAAAAAAAATCATTTTGTTCTGCCTTGGGCAAGACGCACGATTCACACAACTTGTAAAAGGGGAAAATAATCATTAATTCTCTTATGAAAACTTCGACTTTTCGGAAACTGCAGTTTGTGAATTAGTCCCGTGCTGCTGTAATTAAAATGTACCATGATTGTAGTAAGTGTACTATTAAGGTAAAAAATTAACGCTGTGGAAATCGCGGTGTATCATTTGTCATTTATATAAAAAATAATCGTCACTTGAGAAGAAGAGTGACTGATGTGTTACAGTTAAACAATTGAATAACAAACGTATCATATGAACCAGGAGAACCCCAGACTAGTGTCAAAGGCGGCAGTACAAGGAACCCTCTTAAGTATGAAGTTCCAATGTATACGTGTAATCCAATGTATTCTAACGTATTTCATATCTGTCACCCTTTTCGTAAAAAAACAATATCGCAAAATTATCTGGCGAACATATTTAATTCCTTTCAAAAATTATGGTTATTTTAACAACTTATATTAAGAGAGTAATGAATAATATGAAACGATATTTCTTACAATACATATTACGAAAATATACATCTGGCACGTATGTTTTTGTATTACGTTTTTGATCGCCAAATTCGAAAAACGCCAAGGATGACAGAAATTTGAAATTAAAAATTAAAATTTTGTCAATTTGTCAGCAAAATAACTCATTCTAACATATGCAATCTAACTAATACATACCAATACTCAAATACGGGGATTAAAACCGGGAAATAATTTTCCTGGATTTTTAATAATTTAAAAAAAAAAATCCAATGGACGATTAACATAGGAAGTCTTTTTCTTGCATCCACGGACGGTCAGTGACGTCACACTTCACTTGCGTATAAAAACCATGAAAACAAGCACTTTTTTTTTTTTAACTATATATATATATTTAAGGATGTTGCCATTCCAGAATTATATTTCACAAATGAATTACTTCAGGGATATTTCAAATATTATTCATTAATAGCAAACGATATCTGCCTATATTTTCGTATCTAATTATAAATATAGGAATTAAAAACTTAAGATTTATTATTATAAAATTGCTTCATTTAAATATAGTGGTCATCGAAGCGGGAATAAAGCTAGCTAGTTTGTAAATATAATTTTAAAAATCTAACAGAGAAATTATTCATCTATAAAAACCTTAAATATTTACTTTAAAAATTATTGGGCTTTACATTTTTATTTAATTATTTATTTACTTTTTTTTTTTTTTTTTTTTTTTTTTTTTGGAACAGTTTTAAATTTTGACCATGGATAAAAACCTTAAATATTTACTTTAAAAATTATCGGGCTTTACATTTTTATTTATTTATTGATTGATTGATTGATTTTTTTAGAAAAGTTTTAAATAACAATGTATGATAAAGAAAAGGGGGAGGGGGATTTCAACACAAC
This sequence comes from Salticus scenicus, assembly GCA_963930645.1. Lineage (NCBI taxonomy): Eukaryota > Metazoa > Arthropoda > Arachnida > Araneae > Salticidae > Salticus > Salticus scenicus. The sequence goes on along the minus strand of OZ005649.1, from coordinate 157,349,147 downwards.
CTATTTGTTTTGTGAAATTATGCAAAATCGACTTTTTTTTTTTTTTTTTTTTTAATAAGAATGATAGTTTCACACATAATATTAGTTATTCTTTTTTAAAAAAAATGCAAAGTTCACTTTTTAAAAAGTTCTTTTTTAACATAAAAAGTGCCTTATCTCATTTTTTACGTTATAAAGTAAATTTTATGAAGAAGTTTTACTTAACATTATAATCAATTCTAGCGTTAAGGCTTTTTTTTTTTTTCCTCGAAAACAAAATTATAGAAAGAATCCTTCTTCTTGCTGTCATTTTTTTGTTTTTCAAAAAGTTGTAACTTATGTACAACAATTTTTGTGAATATGCTTTGCAGAAATCTATTATTATGCAATATAAAAATAAATTAATGGCTAAAGTTAACTTTTAGTTTTATAAGTATTATTAGATTTATTATGTTAATCTCGGAGCTTCTGAATTTTTTCTTAAATTAATCAACAAAAAAATCTAATTAAATCTCCTAGTTCCATGTACTTGGAACTAGCGTGCGATTAATGCCTATATAAAATCAACGAAGACATTTATATGCAACACAAAAAAATCGAATATTTTAAGATAAAAAGGCTAACAAGGAAACTTAAGAATCAAACTTAAGAATATTTGGCGATTTCATATTGTTAGGCGATGGATTTTGAGTACTTGGCGGAGAAACAAAACACGGTTCTGTTCGTACGCGGCAATCTCGGTGCTAGCAAACTGAACGCCTAACAGCGCTAAATCGCCAAATATGCTTAATTTTGATAATTTTTTGTGGTCGCTGTAATTCATTTCAGCCGATAATTTTTTCACTTCCTGGTGTTTTATGAAGAGTGCAATCACATTTTCTTTTCTTTTTTTTTTTTTTTTTTTTCAATATTTTTTGAAGACACCTTTTGAATGTTTCCTTGTAAGATAAGTATTTTAATAAATCTTAAATTTGGATTCTTTGAAAGTAAAAGTAATTTAAAAAAAAATTTAAGTTAAAAAATCAGACAACCTAACGTTATCTGTGTTTTGAGAAATGATGCAGAAATATATGTTTGATCTCAACCTGAACGTTTTCAAAAGCTGATACTAAATTATTTAACCAAATAGCCCAAATCAAGGCCGCTATCATCTACATACAGACATCTAGAATTTGCTCAAATGATGCAGCTTTTGGTGAATTAGAAATGATAATTCACATGCTAATTTTAGTTGAAATGTATGCGCCAGCTAGTCACGCAATTTACTCATTTGGGTAAGGGAGGACGTTTTCTAACAATATCAAAGCATTAAAGCTTAGATGTCGTCAACTATAACAATTTTTAATATTTTACACGTAAAATACACTTGCATACTTATAATACGATTCATACTTTATTGATAAATTGATTAAAAGTGATAATCCAACATAATTTCTGGAATTATTTTGTACGGTAAAAGTTAAATTTAAAAATAGAAAACTTCTAATTTTATGAGTTCACATTTGACATTTTAGATAATAACCTTTAAAGATATTGCTTTTTGTGTGTTTAACTATATAGCAAAAAGACAAGCAAAAAGTAAAAATTTCATTCTGTCATTTATTGACTCAAACTTTTCCGATTCAAATCTTGAACAGAAAGAAGAAAAGGAGAAAACAAAAGAGATAATCGTAAAAATTTTTGTTATTTAATTAGTCTACTCGAAAATATATTGTAGTGTTATTATATTCTAAAATAAAATAAAATGTACAAAATTCTGGATTTAAGAATAATTTAGGGATTTTCGTTAATAGTATTTTAAACTGAATATTAAATGAGATGACTTGTTTATTACTGTATTGTTTTTGAATACTGTACATGTATCTGAATGTTAAGGGATAGAGAAAAGTCCACTTCTATAAGCAATACTCTAGATATTTTAAAAATTAGAAATATTTATCGGATCTCTGAACAGTAAAAGTGAGTTTATTGATAGCAAGGAAGATTCTTTTTTGAATCCATATATTATAAGAATTTTAGCAGTAAAAAAAACTGGATTTAGTTTTTAAAAAAAATGGCAAATTTATATTAATATTATCATTTTGAGAGAAGTAGCTTGAGATAACAATGGTGAAATTATAGTTTCTCGAGCTATTGCAAAATAAATTATACGAAATAACATTTCTTAAAAAAAAAAATAATAATAATAATAATAATAATAATAAAATAAAATTTTATGAAGATACAGCACATTTTGTAAGACTACAGATTTAGTTACTCAGGTACACAGGGAAATAGGAAGGGTTTTATCCGTACCGGATGAAAAGATATAATATATATATATATATTGAAAATCTTTATATACTCTTAAATTTAGATGTGTTTAAAAAAAAAAAAAAATAAATAAATAAATAAATAAATAAATTAAAATATTCTTATATTGAAGGACATGTTATTTAGAGAAGCTGGAGTCAATAACAAAAGGGTATTATAGCCTATGTAATAACGACGGCTTTGTAAAACTGGATTTGAGAAATACAAATGAAAATTGGAACAAACATAAAAAGTGCAGTTGAAAAGAGTGTCTACACTGTTACTAACTTTTTAAATGCTTGATATTTTGCAATCTGTCATTAAACACACGAAAAAAAAAAAAAAAGAAAGAAAGAAAGAAAAATAAATCACTATCTTTCTTGCCCATACCATCCTCTATCTATCTAAGAAAACAACCACTTTTTTTCTTGATATCGACAAAGGTTTTCAGATTTCCATTATTGCCTCCACCGTCTTTAAATTACGCTTTCGATAGCTACGTTATTCTTGAACAAATTCTTTTAGTAATAATAATCATAATATATATATATATATATATATATATATATAATATTATTAATAATTATGCCTTTGCTTGCTGCACTTGTGACTACATCTTTCACCTGATGAAGTGCCCTGTTTTTGTTTCAACCTGAAATAATTAATGCGAGTTTTTATTATTATTATTATTATTATTATTATTATTATTTATTCACTTTATGATGTTTACACAAATCGCTTTTCAACACCAGGCTTCACAGTGAATTTTTACTATAATATTTTCTTTCTTTTTCTTTTGAAAATCGTATCTTTATTAGTAACATTCTCACAAAAATAAAATGACTTCAGATTAATCATCTATCCTACCAATAATGAACTGACTTTTGCTAACATTAAAGATCCTATAAGTATTTTTGATACCTGGTATCAACAGTATTATTTAAATGCGTAAACTTTCACTGATTGAGCAAACTTAACGTATTTTTTAAAAAACTATACTCACATAAAATAAATTAGTATATTACGCATTGTTTAACACTGGTAAGAACTGAACACTACACTCAATTTTAAACCTTCTAGAGTAATATCAGTCCCGTTTTAGAAAATTATGTATAGTTGATGGAGATTTTTCTATCCCCAGGGATGAAATTTTTACTTTTTTGCTACCACTTTTTCCATACATAAATATTTATCATATGTTTTAAGCAACTTTTCTGCAATCAAATAGGATAGTAATAATTATTGTCAGGAAGTAGTAGTAAAAAAAAAAAAAAAAAAGAAATCAGAAATTTCATTCGTGTATTTCTTCTATTTCAGACTGCTAAAAAAACATTTATAAAATCTTCCTAGTTTTGCGTATATATGTGTGTGTGTGTACATATATATAGAGAGATAGATAGATAGATAGATAGATGGTATAGATACAGATATATTAATTATAAAACTGTTCTGTGTGCTGCTGTCTTTCTGCTACACTGTAAAAAATAGGTTCTTAAAAATAAGTATATATTATCTCAAAATAGCTCCGAAACAATTACATAAATTTGAAAACCCATGTACTCATTTTTGAGTACATTGACATGTCAAGCATGGGAATATTGGGATTCTTATTGGTCAACCCCATTTTTGAGCATATCATCATACTCAAAAATGAGTACATGGGTTTTCAAATTTAAGTATATATTGTTTCGGGGCTATTTTGAGACAATATATACTTATTTTTAAGAACCTATTTTTACAGTGTGCAGATTTCATAAATTTTCACCGGTATACTATTTTACCAATCGTATTCGTCAAGACAATTACTTTTTACTCTCCTCCTCCGATACTTATATGATTTAAAATATCGTTTTCACTTTCCCATTAATAATGCACTGAAATAGTGTACTTTATCAAAATGTGTATCTTTAATATGCCTTATTTTATTATTATTATTATTCCGGTCTTTTTTATGTCATTTATTATACTGCCTATTACTGATTTTATTAATTGAATTATTTCTTGAGAAAAGTACATATTTTGTATCACATATTCATTAATCTTCCTTTACTTACAAAAAAAAAAAAAAAAAAAAAAAAAAAAAAAAATTATAACATTAGCTTTTTATTTGATTTCATGTAGTAAATAAAAATGATTATTTCTTCTTCTTGATTCTTATCTAAAACTCTCTTAATAAGGTTTTTATTTACTGAGCTGAATTGGTAATTATTTTATTTAGTTGGAAAATGCCAATAGTAAATACTCATTTTATTCTTTGGGTTTTCATTATTATAACGATAAGAGATAAAGCTCGTATGTTGATATGTATCTTTAAAGTAACACAGTAATTCAAAATTATATAATTGATAATAAATTCATTTAATTGATGACAAATAAATTCCTCACAAAGTATTTCATAAACTAACTTCTTTTTCGGTTGAAGACTCTTGCTTAATTTACCAAGTGAAAGCCATTGTGTATAGAATTCTAGAAATTCAAACAATTCGTTATTTATCAGGCTCTATTTTCTAAATTTATGTGTATTGTCTTCTAGATTTCAAAGCTCAGCTAATTAGTGAAACTCTGTTATCAGTCCCACTGGATCAGGATTTTACCTCGTTAATGTAACTGCGTACAATTAGCCTTTTTAATAGAAAGAGTAAATTTTGTAATGAATTTCTCAGATAATAATTTCCATTTTCTCGTTGTTTATGTCCAAATGTTAAATTTCTAGAAATATAAATTTTCATCGACGTATTTCTTCTCAATTATGTTAGAAAAAATATTATTATATATATAAATTATTTGTGAAGTATATTTAATAGAATATTCACCAACTAAATAAATTAAATTACTTGTTGTTATAAATTAAGTGTTATTCTTTCAAGAATTTCTTAAAGAATTGAAAAAAAAAGAAAAAAATAGGTCGTGTGATAAAATAATTATTAGAAAAAATTGATATGAAAAACTAAAATTTAAAAATTAAAATGTGTTAAAAATATAGGACATGTTAGCTCAGTAATTAAGTATAAAACTTGCATATATTTTCATACAAAATAATCTGGTGTGTCACTTATACGACTTTTTCTTACTCTGCGTTTCAATACTAAAAAGATAGCTTACATATTAAGATATGATTGCATAAATGTATTTTTAAAATAATCTAAAACAGGTTTAGGAACAGCTTTATTTGACACGTAATTCTGTGTCAGGAGGGGCTCCATCCCCTCAACCCACCATTCAATTATAATGCATACATTTTTTTTTTTTTTTTTTAATAAAATTTTAAGTGGCAACTTAACACGAAATTCAAAATACCAAATTTCAATTTCCTGCAGCTATTTGTTTTTAGGTTACGCTGATAACAGATATACATATACATCAACCGCTAAAAATTGGGCTTTCGTAATCAGGGAACCTCTAAACGTAATATTATACAAAAAACCAGAGTGAAAAATAGAACTTCAAAAAATACTTTATTTATTGTATGGGTATGAAAAGTTAATTTTGCTTCCAGAGCAGTGTTCGTCGACATAGTGAAATGTACCAAATCACTTCCATCAATAACATTCAGTAGAAAAGACCATTTAGCTTAATTCTGTGCACCCCTGTATATTGTCTATAATCAATATACACTATAAACAATGTTGTGTACTTAAATTTTGTCTTACTTGAAAAAATCTAACACAAAAGGAATTACAATTCTAGCAATTTCCAATATAGCCCTTAATATAACCAAATACTTTGGATTGCCCTGTAAACGAATGATGAATAATTTTTCTACCACAATCTTCACAAAACATGCTTTTATGCACAGATTAAATTTTGTCCATTCCGTTTCGTTTAAGTCAGCCTATAGGTGTTACACTGTACTTACCAGAAATTTCCCCATAGACATAATGTATTTGAATTCTCTTGGATGTCCCTATACACGAATCATTTGCTTGGTCTCAACGAAAAGTTTACTCTAGCATCCCTATATGATACACATTTAGAATACTACGTTTGAACTTTCTGCTATAATTTATTCTTGAGATATGCTTAAAACAGACAGACAGGCACACATATACACAGAGAGAGAGAGAGAAAGGGAGAGAGACAGACAGACCAATCACTAAAAACACGTTTTTCGGATTCAGATGACTTCAAAACGTAATAAAAGTAACAAAATCTCACTTTCGAAAATTTGGCCCTAAAACAATACTTTATCTACCATATGAATCGGTAAGAGAAAGTAAAAATATTAAAGCAAATAATATAGTAAGAAGTTTAGAGCGTTTCAAAAATTATTACTCAACTTTGAAAGGATATAACTGCGAAACAGTGAGAAGCATAAAACTGAAACAAGTGATATGTTAGATGAAGAGGTCTGAAATTTGTTATGTACTGGTTTTCAGAAATAATTTTAAGATAGGCTCATAGGTTGCTCCATAAGTACATGAAGCTTTAAATAGTACTCATAAGTACAGAAAGTTCACTTGTCACTCTGTTTTATTACTGATGCGTGTAAGGGAATTATATCGAACTAGTATTATAGGAAACTGAAGAATATCATGTCATATTCCCTAGAGCAACATGTTTTTATTGTGCTGGAATACCATGAATAAGTTTGAAGTCCGATGATGGCAAAACGAAACTTACAAAAAAAAATTAATGTTATAAAAGAGCCTTACCAGAAAAGAATTCGTTATTTATTCATAAAGAAAATTCCAAACCTGTCTATTCAACATACTACTTGTTTTCCCTTTCTGTCCCTCATCTTTTCGCAGTTATGCCATTTTAGAGCTGGAGAGTACTCCTTGAAACACCCTGCATATAAATATATATATATATACATATGGGCCGTTAAAGATACAGTTAACTGATCAAGTCTTTCGGTAAGATTGAGCGATTTTATTTTTTATACATGCGCAAAAAAAATAAAGAATGAAATATTTCTCTTAACTCGTATTCTTTAATTCTAATGCTCCTCAACAGGCTTGTCTTATGCATTATATTTATCTTTATTTATTTATTTATTTATTTTACTTCATTCTTTATTTATTTCTGTGTGTATGTGTTTGTTCTACTTTAATTCCTGACATTGAGTATAATCTTAAAAAACATTAAGCTACATTCAACTAAATTTCTGTCATATTGACTTCAGCCATGTGGTGATGAAGCATTTCAGTTAGATTTCGTTATTTCTGCCAAAAATAGCATCAAATAAAATATATAACTGCAGCCATCGAGCAAAAAATTTTGGTTCAACTGCGTTAAAAAATCTCAACTCGGTTGTAGTAGTGGTGATCTTTTTTCTTCTTTTTCTAAATTAATTATCGATAGGATGAATAGATAATTTTTATTCTAACCATGATTTTATTTTAATTCGGATCAAAAGATCTATTTCTTCAGGAATGATTATTTTACTTAAAAATAACATGCTAATATATAGTACATTATTAAACGTTATTATTATGTATTAAGGTACATTAATTTTAGATAATTTTCAATTTTCTAAATGAATTATTCACAATTTACTAAAATAATTGTCGACATGTAAACGCCCCTCTCCCCCCTCCCCTTTCTTTTTTTAATGACTTTAATGAAGCAGCTTTACCTAAGTGATGGAAAAAATATTTGTTCTTCTTCATCTTGAGTAATTATTAGTTCCCCATCATACTATCGGTATGGGGAACTTAGGTAATCGTGAAAATTTTCGACCTCGGTTTTTTTACTTTTTTACACGTTTTCAGGTGTGAGGAATCCGAAAATGACAAAATTTGTATGGTGTCCGTCTGTTAGTGTGTTAGCCCTTTAGTCCGTTAGTTTGTTAGTCTGTTTACACGATATCTCACGAACAAATGATCGCAGAGAGGTCAGACCAATTTTAAAATATTACTTTCAATACTGGCAAGAACCCTATTCATTTACAACATTCGAATTAAAAAATTTCGTAAGTTATTAGAAATTTACGATTTTCTTAACATGGGAAAATAGGACAAAATTTCACTTAAACGTGCATTAAATGGAAACTTTTTGCTATAAAAAGTCAGACCAGTTTTAAAATATCAGTTTTGATGCCGGAATGAACATCAGTAACTATAAATATGCTACTTTGAAAATTTCGCAAGTTATTGGAAATTTACGAATTTTTTAAGATGGCAGTATAGGGCAAAATTTCACATAAACGTCAATTTTGAGAGATATTTTCATCGTAAAGATGTCTGACTACTTTTGAAATATTATTTAGGATACTGGCATGAATATCACTGACTATGAATTTTCCAATGTAAAAATTTCGTAAGTTATCAGAAATTTACGAATTTCTTAACATGACAGAATAGGGCAAAATTTCACACAAGCGTCAATCTTGAGGGATATTTTCAACGTAAAGGTGTCAGACTACTTTTGAAATATTCTTTAGGATACTCACATGAATACCATAGAGTATGAATTTTCTAATTTAAGAAATTCGTAAGTTATTTGGAATTTATGATCCTCTTAAAATGGCAGAAGAATACAAAATTGAGCATAAACGGCCATTTTCAGGATCATAAATATATCAGACAACTTCAAAATAACATTTATGATACTTGTATGAAAATGACTAATTACAAATATTCTAATAGAAAATTTCGTAAGCTGTTTGTTATTTAAGATTTTATCAACATAACAAAATTGAAAATTTTCCATATAAATATGCATTTTGAAGATTGTTGCATTGGAAATAGTTGCCTGAAAACTAAACTAGGAAATTCACCCGAATAAAATACATTAATAGATTAGAATAAGATAAATATATCGAAGTGAACGGTGGATAGCCTATTAGGTGGGGATTTCATTCTGTTACTGTGTCAAGCGTTTTTTCAAATTCATTTCTCTTAACAAGATAACTATGTTAAGAGAATGTCCTGTTCTAGAAATAGAAATTTATGAATTTATATATATATATGGTGGGGAACTGAGCAGAGTCCACCTATATTAACTAGTTTTTACGTAAGTACATTTAAAAAGATTTTATTTTTCAAAATTCTTCAGAATTCAATGTTGAAAGGCGTTAATGAACTATAAAATTTATTACTGGTGAAAATAAGTTAACGAAGTTATTTGTTTTGATTATACATAGCTGTAGAATATAATTGTCATTCTAATTTTACTTAAACGTAAAAAAATTGGCATTACTACTATTAGAGTATTTACAAATGCAAGTCGCATATGCCAGGGTCGAGCTCCATTTAGAAAAGGAGTGACCACTAGTGCTTTATTTTTCCTACATTAATGTAAAACACTTGAAGCTCATTGAAATGTCATTCGATTCCCTTATATAATTCGAAGAAATTCGTAAAACTTGTCAGTAAAGTATTAAATTATAATCTAATATTTAATATTTTGATTCGAAAAGTATTTTATTAAACTATTTAACAATTTAACATTTAGCTAAAAGTAATAAAAATTTAAATTAAGGAGTGCAAAAAACATGACATCATTATTTATATTTATTTATTTGTTTTGTAAATAGTCTATATATCCAAATTAAAATGCATTTTCATGAAATAATGAGCTCTATACAGTACTTAAAAAGCAATATTTAACTTAATACCAGTAACATTTGACTTTACAACAGGCCATAGGGGAAAATCAATTTTTTAATTCGTGGATGACTAAATAATTAGAAATTAATAAAAATAAATAAGGAACTAGTCTTAGAAATTAACTGGTCTTAAAAATCGATCTCTCTGAGAAAAATATTATATAAACACAACCAGTTACAGTGTAACCACGTTTCCTAAGACTACCAGTGGCGCAGCATGTCCTACTTTGGACCTTGGGGCAAAAGCCATTCACCCAACCTATGACTACCAGTGAGGACGAGTCCAAAGGCTTGGAGGGGTACCAAATTGAGCAACAGATTGGGATTTGGCAAACATCCAATCATTCCGTGTTCTCTTATCGCTTATTTTCTCTCAACGAAAAAGGTTATCACCCCTATTTTACCACTGAACTCGTTGATTCTGCACTTGCGCAGAGGCTTCCACGGTCGAAAGAAATGTGGTTAAATAATATATGTTTGTTGATAACACATACATCAGATTTGTATGCTTGACTCGTAGTCCGCTCGTAAATCTTCGTCAGATAATTACAGATAGCACATGACAGAATTACAATACGAAGAAGTGGAAAAATACCCATGGCCAGCGTGGGAATCGAACCCGCTCTCCTACGCCTGAAGGCGATTAGCAGTGTGGGGACATAACCACTCGGCCACGGAAGGCCCGTTAAAGAATATATATTTTTGCATATCGCATAAACATAATAACTGATCAGTAGATATACTTTGTACCACACCTAAAATTTACATTTTAACCCATATTGGACCACTCATTAAACGAATCATAGGAAAAATGTAATTTTTTAAAAACGTGGTCAGTATAAGATACTTACACATATAAAAAAGAAAAATTTTAACAATTTTAACAATTTTTTAAAATATAGACTGTTCTATAAATAGGACAACTGTCCGATACACAACAATGTTGACTTACCTTACAAAAAAATTTATTTTGTTTGTTAGTCCGAAAAACAGTCTCTACACTGTCCAAAAGTGCACATTTTGCAAATTGTAAAGATTTTTACGAATGAAAGTCCAAAAAACAATCTCTACATAGCCCAACATTGCACATGTTGCAAATTGTAACAGGTTTTTTATTGCATGATTGACATTTGATTGACCAGTGTATCGGACCGTTGTCCTATTTATAGGCCAGTTACAAAAACAGCAACAAATGCCTGTAATATTTATTTTTCTTATGGATCCTTTTACATTTTTGAACAGCACTGATGAACTACTAAAAATTGCATATGGTCGATTCTGGAAAAAAAAAAAAAAAAAAAAAAAAAAAAAATATTATTTTTGAACGGTTAAAATTATGACATTTTTCAGGGGTGATTTTCAAGTAAATTTTCCAAATTAATATTTTTTTCAAATTCCATTTTTCACAGCAATTTAATTAATTTAGTCTATTTCTAAAAATTTATGTCAAGTTTTTTGCAGATTTTAAATGTTTCTTTTACATTATTGACATTTAATTCAACTGTCCTATAAATAGGACGGCGGTCCAATATGGGTTAATAATAAACAGCCATTATTATACGTACTCTAGTAAAGAATTAAAACTCTTTCCTTTATAAAATGAGCTGTTGCAGTAACAGTAGCTTTAGAGTCAATGTGGAAAGAAATGGCAGAACATTGTCTTATATTAAGAGGGGACAATACCTACTCCCGCGGACAGCCGTTGGCAATGTTATTCTATGGGAAAATTTGTTCTCATAATTACTCATTACTTAATGCATTTTTTTAAATTCCGTTTTCCCAGTCAAAAAATTTGTAAGCGTTAAATTAGTACTCATTTTCGAAAAATTGACTTTTTTAAGTTTTTACATTTTAATTTTGAGTTTAAAAATGCGATTTCTCACAAAGTGCATTTTTCTCATTTTTTAGTAGCAAAATAAAGCACTAAAAATTTAAAAAATCATTTTTTGGGAAATGGGTGCTAATTTAACGCTTATGAATTTTCTGAATGTGAAAACAGAACTGAAAAATATTCATTATGTAATAAGTAAGTGGGTAAAAAAAATTTCCCATAGGTAAGTTTCTTTTTTTTTTTTTTAAGTATTATAACTATTATTATTATTATTGTTTTCCATTGTGTAAGCAAGTTTTCCACATGGGCTACAGCTGTCGGCAAGATTAGTATTGTCCGCTCTTAAGGTTGACCTCAGGGACAAATTTGGCGTCTTTTCGGCTTTACCACTAGATTTCGAAAGAAACTGTAGGAGTTTCAAAAGTTTCAAAACTCTATCTTCAATAGGAGTCGAGTTCTGGAAATTTCTATTGAATTCTAGTACAGAATTCTTGGGAGTCTTTGCCAAATTTTGACTGCCAAAGTATAATTAGAAGCAGATTAACTAGTCAGTCAGTTGTGTTCAGAGTGTTATTCTGAGTAGTGATCTCAACGAGACTATGCTTTATTGGATTCCAGACCAGAATTTTTGAGGATATTTGCCTAATTCTCGCCGTCAAAGTATAAACAGTAGCAGATTAAGTAGTCAATCAGTTATTTCCGGGTAGTTATTCAGAGCGATTATCTGAAAAAGACTGGTGCTCCAAGGGATTAATCATTGTTTCTTTTTCAGTGAAATTCCTGTTCTGTGGTTTATTTACTTGATTTTTGTAGTAGAAGTGATTGATCTATTGAGCTGTTTCAGAATATTTACTGAATAGAGACTTTTAAACTTTTATGATACGAGTGATAACTATAGTTGTACTGGCTCTTTCTAGAATATTCGTTCAAACGACAGTTTTGTCGGACTTCTTCAAGAATGTATTGGGCTGAATAAAGTGCAGTCATTGACTAGAACTTGCCTGTTTGTTTACGAACTACTTCCTACACATAAGAAAGCCAACATTTTCGTAACAGTTTCTTACCACGCTTTCTTAAAAATGACAAAAGCTATTTTTTACCTTACAAATCATAATAAATAAACGAGGCAAAAAATATAAACTATTATATTTAACATTTTATTAATTAAATTGTCTAATTCCATATTTCTTCAACTGGAACAGAAAATTTCGTTTTTGTTCGATAGATTTCTTAGAAAACGAATTAGTTAATTCTGCTTTGAAAATAGAAAAAAAAAAAAAAAAAAAAAAAGGCACATTGCGTTATGTAAAAAAAAAAAAAAAAAATCATTTGTTTGCTTCGTTTCACATCTGAACAAAAAATTAAATATTTAGTACGACTTTTTTAAATAGATTTACATTATTTATTTCAACCATTTAATAAACATTTTATTTTAAAAAGTTTCAGTTTGCAGGAATAAAAGTATAAAAAATACTCTTTTTTATATGAGCTAGATGGATTTGACTTTTACTTTAAAAAAATATCATAATCTGTACTTCGTTTTTATTCTAAAAAATTTTTATGTGTAAATTAAATGCATGAAGATCAGTAAAATTTAGTTGCATATTTGAAAAAGTATTATTATTTGGGAAAGAGTGAAAAAAAAAATGGCGAATTCGGAATTACAATATTTAATTTACTTCAGTTAATTATTAACAGATAAATATTTCTCATCATTCATTTATTAATATAATTCTTTTTTTTTTCCCTTTTGTAAACATGGATGAAAGAAGAATTTATTTACATCAATATTTCTTTTAAACATTGATTTTACTTTCAACTTTTTATTTTGAACATGTTATTTTAATCAAATGCTTTTGTGTCCACTAATGTAATTAATGGATATTATTAGAAACAATTTTTTATCTTAATTTTCTACGTGTTTTTAAATCTTTTTTTTTTTTTTTTTTTTTGTGTGTGTGTGTGTGTGTGTGTGCATGGAATATAGGGTTGAATTTTGCAATTTGAATTTTTTATTATTATTATTATTTTCCAAAATTATATCTGTTTTAAATTAATTACAATTAAACAAATTCTAGTAAACAGCACTTATTCATCATTTAAAAATTTTATTCCTTAAAATTTTTAATTAAAAAACCGGATAAAACTATTGTATTTTTAAAATAAAATCTACATTATTTACATAATTTACAGAGTGAAGATTTCTTCACAAATGAATCGCTACGTGCAGAACGGGCTTTAGTCCTTAAAAACATATTTTGAGCAAACTGAAGAAATATATATATTTATCGTCTTTCCTGTAAGTCCAAATAATCTGGAAAAAAAAATCACACTTACTGTTCAATGCATAAGAAAGATTTTCATATTAATGTACAAAATTTAGACAATACATATATTAATTAAGATACTGACCCTTTCTGCACGCATGTAATAAAGGCATGGATTTCTCTCAATTTTCTGTTATCTTTTAAGAAAAATTCTTAAATATTCGTCTTTGTTTGTGCATGGATGATGTATTATAAAGATTGAAACAATTATTTGACATATTTAGGCCACACAGAGAAAATTTAAGGCCCTGGACAGAAGCCTCTTCTGCATTCATATAAAAAAAAATACGTACATTTCTCTCAATTTTCCATTATATTAAATAGTTAATCTTTCTTTGTGCGTGGGTGATGTTTTTCAAAGAATAACACATTTCTTTAATATATTTAATATATATTTAACATATTTAATTATAAGGAAAAGGGAAAAAAAATGTTTGTACAATATTTTTTAGTTAATTGTCAAAATGTCTGGAAGCAGACATCAGTACGCAGCCCTTTTTGTACGCAACTAGAAAACTGGCCCCTTTGCCCTATCCTAAATAATTATTAGACTGATATTTTTTCTGTGTACATGGATGGGTGTACACAAAAAATACTAAAACCACTGCTATCTCAATTTAGGAGGGGAGGGGGGGGGTGACGAAATGAAGCCCTTACTGAACGCACAGGCTCAAATATTTTCTTCTTAAACCAAATAAAAGTTTCTATTTGAGTGATAGAAGATCAAATAAGTAAAATTTCTATTTGAGTGTAAACAAATCAGCTGAGTCAAAGAAATGTTACTTTCCAGTAATGTTGGAAACGCTGTTGTGTTTAAATTTTTGTTTCATAATGTTAGTTTTATGGGTTTTTCTTTTTTTTTTTTTTCAAATATGTTTATGACAAAAAAGTATATTTTTAAATTCCTTTATGTTTAGTAAAGTATAGTATATCCAAAGACATGGCACCTAAAATATGACAAGAAATACAGTTAAAAAATGGTTAAGAATTGTTTCAAGATAATCGATAAAAGACTTTCTTTTGCATAAAATGAAGAATTAAAAAGAAATTAAGACAGTGTGATTAATATTTTATTTAGTTCCCTATCCTGCTGTAAGTATGGAGAATTTAGGCATTCACGAAAATTTTCGACCGCGGTTCTTTTTATGTATTTTATTTTTATTTTTATTTTTATTTTTTATTTTTATTTTTTTAGGTGAGAGAAATCGATTTAGTATGTATGGTCTGTAGATTAGTCATTTTGTTAGTTGGTTTGTTAGTCTGTGTAGATATTGTCTGTAGAGCGAATGATTGTAAAGGGCGCGGACCAGTTTTTTAAAAGTTCATAAGTTCTTCGAAATTTACGATTTTCTTAACCCTACAAGGCTCAATTTTTTTTTTTTTTTTTTTTTTTTTTTTAGTGCGCGACAAAAATATATAGGTTGTAATTAGTGATCAGAAAATAGGGAAAACTTACAAAAATAAAAATAAAACCATATTTTACGGAAAAATCAACTTTTTAGCTCAACGTACCGCATGTGTAACATACATAAAAATATTATTTACTAATACGTTTACTACTGTAATATATAAAAAAAAAAAAAAAAAAAAAAAAACTTACCTCTGCAAAATATACACTTCGTTATAACACACAGTACTTTTTTTCGAGTTAAAACTGTTCAATAACTATTCTTTTTTTTTATTTTTGAATTCAGACAAATGACTAACGTATCACTTTCATTCAAATTTCACACTGAGTGCACTATTATACCAAAAACACGAATGACATCTTTAGGTAAAGATTCGCATTACTACATTGCTAAATGTCAGTAGCTTCTATCAAGATGTCGAGAGATGCCGCTACTAATTGTTTTATAGCTATAGGAACGATTAAAATCAGTGTTCCACATATGAACTGGGTGCCTTGTAGGGTTAAGATGGAATATTAGGATAAAAATTCGCATTAAAGTGCATTATGTGGATTATTTTCATCCTAAAAATTTTACAATATCATTAATAGTATTATCCTAAATAGATTGACCACGGAAATTCTACTTTGAAAATTCCGTTTCACATAAATATCCATTATGAAGACTATTTTTCGCATAAAAATACCAGTCGAATTTTGAAATATCATTTATGATACTGGCATAAGTATTTTTCATTAGGAATATTTTAATTAAAAAACTTAATATGTTATTCCAAATTTAAAATTTTCTTAAAATGGGAGAATAGGCAAAATTTACATAAACTTACATTATGAGTATTATTGCACTCTAAAATAATGAAAGTATTTGAAAACTTAAATACGAAACTAACTTTAATAGAATTAAACAGCAAAGGATAAGGTAAATAAATGTATTGAACTAGAGACATGGTAGCCTAGTTGGTGAGGCATTTCAGTCTACCATTGTTCTAATCGACCGAGTTCATTTCTCTTAACATGAATGTAATGCACGCAATACAAGAAAATTATGATGGAAAATTAAGCAAAGTCCACCTATGCCAATTAGCTCAAAATTTAAGACGAATTTGCAGCAGCATTGAAATAAGTTATATTTATTCTTCCTGTGCTGTATTCACTACAACACAAGAGATTTTTTTCCCCTAATTTAGTCCGTTGGCCGAGCGGTTCTGCGGTTCTGCCCTCAAAGCTGGTCGATGGGAAATGCAGGGCTCGATCCCAGGTCACGCTCATCGACCTAGCCGTTCGGAGTTTTCCGTGGATTTCTCCGAAACTCGCCTAACTATGGGCTAGGACCCCTTAGAAAGACCCTCCCCCAACGGAGGGCATTCTACCTATAGGCCTAGTACCCTAGCGTGACAGCAACAAATTGAAAGCAAATAATAAACAAATTATTTGACATATTCATTTAAACACATTGCGATGATTTTGGAGAAACAGAATATAAAATCATAAAATTTAGTCTTTTCTTTTAGTCTTTTATTCAACAATCAATAGATAAAAACCATTTTATTTTCATACAGATCTGAATTAAATCTTACTAACATAACTTAAATATTGATAATTCAGTCATAAATATCACCTGTTTGTGTTGAAAAAAAAAATCGATATGGATGACATAAAGTCAAATTCCCGAAACAAATACACTAATTCAAAAACAACATTTCTTTTCTCTAAAATAAATAAATAAATAAATAAACGATGCTGTATTTCATTCTCAGGATAAATGTACGTTTATGTTATATATTTTTAAGCTATTGTTTAATAAATCATGTAAATCGTAGTCTATCGAAAGACATAGGCTACAAAATATAACTGCATATACAATTTATTTTATATATTTATAGCAGAAAACTATTTAAAATTTTTAAAATAGATCACTAGAAAAGGAAAAAAAAATGGAGAAAAAAAATGAAAATAGAGAAGAGTGGTGTTAGTGTTAGGATTAAGGCCAACTGACTGCCTAGGGTCTTAGGCCTAGGGGGGCGGCTCTGTGGGGAGTCTTTCTAAGGGGTCCTATCCCGCAAACAAAAAAGAGAGGAAAGAGAGAAAGAAAGAAAGAAAATGGCAAAGTGCTACAATTTTTTTTTTATTATTTTTCTTTACAATAAAGTCAACCTTGAAATAAGCCAAATTTATTCTGAATGCACTGTATTCATCAAAACACAAGAATCTTTATTAATCGATGTACTATTCGTAATAAACAAGCAGAGAGAAAATAACATTCAAAATGTGAACATCTTTAATATATACATTCATACTCTATCAAAAGTTGGATTAGAACAGAATAAAAAGCCAGTTTAAGCCATTGTTACAGCAAAATTTTAACTCAATATTACTTCTTCCCGATATAATTTTCAGAATGACGAAATTCAGTCGTAAATAACTCCCCGAGTTCACCTGCGAATTGACTGCTGCGTCTGACAGTCGTTCGATCGCGTCACGCGAACACTTCCGACCTTCAGGTGTATTTTCGGATCAATAGGAAAGCATTACCTCCTCTGTGGGTGTTTGCACATGTAGTATACCACAGTCATCACGAATTCGATTTTCGCGAAATTTTGAGTTTAAGTAGCAGATAGTATAAGACTAGATTAATTCAACAGAAATCTTAAATGAATCATATGAATTTTTGTATGTATCAATAAGGCATCGGAAAAACGGCTTAAATTTGTAAATTCATTATATTTAATTATATATATATACACTCGGTAACAAAAGTGTGGGAACACAAGCAAAAATTCCTATGTAAAAAAAGTACACTTCATACGGTTTTGTTAAATAAATCCTTGTCGAATCCTGTTCTTAGTCAGTCTAAGCACATGATTCGATAAGGATTTATTTAACAAAACCGTATGAAGTGTACTTTTTTTACATAGGAATTTTTGCTAGTGTTCGGACACTTTTGTTACCGACTGTATATATATATATATGAAGAATAATGATTGAACAAATTATGTTATTAAATGTCATTATACAAACCTTAGAAATTTTTACTTATGATTTACTTCAGTTTGTTAAAAGAAAAAAAAATTTAAAAATAGTTCTGTGACAGAATTTAATTTAGAACAACAGGACTACTTTGTACATTACAAACTATTTATTTATTTATTTGTCTATTCTTTCACATAAAAAGCACTTGATAACTGCCACCACTTGTATAAAACCCCATTCACATACCTTTATTAAGAAATATTGCGTCTGTTGTTGTGCGGCCTCTTGTCGTATAGGATTAGTTGGTTGAATGCCTTTTTTTGGCGCAAGGTCCACAGTAGGACATGCCTCGCCCTTGTCGTATAGGGTTTTGGATTGATTTGTAAAAGGTCCAAAACTTTTAATCCTTTGATATATATATATATATTATCTTTTTGAATTAAAATCTACATTTATTTCAAATCTATTAAATTTTTATTTTTAACTATAAGAACGTATGAAAAGTAGTTTACTCCATTACTTTGAATTCGGTTGCGTACAAAAAAATTTCAATTAATGAAAATGACGCCAGAAGTAACATTCATTATGCATGTAAGAAAAATGGCTAATCCGAACATTTTGTTGTATTTTCTTTAATCTAATTTTTGAGCTGTCTGATTTTTCCTCTCAGAAATAGATTGGTTGGTTAGTTGTGTGGCTTAAGGCTGATTGACTGCACTGAGAAAAAATTATGTGACTGACAATTTTTACTTTGGACGTACTCTTTAAACCGCTATTGACTAGCAGAATTTTTACAGGAGAAAATTTTTGAAAATATAGTATGTATCAGTAAGAATCGAAAAATGCGTATTATAGCTATTTTTAATGTATTCAACTAACAAAATTATAATGTAAATATAATAATGATGACATCAAACAAGATATTTTTAAAATCTACACGTTTTGACTCTTATGAAGATTTAATGCAACTAGATAACAACAAATTACTCTATAAAAACTGTAATAATTCAATACCAGCGCAGTAAATTATGCGGTATTTGCATCACTGTGATTGTTTATAGTATGAGAACAATCTTTCTACATTAAATTAAACCTAAAAATTTAGTATGTGTACCACATAATGTATTTATATCGTAAAATAACTGTTTCCTGGAAAATATCTGGCACATATTACTGCAGCGAACCGTTCGGACGCCCAAACTTGCATACCTTTATTCTATGTGGTGAAATCATTCTACAAAAGTAGTTTCACGTGCATGTATTATAAACTAGATTTACATTGCATGTGCATATTGTGGCTGTATGTGTACTACAATTCGGGATCTAATATTTTTTAAAAGGTACCTTTAAAAATTTATAATGTAAAATGTAATGTTTTACGAGAGAAACTGTTGTTTCTGCATTTTTTTTTTTTTTTTTTTTTTTTTTTTTTTAGTTTAAATAGTAAGTAATAAGCACAATTTTCTATTACACCAATGAAACTTTTAAAGTAAGTAAATTTATCTCGGCTTAATGGATGAAATATGCATAAAGTGTAGGAAAATTCGTACTTAACTTATCAACAAAATTATAATTTAAATGCAATAATAACTGAAGAATATTTTAAAACCTATTAATATTTAAATGAAAACTCTTATAAAATTTTTATGTTCCTAGTAAATTTTATGAAATCTTTCATTAAATTTTACTTCAGTAGTTTGGCAACAAGTAACGTTTAATGACACAACAGTACGTTAGGCTACATAAAATTATTTTATGGAGAATATCGCTTCTGAGAATAAGTTTAAGCAACAACTGGTATACGTACTAGTATACATGATTTATTCAATTAAACACTGAAAGGAAGCAAATGAATTTCTCATAAAATTTCTATAAGGAGTGAATAAATTCCCTTTAAAATTATTTCATATAATATTTATTAAATAACGCCTAAATCGAACAAAGATAACGACAAATAACATGTTTATGTTTATGAAATCCGTTATGTAAGCAAAATAAAATTAAATGGGCAGGTATAGTTTATAAAATTTAAGTTTAATGTAGTCAGTTATTTTCAGAAGTATATATTAATTTTAAAATATAGATCACTATTAAAAACTTTTGTCATAAATTCAGTATTTAGAAGTTTTTAGTTTAACCCCTGGAAAGCCTATGGGATACATTATATACCACCTCATTTTATTTCCCACCTGCAAAAATTCGCCCCCAAAAATTTTTTACAATTTTTTTTTTTTTATAACTTAATGGAAAACTTAGTAGTTTTCTTTTAATTAATTCTAGTGTCATTTTTTATTAAATGAGCGAAATTACTTTGAACCTTAAATGGTTAAGTTGTATCTAATACAAGAAAGATTTGTATAAAAGAAATATTAGAGGAAACAAGCAAACTCAACGTATGGTAGATACGCTTTTTTTTAATATTTAGATACACTAAGAAAAAAAAATGTATATATATATATATATATATATATATATATATATATATATATATATATATATATATATATATATATATATATATATATATATATATATATATACCACCTTCATCTAGAACGCATAAGTAGTCAGTTTCTAAATCCCTAAACTAGAAATATAGGTTTTCAAGTTATGGTTATGAGGTAAACAAATAGCCTAGATAGATGAAATGGTCGAGAATTTCTAGTCTATATTTTTCCAGATGTGAAACAATATTATGAAAATGTAAATCATTTGTATTGCAAGAAAATCCTGCATGATTTCCGAAAAATGAGTCATAAACCAAAATCAAAGTTAGTAAAACTCTCCTCTTGTGTTCGCATTTATTTGCAGAGGTTTTTAAATAAATTTGTCTACGACAATATAGGAAACCGCTTTAGAATTCTAATAGGGGGTTTTAGAACTCGGTAGCAATGGGGGCTAGAATTTATAAGGATAACATGGAACTATTTGTACTAGAATCCCAATTTAGTTTCTAAATGTCAGTCACAGATACATATATATATATATATATATATATATATATATATATATATATATATATATATATATATATATATATATATTCAGTGTATGAGAGAAATAGGATCTAAATAAAATAAGTAAATGAACAAGCTAATTAATAAACTATTAGGAAACTAAATAAAATCTAATACAATAACGATTAGTATAAAAGAAATATTTAAAAAAAAAAAGTAAATTTTCTTTTAAATAAAACATTGTATATATCCCTTTTATACTCAGATAAGAGAAATATAATTTAAATGAAAGAAGTAAATGAACAAAATAATTAACTAACTGTTAAACTAATGTAGAAATCAAATAAATTTTTTCTACGAAAAAGATTTGTGAAAAAAAAAATAATAATACAATAAAATCAGTAAATTTTCTTATAAATTAAAAAATATGTTAAAAATCCTTCTAAATTTATTGAAGACAAATAAAATCTAAATGAAATAACTAAAAAAATAAAATTAACTAACTGATAAACTAATAAAAAAAAAAAAAAAAAAGTCTAATACATGAAAAATTATTATAAAAGAATTATTAGAGATAATAAATAAAATTTCTTATAAAGAAAACTAAAATATCGTCATTATTACTTTTATATTTAGGAAGAAGAAATAAAATCTAAATGAAATAATTAAATAAACAAAATAAGTAACTAACTATTAAACAAATAAAGAAACTAAATAAAATCTAAGATAAAAACTAATAGTATAAAAGAATATTTCAAGAAAACAAGGAATTATTCTTATAATGAAAACAAACCAATCGTAAATATATTTTTGCACTTAGAAAAGAGAAAAAAAAAATAGTTACTTAAATAACAAATTGCACAAAGTAACTAACTATTAAACAAATAAAGAAACTAAATAGAATCTAAGACAAGAACAAAGTATTAGTATTAATTATTAGTAAAAAAAAAACAATACTACAGAAAACAAAACAGTTTTCTCATAATGAAAACAATTTTATCATTGATATCACTTTTATATTTAGAAAAGAGAAGCAGAATTTAACTAAAATAACTAAAGAAACAAATCTTTTATCAATACGGTGTTTTGTGCAGTTATACAATAATTTCTTATAAAAGTTATTTTAGTTTCATAACAACCTTTTAAATGCATACTAGAAATTAAAAGATTAAACATATTCATTATTCTTATTAAAATTACTTAAACTTGCGTATTTCGTTGCAAAACAGTTTCAGTATTTTTTAAAGTAATTTAATCGTGATTTCTTTTCTAAAAATAACTGCATAAGACTATCCGTAATTTTAAGAAAGAAATAATTTACCAAAAATCCTAAGGAACTTTAAGTATACTTTGTTGTATATTAATAAAGATAAAAATGTATATTGAAACTACACTTTACCATACTAAATAAAGAAAATTATAATTTAAACAAATTAATCGTAGCTGCAAAGTTTATTATTGTTATGAGAACTTACAAAACCTCTTAGTAAAACATATTAAAATTTAATAGCAATTAATTTTAAAGGTATGCAATTAAGTTAAAAGTTTACACACAGTTAGTTTACAGGAAAATACATTTTCGTGGAATTTCTCTATTTAATTGCAGACGGTTTAAGACCGAGTTGTTTAAACATAATAAAATAAGTTTTTATATGTGCTAACATAAATCAAAATCCAGTTATTCATCATGGTACTTCAGAATTATAAATTATAATTAAAACATAAAAATAAATACTGACTAAAAAAGCAATTAATTTTATGAATTCAGCTATTAAACAACTGAATTAAAAACGGCATTATTATTTATTTTAATTTCATATAAACCCAGTACTTTATATAGAGTATACGATGCCAAAAAAAAAAAAAAAAAAAAAAAAAAAAAAAGACCAGGCATAATTATCACATAAATATATATATATATATATATATATATATATATATATATATATTCCAAATAGCTAGATGAAAATAGCAGTTGCTGTTAAAATATCTGTTTGTGCTCATCAGCTTTTCTGCCCTCTGATACTGTAAGATGGCGCTAACGCCGTATAAATTTGTAGTACAAGTGATAAAAACTGAAAGTGATGAAAAACTGCAAGGACCGAATGGTTTGTTAAGATACTGGATCTGACTGACGAGTTGAATCCAGTAGGATATATTGTATGTTTAAATGACTGAATGATTTTAATAATATTTTAAAGTGTTTCACAGCGCTCCCTGCTGGTCAAAATAGGAATTTGTTAGCTGTTATGAATAAATAATATATTGTATACATTAATGGGATCAATCATTATATGAAATGAAATTATTATTTTAAAGCGGCGAAATTTTTATTAAATGTATCGTAATGAAAGGATTTCTAATAGATTGGGATATATTTGTGTTTAAATGAGTAAGTAGTTTTAATGATATTAGAAAATGTTTCACGGAGCACCTGCTGGTCAAAATAGGAATTTATCATTTTTAAGAATACACAACACTTCGTAAACATGACAGCATAATCATATTATGAAGTGAAAATATAATTTTATTGATGTTAAAATAGCTCACAGTGCCCGACTGTCATCGTATGAAACATTATTTTATTCATTCTTCTTCAGCAGGCATTTTATGCGACTTACAGCTAACTAACAATACTATATTAAAGTTTAAAAAAATTCTAAATAGAATTTAATTTAATATCTGAGTATAATTTTTTTTAACTCAGATTTTTTCTCTTTAGATATGAACTCATTATGCAAAATTCCGCGTAGTCTACCGCAAATGATGAAATTACTTACTTCTTGTTTAAAAGAAATAGCTCTCAAATACAGCTTTACCACCTTGACAAGTTTTTAATTTGTCGCTATCTTGGAAGGGTTTTAGACAGATATATATATATATATATATATATATATATATATATATATATATATATATATAAATTACAGAATAAATTGTGTAAGAGCAATAAAAGTAATATTTATGTATACTTAATAATTAAACATATAATGCTGTGGTATTAATGTACTTATAGTCCAAAAATTCCAGAACGTTTGCAATTTTAAAGGTTATCTTTTAATATAAATTGATATTGTTCTTTAACTTCAGAAATGCAAACAATAAGTTTTGACTCAAAATTTCAAATGAATATTTAGTAACAAGTATTTTTAAGAGACCAAAACAAAATAGAGAAGTTATGTATGTTTACCTTTTATAATAAAAAATTGGAAATCTGTCAAAGTAATTTGATGTAAAAAATAAGATATTTTAATTGAAATTCCTTAATATTCATAATGTGACTTAAAATACCACATAAACTTAGCTATTACACCACCTTACAATAAAGTAAAAAATCTGTAAATAATTATTTATTTAGTTAGTTAGTTTAAATATATTTTAAATCCCATTCTTAAATATATTTTGTAATATAATATTCAGAGAGTGCCTTAGAACAACAAATCAGCAAACATCAAACAAAGTTTAGTCATTTTGATAATAAATATTGAATAAATTTTCTAAATCAGAATAAGATAAATAAATTTAAGGATTTAATATAAAACTAAAAAATTTTAACAAATGATTTCGAAAATAGTTTTCAAATAAGCATAGCACTCTGAGATTTTTTTGGGATGAATGGATGGTTGGGTTTTACGTCGCACTAGTGCTGCGCAGATGGGCAATTGGCGACGGTCTGGGACACACCCCTAAAGGTCTTCCGGAAACATGCAATCACAATTTTGATCCTCCACGGAAGGGATAGCTCTCCCGCTTCGGTGACCCCCCCAAGAGTTATAACTTTTGATAGGAACATGGAGGACATTGCAGCCACGACAGATTTTACGTGCACCAGTCACCATTAGTGTACACGATGGTCTTTGGCCGGCTCGAGTACCGAATCCGTAATCTTCCGATTACGAGGCCGGCGCTCTACCGACTGGGCTACCGTGGCCCGAGATTTTTCTAGGTATATACAATGTTAAAAATAGAAAGTTAAAGGTAGATAATTTAACTTTTTTTTTTTTAACTTTATTTAATGACTTTTATGCTATGTTTCTGTTTTTTATTCTTTCTTAATATAGGGAAGATGTTAAGTTTCCATGTTTTACATAAATGATGAAAAAAAAAAAAAAAATCTGTACTTTATAGTAACAAATTTATAGTTTCACATGTCTGTGATTAAAAAATAGGAGGGGGGGGGTCACGCCCTGCTCACATTTATGTGTTTCCTTTTAATTGAAAAACATTTTAACATTTTGTAACGCTGAATATATAGATAGATAGATATAATACATAAGGTATAACTTGATGAAGTGATCTGAAACTTTCACATGTTACAATTACCTATGAAGGTTTTAGCATAATATTAAAAGGGATTTTAAGCATAATAGATTATTCGAAAATTCGAAAAACTTGGGTGAAATTATTTTTATTTTCACATTCAATACAAAAATTAGGCATTCAGTTATCGGAAAAACTTTATCACAGTAATAAAATTAACGTTTTTGGGTACATGTACGATAAAGATTTCAGAATGAAAAAAGTATATAACAAATACTTATTACACCTTTGAAACATCGTCAAAATTTTAGAACTCTATATTTTAAACAGTTTTATTCCAGATACCGTGTTTCGCATAAGTTATTATTATGGATATTAATATTGTGTTTTTATTTATTCTATTTTTTTTTTATTTTTTTATTTTTTTAATGGCTTAAATTAAAAAAAAAAAAAAAAAAAAAGTATAGAAATAGAAACATTCTTTTAAATTGCTCAGAAACGAGAAAATTGGTTTTAATTTAAAAAATAAAATAAAAATTGATTGTTTAAAATTTTTGAGAAAAATGTGTCCATGCTACATTAAAACTTTATTTAAAACAATATACCTTCATTAATACTTTAGGTATTGTTATAAGAAAATCTTTAACAATCTCTGAGACATGTTTTACTTTATAAAATTTATTATTCAATATATATATTAAATTGAAAAATTACATAATTTCGGTAGGCTTAAACTATTTTACTATTTTTATACATTATCAAGTACCTGCATTAAAATTTATTTATGGTATTCCATTTATTTTATTTAAATACATTTTAGTAATGATAGATGTATAACTTCAGCGCGTCTTATTATTATTTCAGTTCTTAAACATTAAATATTCCATGCGAATAAACAGTTTATATGTATATATATATATATATATATATATATATATATAAACACAAAATGTAAGACATCTACTTTTATTTAATATTTTTTCTATAAGAAAACAAAACTAAATAAATATTTGTATTCATATTTAATCACAATTAGCCACAAATATCACTTTCTGATTTATTATAAGGAAATGCAAATTATTATTCAATTATCAAGCTTGTAGAGTAAATATATTAAATATTTTTTTTTTTTTTTTTACTAGACAAAAAATACTGAATTCAAATAATTTATTTAGATAAAATATAATGGCAACATACCTTTAAATTCTATTTAAAGTCTGATTTTTTAAACTTATAATAATTGTTTCTTTTACGTATAATCCAAAATGAACATACCTAAAAAAAAAGAGAGAAAAATGCATTTATAATAAAAAGCAAATAATTAACTCATTTGTTAAAAAAAAAAAATATTTTACTAAGAATAACACATTTGATAATTCATTTAGATATTTAAATTCGTAGATGTTTTTAATGCTTTTTTCTTTTCTTTTTACTTTCAGTTACTTTACAGCTACTCTGCTTTAAATTGTAATTAGGTTACTAAATAGTAAAAAAAAAAAAAATGTAAAGAAAGAAAACGGTGATTTTCACCATTTTTTTCTTTCAACAATTCCTAAATAAATTATGCGCTGCGGAAAAAGAGGATATAAACTCGCTTTTACAGTATTTTGTATTTTAACAAAATATTTGCTGATAATTATTTAAAATACTAATTAATTAGTTTATTTGTTTATTTATTTTGTCACTAAATACTTTAGTAATTAATATATGATGTGTTTTCTAGTACAAAAATAATTATTGATATAAATACAGAATATAATAATTAATTATTATTTCCTTTAATTTTCGCCATTTTTTGTATTATTTAAAAAAAAAAAAAAAAAAAAAAAAAGAAAGAAGGAAAGAAAGAACAACGTGCGTTGTAAATTGCTAATAATATATAACGTGCACATACTTTCAAAATTAAATTTACTTAGCATTATATAACGAAAGACTCGCTCCCACTTAACATATGGAACTTTTTTTTTTTTTTTTCAAATGAAAATTATGATGAGCTGTATAAATAGCAAGTACTCTTAAAATTACGTACGATAGTTGGCATTATAATTATTTTATACGATGCCATGCATTAAATACCCATACATTTTTTTTCCCCCAAATTCAACCCACTGTTTTTCATTTATTTTCTTTTAAAGACTTTTTTCAGATCAGGCAAAAAATTTTCAGGAAGAGGGGGAGATGAACATAACAAAGAGGTTGAATCATGTTGAGATGAGATACGCGGGAGTGGAGTCTACAAAAACTAATGCGATCCCGGTCTTATATATTTCGCTGTCGTTGGCTGTATCTATCAAAGAGAAAACGCATTACGCTGGTGGGGGAACGATCAATTTTCATCCGGATGAAAGAGACATTTGGGTTTGTTGTCAAACGAATGAAAATAGCATTTCAAAAATTTTCAGACAATTTATTACATAAATTGACAAATTAAATTTAAAGAATAATTTAAAAAAAATAATTGATATATAAAAAATAAATAAATAGATGAAAAGATCAAATTCATGACTGGCGATTCATTGAACTCATGGAGATAAATCTACTGATGTTTTTCTATTCTCCATATTTCGTTTCGTATGCATTTCTGTTTTTAAGGAAATTATGATTACATAAGTGTTTTCAAAATCATACATATTAATTTTCCTTTGTTATAAATTGTCTATAATATACAGTGTTGGGCGAAAAATCCCTCTTCATTTTAAAATTTAACGTAAAATCATATAACGGGAATCATACGATAGTGCGATTTGCACTACAATGCTTCTTAAGGCGAAAGGTTTGATTTGAGTACTAAGTTAAAAATAGTTCCAAATTTTTCTATAAGATGTCGTTACGTGTTTTGTTTTGTTTACATATCGTTTCTCGTAAGTTTTGCTGTGGCTCTCAACCAGCATTAAGAGATCTCTATTTTGGGTACGTAACCAGCATCGGGCATATTCATTTTACTGGGAATACACCCACTTTATATGGTCGAGGAGAAGAAAGAAAGTCCGTTTGCCGTGAGAGAGCACGAATTTCATTTCCATGATGCTTTATTTTATTTTATTTATTTATTTATTTATTTACTGAAGATTTGACAAATTTTTTGACTAGTTTTTAATAAAATGCACTAACTGCTTATTAGCAATTTCTCGCTAATCCTTATTTTACTTGAAGTAGTTAGAAAAGAAATTGTTGCTTAATGTAAAATTTAATGGTCGTTATCTTTCTACCTACTTTGTTATATAGCAATCACGATGAAACAGAACATAATTGTAGAGTACTTAGTTTTTCCATAGCACTCATTTTGTAGGTTATTGGCTCTTAGATATAAAAGCATAATTCAACTAAAAATAATTACTTATAGTAAAAATTCCGTAATAGTAATAACTACAATAACTGATAATAATAACGGAATTTTAAAGAATAGTAATGACTGAATTTTAAAAATTTTCGAATTGCACTCAAAATGCGTTTTGAATAAAATGTGTTTTATCTTTAAGAAAAAAAAAGGAAAAAAAGAAAGAAAAAGAAACTCTGTAACTATAACGAAATTTTGCGTTTTCTAAACTTTTTTTTTTTTTTTTTTTTTTTTAATCATTCCATACATTATTATATAATTCTGTTGGATTGTAAAAATAGAATTATAACATCACCAATTGTACAATACCGAATACTAACAGCTTATTAGTCATTTATCATACTAAATTTATTATAAATAAACGTAAAATATTTATAATAAAAAAAGACGCAACTAAATAACCTACATTGTGCAAACCTCACATCTCTATCGATCAGTGCTCTACAATTTCTAATTGAATAGTTTTTAATGGAACAGCATCCTAAACGCCCACGTTACGTTGAAGTTTCTATTTTTAGCCGTTTTATTTACAAAATAATATCCTTCTTTTAAATGTATTCCGAACATTATTCAAAAAATATTCAAATGCCTTTGTTTCATAATCGTAAGTTATGAGAAATATTTGTGTAAGCATTTTTTTTTTTCTTTTATAAAATATATTTTATCAAGATGTTTTCTAGATTTGTTTTGGGTCACATAAGAATTTAAAAATACACAAATTCTTCAATGCAATATTTGTTTACACCAAAGATGTATTGCTCTATTTAATTTTTTTTTCTTTTTTTTTTTTAATTTATGTTACAAAATGAGAAATAGTTCTCATGTAGAAAATGAATATGTGTATTCATGTAATACTTATATAAGTCTATTATTTTTAAATTATTTAATAGTTATTTTAGAAATTTTAGAAATTTCTCTTTTTTATTTTTCTTCAACAATCAGAAATAAAATTTCTTTGTACAAACTTATTATTGTTCTATAGTCGAATTACAATTATATTTTATTATTTTTGGTATAAATTATCTAACCAAAACAGAATTTCAGAGAAACACGACATCACTGCCATGAGTTATCACTGCTATATGAAATATATAAATTTTGTTAGCAACAAAATTCTCATTAAATGGTTTTATTGACTTGCTAGAGATTTTAAAATAAATAAATACTTTTTAAATACATTTTAAGATATATTGTGTGTATAAGAAGTGTTTTTTCTTTTTTCATACATTTTATTTGCTGATGTCCTGAATGAATATACAGTTTTTAATTTTTAAGTGATGGTTCCTAAAAAATAATAGCACAAGTGCAACGCAAAAGATATTGAACAAACCCTGCTTAGTTGTTTTTGCATTTATATTTTACCTTTCTGTAGAATCTCTAAAAGGTATCTTTTAATCCCCTGATCTGGGTACTTTTATACTAAATCTAACTTTAAGTTATATGATGATTAAAAATAATATGAATAAAAACATGGGATTAAAAACAATAGCTATCTCTTCAGTAAAATATACAAAATGAAAAAAGCAATTGAAAAATTATTAAGACATACATACAAAGAAATTCATACTGGAAAGTCATATAATTTTCCTGCGAAGGGAAAATATATTTTCTCTGCTGGTAAAAATTTGACAGTTAAAATAATATTTAAATGTTATGTTAAATACCAATATTTTTAATTGTTTCTTTCTCTCTTTTTTTTTTTTTTTTTTTTTTTTTTTTTTCTTTAGTAACTGATCAGTCTATTATAACTAAAGAACAATTGTCTAGTCACTTTTTTTCTTTCATTCTGCATTTTAGGGGCCCCGGTAGCCCAGTCGGTAGAGTGCCGGACTCGTAATTGGAAGATTGCGGGTTCGGTACTTGAATCGGCCAAAGGCCGTCGTGTCCACTAATGGTGGTTGGTGCACGTAAAGTCTGTCGTGATCGCAATGTCCTCCAATGTTTCCATCTAAAATTATACCTCTGGGAATCATCGAAACGAGAGAGCCATCCCTTCAGTGGAGGATCAAAATTGTAATGGTATGTCTGCGTACCACCTCTAGGGGTGAGTCCCAGACCGTCGCCAATTGCCTATTGCGCAGCACTAGAGCGACGTAAGAAAAAAAACTAATCCATCCATCCATCCTTTCTGCATTTTATAAGATCCAACCTTAATATATTAAGATCTTGCACTGACTATGTATTACTCTGTCAGATGTATATATCTGAAATCTTAATCCAATTTTTTGGAAGTATGACTGTAATTCCAGTGCAAACTTTATCTTACTGAGAGAGATAATCTGTAGATTTGTACTTACGTTCATGAAAATAAATTGAAACATTTTAATGAAAGTAACGATTTTTACAACAGTTTTTCCCTTTGAGTTTGAAATTAAAAGTTATGTAAATGTTTTATTTTCTGTAAGAATAATTTTCAATCATCTGGATAAACGACTCTAAATATATATATTAAAAAAAAAAGAGAGAGTGAGAGATAAGGAACGTTTTTTAGGGATAAGGGTTAGAAATTGATCTATTAGTAGTCTTAAAATACTAAGCTAAGGAAAATAACAACTACTTTGTCGCTTTTTTATAAACCGGTTATTCCCCCCGACACAGAATAATTTTACGTATAGTTGTTATAATGTTCGAATGATATTCACAAAATAACTCTTGCTGTGCCGTTCTGAAAAACGGAAAAGGAAAAAAAAAATGTAAATGATGGGGTGCTGACATTGTAACATAAATTGAAAAAGCACACAAAATCACTTCATTTTAGACGTCGGGGCAATCTCGTCTTTTCATTCATCGATAAAAGTATTCCAAATATTATATCTGGCAGCACCACTTACCGTATTTACCTATATCTCTGACGTGGGGGAGGTCATGTTGGGTAACAATAATGGGTTGAGTCACCACTTTCAGGGGAGTCCCTCATGTGATTGAAGTCATTGTACCTAACTCGCCCCGTCATCGATCAGGCACGTGAAAGACATTTTATATCGTGCGAAAAAAGTGCAGCCGTCGATAAGCAGTGATGCTGCAAATTGAGAACCCAATATTAAAGCTTTGAATTTAGGTACTGTCAGCTCTGCACAGTGTACGTGACCACTTTACTGATCTGTGTCAAGTATCATTAGTATCAAATATAAATTAAGGGCTTTATTCACTCCATTGAAACTTAGTAATATTGATTGCTCAGTAAATTATGGTAGAAAGGGAGATATACGCTACATGATGCATATATATATATAATATATTTCTTAAGACTTAAAATAAATCTATTATCGGGGAAAATTCATTCATATGTATGAATATATATATACGCTATTAATCTTTAAGCGATTTTTTATGCGCATGTGGGTGCTAGTTTGTAACAAACAAAAGTTCAGAAAAATATTTTTTACTTTCAAAAGAAAAAGTTGTTTCTTCAAACTAAAATAAAATTTGACTGTCAGCAATTATTTTTTTAAGCAAACAAATGTTTTATTTATATTTCATAACAAATATTTTAATGCATTATTTATATTCAATATAAAAAAAAAAAAAAAACAATGAGAAAGGTGAATTCCTTGCAGAGCACAACTAATAAAACTTTATGTCTTAAGCAGTTTCATTTTTTG
This sequence comes from Salticus scenicus, assembly GCA_963930645.1. Lineage (NCBI taxonomy): Eukaryota > Metazoa > Arthropoda > Arachnida > Araneae > Salticidae > Salticus > Salticus scenicus. The sequence goes on along the minus strand of OZ005649.1, from coordinate 157,316,632 downwards.
TACATTGTAGATTGGTAAATTTTATGACACGTCCGCCCCCCACCCCACCCCACCCCACACCACCCCACCCTTCTCATTTCCCCCGCGCATAGAGGAGCAATTTGAATTAGCAGAAATTGACAAATAACTAATGGTTTATTACTAGAAAATAATTCTACATCCATAGGTATATTATTACTAAAAGTAAAACCAAAGTTATATTAAATATGAACAATATCAATTTTACTTCAATGTTTTTTTTTTTTTCTTTCTTTCTTAATTCCATTTATTTATTTATCTTATAGCAATACATAAATCATAAAAAAAAAAAAAAAAAAAAAAAGACCTTTTTCAAGGCATACCAATTAATTTCAAATGGTTGTACATAAATTCAGTGGTTTGAACGCTTAGACCCGAAAGGAAATTTCGCTACAATTTCAATAGGGAGAAATGACCTTCAAAAACAATAAATACATCTATTTTTTTTACATGTTATAAAAAACAATATTTCATTTATAACACAAGTAATGCTATAAAAAGAGACGAAATAATCTATTAATAACTAATCTTTTTGTGCACAAATATATTTTTATTATTATTATTATTATTATTATTAAAAAGTTAAAAATCGTTCGTTCTAGAAATTTTGTGTCTTGGGACTAAGCCCTGAGTGACCTTGTGATAATTCGATCTTCATGCCTTTAGACACGCTTTACAAAATAATTAACTCACACTTAAATAGTAATAATAATAAATAAAATAAATAAATAAATAAAGCTTATTAAATTCTCAGAATTGTGTTATTATCTGTGATCAGTTGCATAAAATTATGTCATTTGGTCAAATCTTGCTATTGAAGAAACCTTTTTCAGAAACCTAATCCATTTACAAAGAATCTAACTGAATAATTATTTTTATTAATTAACGGATTCAGTTCAGTGATGTTTTCGTAGTTTACTTATTCATTTGAATATTAATGTCACATTTTATCCTTAAAATGCGTAGGAAAACTCTCGAAATCGAATTTCTTTCAAAAAGCAACCAGGAATCAAAATATTAATTTTTTCACCTGAATACCTCTCACAGAGTAGCTATGACATACGCACAAGTTCATATCCCATAGAATAATATAACCTGCATTACAAAATTTCTTAAAGCATTAGTCCCGAAATTTAACTCTAAACTGATAAATATTTAGTTGTTCATCAAGCGCCAATCGGAAAAAAAAAAAAAAAAAAAAAAAAAAAGTGGAAGAGGATTGCTCGGTATCCCACGGCGTTATAATCTTAGACGAGTTTTATGTTTTAATTTGTATATTGAAAAATCAGATACACTATGATCTTTAGTTTTTTGTACATTGCAGCATAATAAGATAAAAACATATAACTGAAACAAAATTATAAACGTATATTAATAAACTATGAAATTGAGCTCATTAAAATTTGCTTTAGTAACACGCAGCTTTGATATAAAAAACCGAAAATCAATTCGAATATTTTTGTTCTAAAGCTATTATAAAACTTGATTTGAAGAATATTACAGCAATCGTAATTTTAAAAACTGCTTATATCACACTCTGTCGCTGTGAAGAGACAGGTATCTAAAATATAAAGCAGAAAAAATAAAAGAAATCTCTCCCTCATATTTATGTTTCTCAAAACATCTAATATAAAATGCCCCCTGAAAAATCTCGGCACTTTCTTGCCTCATGCATTATTTATAATAGATCCCGCCACTCTTCCTTTCACATTTTCTTTGGCACTCTCCATTCTAACTACTAAGCGCTTTTTTGTTTTTCGTTCATTTATTTATTTATTTATTTATTCACACTTCAATATTTTCTTTTTCCACGAGGGTGGTCGTGTAACTTGATCTAAAAGCAGGGAACCGCGGGAAAAAGAAACCGTTCCCGCCATGTTAGATTTCTTTGAAGAATACACGAAGTTGACAAAATGGTGCTAGGCCTCTGAAGTGATTCCAAAGAACGTGCTTCGTCACGAATTTTTGTAAGGATTCGTTGAAATTGATATCATTTGAGATCGTATATTTTCAGCTTTTAAATTTGTGCTTATCTACTTATAATAATGAAATGTGTGAATAGTGGTATATACAGAATGGACACGAATTAACTCTCTATAGGACGTTGTTTATGCATTTTTTAATACTTAACCAATTTCCAAGAAACAAAAGCATTTTGTTCCTTAGTGTAGGAAAATTATTAAATTATATCGCTTTTATATCATTCCAGATAATTTTAGCTGATCATGGACAACGTGTAATAACATTGCATTAGTAAGCTTAGTTATGGGGTGGGGGGAAATTAGGTGGAAGTATTACAATGTCCTAATTTTCATGTAAAATGAGACGCCTTATTTCGCGCATCCTCTTCTGTACGTGGTTTAAAACCCATTTTCCAGAACGCTGTTTGGGTCGTTAATAATTTAATGGCTGATACACATTTTAATAAAAGTGTTTATTGAACTATTTTTAATTTTTCATAAGTCGGAGGTTTTTAATAATTTAAGCATCGACGTTAGCTATGTTTAAATTCTCTAGGAATTGACTAACTATTTATCTTATTTTTCGGCAAAATTTTACTAAAGTCCGTTTCTTTTAAATTATAATACTAAAAATTTTGAAGATTTTTTTTTTTTTTTTTTTTTGACTTTCTGCACTATTTGTCTTTGTTTTTTCTTATTCAAATGTATACAGCCGTTATCCTCTCATAAACATCGATGCATATGTCAGAACAAAATTGTATAGTGACCAAAGTGATTATAAAGGGTTATTATAAAGAAGCCTTCTTAGGCCTAATAACGCATTGACTAATATGAGCACTAGTCCATGACGCATAGTGTATGTTTCGAAATTTGTTTAATTATACCGCCAAACTTTCATGATCTTAATTTTCTCCGTTAGACAGTGTTTATTTCTTTCATCAATTCATGCTTTGTCTCTTTTTTCTTATTTTTAATGTGCTTGATTAAATTTGGATAAGTCGACTTCACTTTTATAGCTTGTATGAATACGGTGATAATATTCCGCTATAATAAGGAATATTCGACGGGAACATCAAAATTAAATAGAATGCTATGTCTAATATATATTTTTAAAAAAAAACTTCAAAAACTTTAAACTAATGCGAAAATATCTTCAAAGTTTCTTTGGAGTCAGTTTGAAAAAGAATGATATTTTAATTTTCTTTCAGAAAACGAATGTTACATTTTAGAATAGTCGACTTCTTACAGTAATGCAAAAAGTTAAGTTAATGAGAAACACATTAAAGCAACGAAATCTCCTTTTGATATTTTTCCAATAAATAAGCGTTAGATTCTGTATTGAATCCACGTAGTTATAAATCTTAAATCCTTTTTTAAAAATATATTTGGAATTACATGGAATCAGGCTCAGTTTATCTATCTGTCAGTCCCCGTTTTTAATTCTGTAAATATTTTTAAAGAGCCTAAAAATTTATATGCGTTAATGTATGTTATTCAGGAATACTACAGCCATTTTTTTTCTTTTGAAAGAGTATAAATAGCATTGCTGGATTGTATACAAAATCTTACAAAAAAAAGAGAGGAAAAAAAAAAAAAAAAAGGCTACATTCGGATCTACGAGAGATATTTATTTGAAGTATATTTTAATAACTTTATACTGCATATAGGTGCCAATTTATTGCTCGTAACCTTCATAACACTACTTTTTAATAATATTGTTTATAATACTTATTTCCAATTAAATAATACAAAAATTACCATTTATAAATATTAATATGAAACTTTTTTTCTTTTACATTTTGTAAAAATTGGCACCTATTATATACTGTACAAAACATAACATTATTAACAAAACACATTAACAAAATAAGCAAATTAACAAATTAACATGCATCATTCAGATTCACAGAACTATGTTTTCCACAAAATAATATATGATTACCATTAATGATTAATTTACAGGTACCCCCCCCCCCCCCCCGCCAAAAATAATAATAATAATAATAATAATAATAATAAAATATTCAGATGCATTATGGGAATTAAAAAGAATTGCCCGAAGTGAATTTGTAATTGTGATATGCATTTTTAGCTTTTTGTAACAATATATTTCAAAATGTCATACTGGGGAAAATCCGTTGAAAGTTAAACGATATGATGGGAAAGTATAATTAGTAAATTATTTATAATCTTAGAAAACCTCTTTTTTTTTTTTTTTTTACTGTGAAGAGAAAATTCAAATAAAATACATTTTTCTTTCTTTGTTCATTTAGTTATAACATTTCAGGCATTCATTTATTGAAAATAAACAAACAATGATGCAAAATGCGGAGATAAAGAACATGACGTTGTATATAGGGTGTGTGTGGGGGGGGGAACCTATATAGTTCAGTTAGATAAATAACTAACACATCTCTCTCGAAGTTCTGTGCAGTATTTCAAAAGAAACATGCATTCACGTCGTCCCCTCTGAATATTTTTGCTTAGCTATACGTTTCTATGTTTTTTTTATATCATTTATTCACCTTTCAATATCTTTTTTTTTCTTCATTCTTAAATGTGGTCTTGTAACCCGATTTGAAGGCCAAGAGACTCTCGAAAAGAAAACAATCCTCCCGCGAGGCAAGCAAGATTGCTTCAAAAATACATGCAGTTGGCAAAATGACGTTGCTTTGAGGCAAGTTCCAAATACGTGCTTTCCTAAAATCCATAGATCACTGATTTTTGTATTGATTTCTAGAGAAAAATGTCAAAAAAAAGAAACAAATATCTGAAAAGTTTCAGATTATTAAGGCATAGTAAAAGGAGTTACAGTACGACACAAATAATGTGCAATCCACATATGTTTGTGTTTCAAACCTATTATTTAAAATTAAATTAAATCTGCATAAATAATTTGACAGGATTAGAAATATAAATTCGATAGTAGTCGAAATAAAATTGAAACCAAGTAGACATTTTACGCATTTTCATTTAAAAATGATTCAACTCAAAAATTAATTTTCGAACTGCCAATAAGAATGAGCCTCAAGCATGTGTGGGCGTTCTCTTCTATCATAGAAGTCTTGTTTATATATAATTTTAACCCCCGAATAAAAAAAGAGGAGTATTATAAATTTGAAGTCATTATATGTGTGTCCGTCTGGAGAAATGTAGCTTACAAAGAAATAGACCGATTTCAGTTCGTATCGTTATTATTATTATTATTATTGCTTGAACGCTGGTTTAATCGAGATGTTTTTTAGCTATGTTTGATGAAAATCTGTTTGAGAGGTTTTTTTAAGTTTGTTTAATTGCTATTTTTCAGGCTAAATTTGCTTTCTCAATTTACAATGTTATAAGTTGGCAATCTGCACAACTCATCCTTGCAGATTTTTAATGAGTCACGAGGTTTATTAAAATCGCAAGGGTCGTAGTCTCCACCTTTTTCTCAGGACACTTTGAAAAATGAGAAATTTATGTCTTTTTTGCTACCACAATTTTTATTTCTATACTGTTTCATGGTTCGTACGGCCACGCCTTTTTTCAAGGACTCTTCCACCAGTATTTTCATTAATTCTTATTTCATGTCAAGTTTTAAGTCTCTTTTATATCAAAAATTGGCAATATTATTGGTGTAGAAAATCTAGAAAATTCAAGGACTGTACGAACTATGTGTTTAATCACGACATATTACAGGGGTGGGAAATTGGCGCTGAACTCATACCGGTATTTATGAAACAATTTTTTCTTCTTTTTAAACCAACGATATTATAAGTAGAGAAAATTTCAAGCAAATACCGGTATGAGCTCTGCGCTAATTTTCCACCCCTGCATATTACTTATAAAATACAATAAAGATTTCTCTAAGAAAAAAGTGATAGCAAAGGAAGCGAAATTTTCTCATCTTGAAAGTGTCCTGAAAGAAGGCGAAGACTACGACCCCTGAAATAGTTGTCATGGGTGGATTCTGCTCATTTTCCATCGCATATTTGTTTCCATAAATTACTTCTACAATAGAGCAAAGTACCATATTTACGTTGATGGGCAAAAAGTACTATATTTATGTTAAGAGAAATAAAACAATGTTTTACTTTGCTATATTCGTGTTCAACACTTTATGTGCCGACGAAGTACATATATGCCAGTGACGTTTACAGGAATCGAATTCTCCATCCTCTTTTCAAGGACATCACTTTCAGAGATTAGAAAATTTCGCTTTTTCGTTACCACTATTTTCATGCAGAAATCTCTGTCGTATTTTTTATAGTACTATATCGCGATTTTAAAGATGTCAAAGACGGAATGAGGTCTCACCGCAATGGGAATGGGATTATTGTATTAAAATAGTGGTAGCAAAAAATGCGGAAATCTTTCATCTCTGTAACTATCGTGAAAGAGAATGCGAAGCATTACCCCTTGCATCTACCACATCTATTACTGAGGATAAAATTTTAATCATAAAATTAGAAATCTGTAAAATTCAAGGATCCACATGGTCTTTTTTTTTTTTTTTTTTTTTTTTAAATACCACTAAAATCATTAAAAATTTGGTAATCGTTTGCTATAGTTACCTTTAATTGGGATAAGTAATTACCTTTAATTTTCATACGAAGATTACTTTTTTAAAATAGTGGTATTCAAAAAAGTTACTGCGCCGACCCCCAAAGTCATTTTGATAAATAATGTAATGTTTAAGAGCAACGCCAAAAGGCGTGGCTTACTTTTAAAAATAGGAAAACATAGCTGTCAATATTTTAATTTATTCCGGAGTACTTTTAGCCCCGCTTTTATTCCGCACCACTTTATTTATAGAAAAATTTTCTGCAATACATAACTTCGATAAAATAAAGCAAAATTACTTTTAAAAAATAAGTGGTACGAAATAAAGGCGGGGCTAAAAAAATACTCCGGAATAAATTAAAATATTGGCAGGTATGGGAAAATACCCCAGTGACAATGTGTTAAAAAGTATCTGAATACAGCATCATGTAGAAATAAAATGGTCTTTGATTAGAGGCAATTTTATGAACAACTGAAAAAAAATGATAAATTTAATACACGTTTAATGGTAAAAAAAATATTAAATATAGAGAATTTTTGTAATTTATAATGAACACACATTACACTGCGATAGTACAGAAAATTTCATCCACTGTAGATAAAGATAATTAATCATCTTGTTCAGTATTAAGTTCATTTACAAATAATTAAAAATGTTTTTCAATTTTCGTTCGCCAAAGCGTTAAAATTGTGTTTATGTTAAATATTTTTCTTATCTTTATGTAATCTTTATTGTAAATATAACGCCTACTTACACATGTATATGTGGGTGTGTTAAATCTGCATAAAATGTTTGACTTCACTTTTTACTACGTATTTCAAGTATATGCAAATGTCAAAAGATGTTTTAAAGTTACAGATTATAGTATAACCTATAAGGAGCATAGATTTCTTTTTCTTTAAACATTTAACTTAAATTTCCTATCTTAAAATTGATCTGAAAGTTATTTTCTTAAGTGAATGAGGGATGAAAGAGTTCCGCGTTTTTTGTCACCAGTATTTATGTACAGAAATTTTTATTATATTTTTACAGTTATTTCTGCGATTTCATAGGTTAGAAATTTTTGTAGGAAAATACTGGTGGCAAAGCAAAGTGAAACTATTTCATCCCTTGTGAATGGAATTTTATAATCAAATACATTTTCTGTTAGTTTTATACATACTCTCTGTTTTGAACTTAGTATGTCATGTATATCATTGGTCGCACTCTGGCGCAGCGTTAGCACCGCTATTTCTTTATAATATTTCTTTCTTTATTTAATTGCAAGTTATTTCAAAAACTTATTATAAAATATTGATACATGACAAAAGTGATTGGGATCCCTGTATATATATCATACTTGCCAACATGCTAGTTAATATTCCGTAGTATTGTTAGTCACGCTTTTTTTTTCGCACCAATAAATTTTTAGAGTAATATTCTCCAAATGCAATTACGAATAAATAAGAAGAAAAATATACTAAATATATACTGGTGTGAAAAAGAAGGCGGGGCTAACAAAACTACAGAATATTAATTACATACTTGCCAACCATCTCATTAATAACAGTACAATTGTTAACGCCCCCTGAAAAAACGCCCCTTTTCTCACACCACTATATTTTTAGAGATATTCTCTCCAAATATTGTTACGATTAAATAAGACTAAAATTACTCTAAAAAATTATTGGTGTGAAAAAAAAGGCGGGTACTAAAAATTGTACGGTTCATAATGAAATGGTTGGCCAGTATGTAATTAGGATGCTGGCAAGTATGATATATATGTACAAAAAAAAGGGGGGATTAACATTTTGAAATGTAATTGACTTCAAATATCAAATTATTGCATTAAAAATAATTATTTTCAATAAATTTAAAACAATAGGTTTTCTTTCATTTTTACGTATGTAAACTTCTTTCTTTAAGAGGACGCTTACTTTTTAGTGAAAATTTCCTCAAAACGTGGCTTTCAAATAAATTGTCACACGTTCAAACTAAACAAATCTTCGAGATTATGATGCACAAATCTAGGGAATACTTTTGATTTCAGACTAGAAGCTAAGGAATCGCTGCAAGAATTTTCTTCGTACAATATTAAATGGTATTAAACCGACTTTCTTCATAAAATTTTTAGTAAAATACTGATTAGCATTGTATTTATATATACAATACTGCTAGACCAATTTCTCTGTACCTTTTTGTCTAAGTGTAGACATACAATGTAATAAATATTGCAATGAATATTCAAAAAATTGCTTTCATATAAAACCAATTTCTGTTAAATATTTATTGTAGAGCCCGTGCATAAAAAATATTACTCTGTTTTTATTCGTAAATTATTTTTATTAAAGCAACAATGAAGTGACCAGAAGATTTGTGGTAAATAAAACAATGCTTTTTTTTTTTTTTTTTTTTTTTGAATTGTTTATTCAAATAGTAATACCTATTTTTGAAATGTATTTTTTTATTTCTTTATACTTAACTTTCGGCTTAGGACAGGCAACAAAGAGTATTCTTTTAGGCATTTCTCTTAAATTTTGTGAGAATTAATGATGATGAGTGTTAGAACTATTGATGAATGTTTAAACACTAGTATCAGTGTTGTCATATTGGGGACATTTTTTGTTCAATATCCACCACTAAATATTAATTATGACGGTTGCCTAATCACTCAGAAGATTGATCATCTATTATGTATATCCAATATCACTTCTTAAATTTATTGGTGGCTATTGAGCAAAAAAATCTCCAATCTGGCAACACTGACTTGTATTATCATCTTGGCAAAATATCATTCGACTGAATTGGTCTTTTTTTTTTTTTTTTTTTTTTTTTTAATAACAAGTGTAAAGTATATTAACTTTATAAAAAACCTCTGACATTAAACTTAGTGAAATATTACTTTTCTGCAAAAATTGTAATTTTTATTTCGAAGAACGTTTGCTCGCAAATTATAAGATGTCAACGAATGCATGGTTAACATTTTTCATTTATTGCAGAGTACTATAAGTGACAACCTTTCTTTACCATTACTTTGCTGCCAGAATTTTTGTTCCAATATTTAATTACGATGAATTTAAAATAAAAATACTCATTAAAAATAGCAATGCAAAAAAGGGCTAGTATTAACAATACACTGTAATAATAAATATTACCAAGTGTGCGAGTGGCTATCCTTGGTTTTAATTAAATATTTTCTTTTTCTATTAAAAATCTGATTTTCATTAGAACTTAAAGATTTTTTGGACTGTGAATTCATTTAATCACTATTTAAAATCAAAATTATAATTTTAGTCAAAATCAGTTTAAAATTAGCAATTAAATTAACATATATATGTTATGAGACATCTCCTTTTCAGACATTGTACAAAATAGTAATATGGTATATGCACGATGATGTAAATTCAAGAAAAAGAAATTCAAACAAAAAGAGGCTTAATTTTTGAAAACAATTATACAAAAAAGCTGTGCATATAGCAGCAAGATAAGTCCTGTGTTAGTATGCTTAGTAAATATATTAAGATAACCGAATAAGAGCATAAAAATAGATAATAAAGCGTGCAGATTATTGAAGATAATAGATGATATAAAACAATCCAAAAAATTCACACAACACAGTGTAATAATTAAGAATGGAGATATTATGTATACCTTTTCAGACGTTGCATAATAAGAAATGATATATCATGGAGAATAGGAATAATTTGTAAAAGAAGAAAAATTATTGAAAATGAAAAGTGAAAATTTATGTGGCCCGCGTGGCAAATAATTTTAACAGTAATATGCTGTTGTAAAATCTATTCAAGAAAAGGAAATTCAAGCAAAAGAAAGTTGATTTAAAAAATAATAATAATACAAACAAGTTATGCATATATCAGCAAGTCCTGTATCATAATGCTTAGTAAATAAATTAAGTAATAGGGCATGAAAATACATAATAATAAAGTAAGCAGATTATTGCAAATAATAGATTATATAAAGACATTCCAAAAAGTTTGTGCAACAGCAGCGTAATAAGTAAGAATGGAGATATTATGAATAACTTTTCAGACATTTGATATCACATGGAGAACATGCTGCACAAGAACAAATGATATCACATGCAGAACAGGAACAATTTGGAAAATGAAAAATAAATATTAAAAATAAAAAATAACAATTATATGTATGTATATAATAATATATATAGATAAAGAGATAGGTAGATAGACAGATGATAGATAGATATAGATACTTTCCAATCCAAAAACCACGTGATTTATCATCGCACATAAGTTAGACATTAGAAGACTGACAGTTCGCAAATTTTAAAATTTAAATACAAAATGCTTTGAAAAAATTCACTTTTGAATTATTTCTAAAATCTATGCGAGATCTCTAATTTTCAACCGAATTCACAGTTTTTGAACTGCGATCTCGTAATCACTGTTTATAACCAATTTTTATGTTTGCCAAAATAAATTTAAAATTTCGTGATTCTTTTTTTTTTTTTTTTTTTAAACTTTTTTCAAGATTCAATCCATAATCGGCGTGACTTATCATTTAACATGAATTAGAAGTTTGTAGACTGGCTTGCAAGTTTTAAAATATTCATACAAAGTGGCCTGAAAGATCCCATTTTAGTTAATTTTGAAAATTCTGTCAAGCAGATTATTATCAAACATAGAAAAGAACTATCCCGATTAAATCAGCGCTGCAGTAATAATAAGAATAAAACGCATTGAAATTCGACCATTTGTTTGGAAGTTACAGTGAAACATAAGACACACACAAATAGACAAAGGCTTCAGACTTATAACATCGTTCTTTTACAGTTGAAGTTAATAGAAATAATCTAACTGGTTTCTTTTAACTTCAAAGTTTTAATTATAAAAATTATTCATAAATTCCTATTGCAAATTAATTAATAATGCAATGACTTACATCATTTTTCATCAAAAGAAGCAGCACAGGCAAAAGTTAACTGGTTAAAATTAAAAAAAAATCTGGTGTGAAACAACCACACGACTTCCATTACCCGCTATTACATGTATTATATGCATTTTTGAGAGAGAATGTGATCAGAACACATAAAAGTGACCAAAAAAGAAAATCGTTAGAGCCGTTTTTGAGATACCAACTTTCACAAAAAATCAATTATTGAGCGGAAAACAATAATTACATACAAAAGCATATTTAAAAGTGAGTTAAAATGGCGAGTTTGAAAAAAATCCGTACAACCGTTTTTAAAGGAACGCCTTTGCGATGCCTGAAATTGAGCTATTTATACAGGACGCCTATCAATTTTCATGAACTAACCAACTATATCATTCGAAAGGATATCTGATAGAGTGTTTATATAGCAAGTTTGAAGAAAATCGTTAGAGCCGTTTTTGAGATACGGACTTACGGTCCCACTTCCGGTTTCCGATGTCCCATTTCCGGTTAAACTCAATTATTGACAGGAAAACAATAATTACATACAAAAGCATATTTAAAATTGAGTTGAAATGGCGAGTTTGAAAAAAATCCGTACAACCGTTTTTAAAGGAACGCCCTTGGGAGGCCTGAAATTGAGCTATTTATACAGGACGCCTATCAATTTTCTTGAACTAACCAACTATATCATTCGAAAGGACATCTAATAGAGTGTTTATATAGCAAGTTTGAAGAAAATCGTTAGAGCCGTTTTTGAGATACGGACTTACGGTCCAACTTCCGGTTTCCGATGTCCCACTTCCGGTTTTTCAATTTTCACCAAAATTTGGAAATTTCATCTGTAGGCCAGACGTATTTCAATTCTAAAGTTTCGTAGCTCTATCTTTATTAGTTTATCAGCTATAATAGCCAGAAGATTCTCCACATACATACATACACACACACACACACACACACATACATACACACTGACCAATTGCCAAAAACCACTTTTTTGGACTCAGGGGACCTTAAAACGTGTAAATCAGGTGAAATCTCGATATCGAATTTTTGGACCGAATACAATACTTCCATTACCTACGGTAGTAGGGTAATGGAAGTAATTAAAAATTAAAAATTAAAAATAGCTGTCCGTCTTTCTGCGCCATTAAAAAATGAAGACAAATAAAGAATCTTCGTCTTTTATCTGTAGTTTTAAATATATATTGCTTTTTGATAGATTTAAAGTAAGTTTTCGCTACTATTTGAAATAAAAAACTCAAAAAAAGATTAAGGAGATTATAAAATGTTTTATATATATACATTCCAATATTTTTCTTTACAATCCAATTTCTGTTTATTTAAACATTTTTATAAATGCTTTGACAACACATTTTCTTCACGTCTTCTTTACTTACTGTAATATTTTAATATAACATATAATTTTGCTAAATACAAGGCAAATTAATAATTATTCTTATATGAAATAATTTTGATTTAGCTATTAGGAAATCTAAAAATGAATCAAAATAAATCTATAAGCTATGGAAATGATTGCTAATCTATCGAAATATTATTATTTAAAAAAAAAAAAAAAAAAAAAAAAAAAAGATGTTGTTTCGTCATCAAATTGAATGGTAATTTTGCAGTAGCCGTATTTTAAATTATTTAGAAATGTTCAACTCTATATTTTTTCTACTTTTTTCTTAATGAGTGAAATTTTACAATCTTTTAAATTACATTCAATTTGTAATAACTTTTACAACTTTCGATCTATATAATGTTATCTTAATCATATAAGCCACCAATAAAATTAATCTGGTGTGGTATTCGTAGGATTTTTTCTTACCTCAAATTAGGGTAGACATGTTATAGTTGAATGTATAAAATAAGAGGTACTCTACCTAAGTATACCAAGTGTAGATTATAAACAGTACAAAATAGTTTTATAAATATGTTTATTTGACATACATTTTTGTGTGAGGGGGTTACCGCTCCCTCGAATCTCCGTTTAAATATTGTAGTTACATTCATGAAATATTTAAGGATGTTATAAATTTTAAAATTCATTTCAAATTATTCAGATAATTATCGCCCACACAACTCTTTTAACATTTTCAACTAATTTTCAGTAGCATTCAATATTTTCTATAAATTATATACGCGATAAACAATGTATTTAAATTTAGCATAATCGAATAAAAAAGCATGACAAAACTCGAAATACATAAGTTTCTTTTTTTATGGCCCTGTATACGAAGAATAAATATTTTTGAAAACATATTCTATCTAAAACATTCTTTTATGCGAAAAAAAATATATATGTCAATATAATTTCATTCGTTGCAGTATAAAGATGTTAAACTGTACCTACGAGAAATTTTGCCTACAGATGTAATGTATTTGAATATTATTTTGTATGTCCTTATGCACGAACTATTTGTCGGATCTCATTATATTCCAAGGCTGTGTGATACATATTTCGATTAAAAATTTGAGCTTCCTGCTGACCGATCCACGAACCAACCGATAAAAAGCCTAATTTTCGGATTCAGGTTACCTCAAAACGTGTAAATATATCAAAAATTTAATTTCGAAATCTTCACCCAAAAATAATACTCTGTCTACCATAAATAAGTAAAGGAAAGTAAAAAGAATATAGATTAATCCTAGAACCTATTTTCTTTGGATTTCCTACTAACATATTTTTTAAGTTATAATGGTAAAATAAACACAGAGTATTTGCTAAAAACTTGTTTTTTGTATTCAGGTGATCTCAAAACATGTAAATATCGCAAAAATTACAGGTAAAGATGTTCATATATTTACATAAGAAAATATAGTCGTATTAATTAATTATTACTTAGCATACCTATTCTTCGCAATATAATCAGAATGATAAAATATTAGTGAAGAGAAAAGAGAAAATGGTGATAAGAGGGAAAACAATTCACAAAACATTCCTTAGAGCATCAGATATCTCGCAACTAAAGTATTAGATACAAAATGCCTCTCTGAAATCTCGATTCATTTTTATATCATGCATTATTTATAGCTAAATCTTCATTCACGTTCCCATTCTCTCGGTTTTCTTTCTAGCTGCAAACGTTTCTTTTTTTATTTATTTATTCAGCATTCGATAATTTGCCAAGGGCACGAAGGTGGTCAAGTGTTTCTGTGATGGAAATGTGAGAAAAATTCCGGAGAAGTGTTTTAAATAATGTTCTGTTTAAATTGCGATCTCACATTACGAAAAATAGAGAAAAAGAAACAGACATATCGAATGTATTATGGAACATTTTATAAAATCTATTCATTTTATATTAAAAGGACCTAATTGTACATTTATATTTTATTCCATATGATATGATAAGTTGACAGAGATCTCCATATTTTGTAACAACTTTTACGTTTATGTAATAACTTTTACATAAATTACGAAATCATATACATAAATTACCAAAATAATAATAATAATTCTCAACATATAAAGATATTTCATAAACTTTTGCATTTAACCACTATCTATAAAACAATGTATAAAATAATTTTGATGCCAAATGACATACCATTTAAATAAATAAATAAATAGATAAAAATAGCGTTCATCAAGTTTTACTTAGTTGTTTATTTTCTGCCTATTTACTGGATTTTATTATAATATTATTTAAGTGTTTCCGCTACCTAAGTGTTTAAATATGCACAGAAGATGCTCTTTATATGTAATTTTTCCTTCTTTTTTAATTTTTTCAAAGGGCTCTTTCCACCTGACATCAGAAGTCACATGATATTGGTGTTTCAAAGCAACAGTAGACGGAATATTTTATATTTATCTATAACGATTGCTGAAATAGCGCATTTTCTATTCTTATTTTTGACCGATTCAATTTAATCTATGTTTTTTTTTTTTTATACATCATCATTCTTTCGCATGTGGTGTGGGTTTTATTTTCATATACTTTGAAAAAAAAAAAATTCCAATTTTTGAAATGAGTTTGTTTCAATTGTATTTTCAAAGAATTCATATGTATTATTAATAATATACATTTAAACACAAACATTATACATTACTAGTATACATTTTATTTATTATTTATTTCATATTAATTGTTTTTATCATGTTTCTCTGCTACTAAGTTAGATACTACTCATAAATAATAGACCCTACTTTGTATGAAATATTTCTCACCAGGTACAGACCCCAGAATATTCTCCAACGAAATTTCACTAATCATCATTTAAAAAAATTAATAAATAAATGATATAAAGTACAATTCCATGTTCTTAACAAAATTTCGTTGATAAGAATATAAAAGTTCGTTTAAAATGTCATGAAATAGTATCAAAGTGATAAATGGTAACAATAATGATAATGAAATTAATATTATATCAAAAATAATAATGAAAATTAAAGCAAAATGATAAAAACAAACGGAGTATACAAAAAAAAAAAAAAAAAAAAAAAAAAAAAAACACGTTGAAAACAATACTATGGCGGCAAAGCTTAATGGTTTGTTATTCCTACATCACGTGATTGAGCAGATGACACTGGGAAGAGCCTATTGCTTGTCTCAATTTCATATTATGACAATTTTTGAAAACTATACAAACACATTTAAACACTAGATGGCATTTTTTTTTCCTAAATACAAGCTGTATAGATAAAGAAGAAGAAGTAACTAAATAAAACTGAATTAGCATTTTCATTACACTGATAATACTTTCTGTGAAGTAAAAATATTGGTTTTAATATAACGTAAGAATCTGAAGAACGAATTGGTATTTTTATTGATGACTGAATAATTGGTATTTCAATTTTTTCAACATGATTACAAATGGCAACCAATTTAGTTCAAAAAGTTTTCATAATTATGTTTTAAATTGTAACAAATCTATCTGTATATATATAAGGCAATGTGTGTGTGCGGACAGCGTAGCACAAAGACGGTAGTTCGGACAGTCACGTTATTTGACATGAAGGTGCACCCCGAGGGGTCCTTGTGCATCTCGAAGCACAATTTTCGAATTTTTAATTAGTTTTCTCTTAATTAATTAAAATATGAAAATAATAACCTCATAATAACTTTAAAATTACCATTTAAATTTTAGCTATAATTTAATTATTGCCAAAAAAATTACGATTTTTTTTCCCACCATAAAAATAAATGCATTTAATTAAACATAAACAATAAAAAATTATAAAATAGTGCATTATGCATCTCAAAAATTTTGATGTCATTATCACTTTAAAAATGTTATACATATTGATAAAGGGCGAATACAGTTTATGATGCCATTATGTGTTGTTCTAAAAAGATTTATTATTTTTTATATTATTACTGCCAAGTTGTTGTCAAATAAGTAAATAAATAAATAAAACTGCCTCTGATGTCACATTCGACTGCATAACGTTTATTTCTTACTCTAAGCTCTATGATCATAAATCTTTTTCTAATTTTATCAGTTTTATTTATAAATCCTCATGGGTGATTTTTTTAAATTTGACACAGAAGTACACTGAACATGCTTCGCCAAGAACTTTAATTTAGAAACAGCCATTTTAAGCCAAGTAGCACATCAAAAATATAAATAAATTATGAAATATTGCAGAAAAAATATTGAAACAAAATTAATAGTCACATAAATGATCTATTTATATCTGAATAAATAATTTTATGGAGAAAAAAATTTTCAGTTTTAGAAATAGAAAATTTATTTCAACAAGCAGTATTTTAAACCTAAAAGCCATTAAAAATATAAACAGACTATGAATTATTGTTATAAATTAACGAAAAGGTGCAACCAATAAAAGTATTAGCCAAAAAAAAAAAAAAAAAAAACTCTAAAAATTCCCCCTTTTTCTAGAAGAAAGTATTAAAAAAAAAAAAAAAAGCTATCGCCAAAATGGTGACAAAAATTCAAAAGCCGCCAAGGAAGAGATATAACACAGCTGTGCACCATGAGTTTTACTTTTTTTTTTATTGACCAATCTCAACACTATTTTAACATACACATAAATGAGCTGTTGTATGTGACTGCACTTGCACTATGTCGGGCACAAATATTTGATTAATTCGAATTAATATTTAAATAAATAAATAAAAATTAAAAATATGCTTAATGGGAAATATATATAACCACAAAAACATTAGTTCTGAAATCCCTTAAATAATATTCTCAGCATATTGTATTACCGGGCATATTGGGGTGAAATTGCTGTCATTTTAAGGTCGACAGGCTACATAAAAATTGTATATATAGTAAATAACGTGACAATAAATACTATGTATAGTGCGTAAAGTATTGTTTATACATAATTGCGATTTAAATACAAAAGTCTACTTCGATATTTTTTGATAATCTTCGTTTCAAAACTGTCATTGAGTAAGACCCCAAATTGAAGTTCATGGGTAAGGCGTTGTCACAGGCACCAGAGACAACGACCCGAGATGTTGCGGAGAGGAAAACTCTGCCGAAAACAGTGGAAGACCTGAAGCGAATTTTTTGAGCAATTTCAATGTATTTTCTTTTTAATTTCTATTTATAAGTCGGTAGAAAAGTGGTGATTCTTTTCCCTTTTCTTTTTTTAATTCATTTAAACATAGCGACCAGCGAAGCGGGCAAAGACTACTTGTAGTTCAAATAAGAAAAGTACTCATATTGATACACCCTGTTGGGAGGAGAGGCGATGCTCCAACATATACAAAACATTTTTCTTGGTAGTTTATTACTATAGAAATTTAATTCTATTAATTTTTAAATGGCTGGTTAAATATAATTTACATTGTGTACATTTATACGAAATTTCGTCCTATATTGCCACGTTAAAAATTATGAAAAACAGGATGACAGTGCCACCTATTGAGTGATAAATCATAAAAGCTATTCATCATCAATTTATGTCGCGAAACAACTAAATATCAAGTTCTATTAAACGCAGTACATTGGTTCTTGAGATACAGCGCTCGGAAAACTTTGTTAACACACGCACGCGCACGTAGACAGACAGGCATTTTCTAAAAATTTTCGAATCCTGTTTGGAATTCTAAAACCGTGAAATTCATCAAAAGCCAAAGGTCGAAAATTTTCCCGAAGTAAGACACTCGCCTTACATATATAAAAGAAAGTAATAAATCAACTAAGGATGAGAACGATAATCGTTTATAATTCATATACTTCATAGTTTTTTGTTCTATACAATATTTTTATGGTAAATATAATAATCATCGTAAAAGCAGAAACACAATGCTCATTTCGGACAAAAATTTGCATGTAAAAAAAAAAAAACCTTCAAAAACACAAATAACCGTTGATAGTTAAAAAATAAATAAATAAATAACAATAAAAAATCAATTTAAGTTTAAATATGATTATTTGGTGACGTTTAAAAGACTGGTTTTTGGAAATTTTTACACTCTGTATATTGAAGTATTCGTATGATTTAAATGAGGCTAAAATGAAACGATTTTAAATAATGAATCATTTCTCTTTGTACACATTTTTGATGAAAAAGCTGAGAATTTAAAATAGGGGGAAATGTTACCAGGCCAGAATTTATACCTGGTCCTTTTGACGTAATGTACCTGGACTCTATCGGTTGACCTACTCGGTCGATATCTGACCTGCACTGGTAACTCATATAAAAGATAGAAATTTTAAAAGTTATAGTTATAATGAAAAAATTTATGGATTTAAATGAAAAAAAAAGCACTTGCAAGGCTTCTGTATACGCAGAATTGATAAAAAAAATTCCATCTTTCGTAAAAGCGATTAATTCAGATTAGATGTCGACCGGATAACTGAGTTGGTAGTGTTATCCAACTTCGAATTATTGCCAGTTTACTTTTTGCTCTTACTAAAATTAATTAGACTTTAACATAAAAGTATGTGTATAATACATATAGTCGACATTAAAATAAAACTATTTACTTCTCTTTAATCAATCGATTCAACATCGTATAAATTATACATGATTGTATGCTTATTTACGCCATCACTCACAATTTTATCAAAGTTTTCATTATAGAAAATATTGTATTTATTTTTATCATGTTTTTATTAACTCGCTTTGTTGTTTGTTTGTCCAGTACAAATCTTATAATCGATTTTTAACTAACTTACCGACTAGCTAGACATTTGAAACTTTTAGAATAGCTCAGAACACGGTGACAATGCATTCTTTTAATACTTTTAACCATCTTTAAGCAGAATTGAAAATTTTAAAAAATTACCTCGCTTTCTTGTTTATCCAGTACAAATCTTGCAATCGATTTTTAACAAACTTCCCGATTAGCTAGACACTTGAAACTTTTAGAATAGCTCAGAACACGGTGACAATGTATTCTTTTAATACTTTTATTCAATTAATAAATGTTTGAAAGTTTCTTATAATTGCTCTTTTTATTACGCATTTGATCACTTTCTTTCGAGTGGATGGAATAATTCATCTTTTTTTTTTTTTTTTTTTTAAGTATTTATTAATACATAGAATTGTCAAGTTTTTATGATTCAACAGAAAATTTGAAAACATGGTATATAAAAAGTTCTTTTTATCTTGTAATTATTTATTTACTTTTAGCCGTATTTGAAAATATTCCAAGTATTAAGGAAAAAAAGCGCCTGCTGCTTTAGCAAAATAAATGTTCAAGTATTACTTTGCAAGTATTAAAATTTATAAATAGGTTCGTAATCTCTGAGATCTATAATAATATTGGGAGTACAAATTAATTCGGCCCGTTTTTTTTTCGTTAAAAAAACATTTTATTTATTATCAAAATGAAAAAACATGTTATTCAAAGTATTGTCCATCGGTAGCCACAACTTTTGTCCACCTTTCTGGCAATTTTCGGATTCCATCTCTGAAAAATGAGTCCTCTCTGGACGCAAACCATGAATCGAGCCATTCTTGAATTTCTTCGAAAGAAGTGAAGCGGTGTCCAGCCAAATCGTGATGCATCCGTCGGAACAATCAATAATCAGAAGGAGCAAGGTCTGGCGAATACGGCGGGTGGGGTAGGACCTCCCATTTCAACGTTTCCAAGTAATTTTTAACGACAATTGCCACATGGGGCCGAGCACTGTCATGTAGCAAAATTACCTTGTCGTGCCTTTCGATGGTTTCTGGCCGTTTTTCACGCAATGCTCGGCTCAAACGCATTAATTGCAGTCGGTAGCGTTCGCCAGTAATTGTTTCGCCAGGTTTTAGCGGATCTTGATCGAGCAATTCCTCCAATTCGGCGTCTTCGAACTTTTTCGGCTGGCCCGGGCGCTCATTGTCTTCGACACTAAAATCACCATTTTTGAAGCGTCGAAACCACTCTCTACATGATTTATCAGATGGCGCAGATTCACCATAAACTTCCACAAGCGATCGATGCGCTTCAGCGGCACTTTTCTTCCAATTAAAAAAGAAAATCAAAACTTCCCGCAAATGTTGTTTCTTTAGCACAAAACTCGACATATTGAATGCTCAAAAAACCAATGTTGTTGTATAAAACTCGAAGCTTCGTTGACTGAATATGGTTGACAAAGGTCAAACCTTTCTAACAATGCCAAAAACATCTATCATTATTCAGTAAACAAATCAGCCAGAGCCATCTATTGAAAACGGACCGAATTAATTTGTACTCCCAATAAAAGAAAAGGTTTGCCTGTCTGTCTGTCCGTCTGTCTGTCTGTCTGTCTGTTCTTTTATACGTTCAGCCCCTACTGAACGCAGAAGTACAAAAATTGACATACGGATGCTCAGGAGCCTTCCCGAGGGGCTCCTGAAAACAGAATTTAAAAATTTTAATTAGTTGTGGAGATATTAATTAAAATGTGAACTCATGTCTAATCAGAAAGCGATCTCAATGACTGAGAATTCACTGCGATTGCATAAAAATAGATATTTTAACGGAGTTAAAAGCAGAAAAAGTGGAGAATAAATTAGAAATATTAGTCCGATCGTTACGAATTTGGTACCAAATGAAAGGGGATAATTTTTTTAATCTACGAGTTCAAGCGGCTTATCGGTAGAATAGTTAGATTTTTTAAAATTAACTAAAGTATGAATTTTTTGTGGCAACATCATTTCTAACGCCACACTACTGTCTGAGATGAAAAAGGAAATAATTGTAGCCGATCAAGATGTCGCGTGTTTTACAGTGGGGCGAAAAATTGCAATTTTCAATTTTTTTTCAAATTTTCATTCGCGTTACATTTGAATTAATATTCGGCCTAGACAGCATATTATAAAGCTACTGTTCAATTTTCATGAAAATATGTGGATAAACAAAAAAAATTAGATTAAATTTTGTATTATATTTTGCACTATTTTAAATTGAGATATGCCGTTGAAATTTCGTAATACATTTGGTTTTAACGCCCGATAATTCGATTCTGAATATTTTTGAAAGTGTCAGGGGCGGATTTAAGGGGGGTGCTAGAGGGCTGAAGTCCCCCCCCCCAAAAAAAAAAAAAAAAAACACTGGCATTCCCAATTGAATATTGCAATTGTAAATTTTTTATTGGTATAGAATAACACTTTGAAAAATCTTACCCCCCCCTCCCAAAAGTCAAGTTCTGGATCCGCCACTGGAAAGTGTAGAATTATTAGGAAGGGCTTGGGGGGAGGGGGGGGCGAAGGGGCAAAAAAAAGGGGTTACAGCGTTTGAAATTGTTATTATTAGGTTTTAAGGAAAGATAAATCGATTGCGGATATTTTCAAGTGTAAAATTATTAGAAGGGACGGAAAGGGGAGGGAGGGGCAAAAACGTAGAAAAAGAACGGTTGTTTCGGAGAAAACAACGGAAAACCCAGAACGCCTTTATTCTTTTATATTTTGCAGAGTTTCGAATTCTGATACTCCTTTCACATTTCATAATATGGATTTTTAAAAGTATTTAGCCCGGAATTACGCAAGATTCGGACAAAACCACGAAAAAGTCAGACATAAATCGTTTTATAATATTGTTTATATCATTTTTGTATCTCAGCTTCTAATTAGCATAATTTCAAAAGTAATATGTCATTTTGAAACTTATTTGAATTGAATTTCAAGAGTAGACGCCACAAATTTCTGTCTCCTTCCATTAACCGACTACCGTAAGTAATGGAATTCGAGATTTCACGTGATTTACACGTTTTAAGGTCTCCTGATTAAGTTTTATTTTGTATCTCAGCTACTAATTAAAATAATTTCATAAGTAATACATCATTAGAAAGCTTTTTGGATTTGAAATCGAACAGTGGAATACAGAAATTTGTACCGCCAGATGGCGCTGTAATATTTTAAAATTTCAATATTTCAATTTCTAATTATGATTAAATTATTTTTAATACATCATTCGAAAGATATTTTAAAGTTCTTTTAAATTATCGAACATTTTCACCAGATTTACACGTTTTGAGGTCTCCTGAATCAGTTTTCTTTTGTATCTCAGCTATTAATTAAAAAAATTTGATAAGTAATACATCATTTGAAAACTTTGTTGAGTTGATACACATTTTAAAGTACTTTTACATTATCGAAAATGGAATTCGAGATTTCACCCGATTTACAAGTTTTGAGGTGTCCTGATTAGGCTTTCTTTTGTATCTCAGCAACTAATTAGAATAATTTCATAAGTAATACATCATTAGAAAGCTTTTTTGATTTGGAATCGAACAGTGGATTACGGAAATTTCTACCACCAGATGGCGCTGTAATATTTTTAATTTCAATTTCTAATTATGATTAAATTATTTTTAATACATCATTCGAAAGATCTTTTAAAGTTCTTTTAAATTATCGAAAGTTTTCACCAGATTTACACGTTTTGAGGTCTCCTGAATCAGTTTTCTTTTGTATCTCAGCTACTAATTAAAATAATTTCATAAGTAATACATCATTAGAAAGCTTTTTTGATTTGGAATCGAACAGTGGAATACAGAAATTTCTACCGCCAGATGACGCTGTAATATTTAAAAATTTCAATTTCTAATTATGATTAAATTATTTTTAATACATCATTCGAAAGATATTTTAATGTTCTTTTAAATTATCGAAAATTTTCACCAGATTTACACGTTTTGAGGCGTCCTGAATTAGTTTTTTTTTCTGTATCTCAGTTATTAATTAAAAAAAGTTCATAAGTAATACATCATTTGAAAGCTTATTTGAGTTGATACACATTTTAAAGTACTTTTACATCATCGAAAATGGAATTCGAGATTTCACCCGATTTACGCGTTTTGAGGTGTCCTGATTAGGTTTTCTTTTGTATCTCATCTACTAATTAAAATAATTTCATGAGTAATACATCATTTGAAAGCTTTGTTGATCTGGAATGGAACAGAAATTTCTACCGCCAGATGGCGCTGTAATATTTTTAAATTTCAATATTTCAAATTCTAATTATGATTAAATTATTTTTAATACATCATTCAAAAGATATTTTAATGTTCTTTTATATTATCGAAAGTGGAATTCGAGATTTCAACTGATTTACAATTTTAAGGTGTCCTGATCAGGTTTTCTTTTGCATCTCAGCTAATTGAGTAAGACTGTTCAAAATTGCTATATGTAAGTTAATTAGGAGGGTCTGGAAGGGTGGGGAAAGAATAGGCGCCCAGCGCGCACGAGACTACGCTGCAGAAGGCAGTGGGGACCCGGTCCGACAATTTACCTGATGAGAAATGATTTTTTTAATTTTCTTTTCTTAAGAATAAGAGTTTGATTTCAGAAGGAATATGTGCGCTCACCGCACGTATATCTTAGCATGTGCGCGCGCAGCGCGCATGGGTTTGGGACCCGGTGAGAGTTTTTACCCGATGATAAAAGATTTTTTTTTTAATTTTATTTTCTTAATAATAAAAGTTTGAGTTGAGAAGGAATATGCCTGTACAGCGCACGCATATCCTCAAACGTGCACGCTGCGCGCGCACGGGTCTGCGTTGCCGAAGGCAGTGGGGTCCCGGTGTGAGTTTTTATCCGATGCTAAATGATATATTTTTTAATTCCTTTCCTTAAGAATTAAAGTTTATGAGTAATAACATGGAATTTTGAGAAGTCGTAAGGATGGTGAAGGAATACGTGCGCGCAGCGCACGGGTCTACGCTGCCGAAGGCAGTGGGGTCCCGTTGCGACATTTTTCCCGATCAGAATTTTTTTTTTTCTCTTTTTTTATCACATGATAAAAATTAATGCAATTTTGAGAATTCATTAATTATTGTGATTCATTTAAAAATAGTGACCAGCGAAGCGAGCGTTGCTTGCTAGTATGTAATATCTCTTTTAGTGAAAATGCTGTGATTTATAGCTAAAAGTATACTTTTTCGTTCTTGAAATAGTCTTACTTTGATTCAATTAAAATTTTGACATTGCTACTAACATTTCATTCTATATATAATCATATGAACGCTTCGTATGACAACAAAATATTCAATACGTATTATATATTGAAAGTAGATTGGCTTACCAAATAACTTTATTTTAAAAGAAATACTTGTACAGACCCATATAAAATATTGAACTATGCTTATATTTTTTTTTTTTGTTTTGTTTTTGTAAAAACAGAAATAAAAAAAAGTAAAATAAGGCTAAAAAAATTTACTTGCTATATAATATTTTACATATACAATATAAACAAATAAAATTTAAAACTTAAACTTTAATTTTAAACTGTTATAAAATTTCGCTATATTAACTTATAATTTATGTTTGCAAAATACATTAGGCCATGGTCATAATCTTTCGATACTTTTTTCTATTTTTCTTTCATCTTCTTAATGCACTTCAATCTTGCAAATTACCTAAAGAATAATAAACGTTCCCTTTCTAGGATTACCATTTCCAAGTAATTCATTTGCAATTAAAATCTGAATGCGCGTTTAAGATAGCAACGGAATAGATCCAAATCGTCTGCGCCTAATTCACATGCAAATCTTTCCGTTTTAAATCTCGTTCACATAAAGAGAGATTACATTAGAATAAGAGGTGCAATAATGAAAAATCGCGGGGGTAAAGTCTCAACAAGACTTGAATAAAAATGAATCTAGAGGTCTAGGCATAAATTGATACAAAGTGCCCGAGTCTTGTTGAGAATAAAGAATTGTTATCTGCGTTGAAGAATTGATTCGTATTTGGCTTAGGAACAGATTAAAAAATTATTTTTATCTTTTTTTTATATATTAGATTTTATTTTAATACATCCATTATGAATAAAATGGTGTAAAAAGATTATTTTTATTGTAAATTATTTCTTTAAATATTGATCTGAGATATAATTTTAATCTGTTTTAATTGCTTCACGGTTATTCAAATTTCTCTGTAATATTAAGAAAAATGTTCTACATGCTACAATTAAAGTTTTTATTATAGAGCAAATTATAATTAATAGCTATTCATTGTGAACAAATTCATAATCAAGCTTCGGCTTTACATGTTTTCTTAAAATATACTTCAATCTACTTCAGTCCTAATATAAAATTCGTTTAAAGGAAATTTTATTTTATGAGGTATTTTTTCAGTGCCTTAAACCTTATTAATTATTTTTCACAAAGTTGCATGGTAAAATTATGATTAATTCTATCAAAAATAATAAAAATTATATTCTGAAACAGAAAAATTAATATAAGAATTTTTTTTTTTTTCAAAATAATAATAAAGTTACTTTATAAAAGTTAAATTTCTCCCATTTATTTTTAGATTTTGATTTCACTATTTTCTTAAGTGTGTGTGTTTTAAGTAAGTTTGTCCATTGAATATTTTTTACAAAACGTTCAACAATGAAATTCAATTGCACTTCCAGAAATTATTCTATAGAAACTTAATCTTATAAATTAATATATCAGTTAGTCCTTTATTATATTCGATGCTGGTAAAAGCAGTATTATAATTTTCTAATTTCGTATTCATAAAAGTTTATTTTAATATGTTTGCATACTTTGTATATTTTTTTTGTATATTGATAGATACAGAGCTGCCAACCTAATCCGGCAAATTGTTAGTGCCGCCCCTTTTTCTACACCACTCATATTTTAGAGTATTTTTCTACTTAATTCTTCATAGATTTATTTGAAGAGAATTGCTCTAAAAATTAAGTGGTGTAGAAAAAAGGGCGTTTTTCAATGGGCGTTAACAATTTGCCGGATTAGGTTGGCAGCTCTGTAGATAAAGTAGCACATATTTCTATGAATTATACTTGTTATTACACATATCTTTATTAGGCCTCACATCACTTTCATACAACACAAAAGTCAGAAAACTAGCGTTTGCATAGCAGTTACAACATATAGACTGAGTCTTGTCTGAGGAAATAATGCAAGTAGATGATTTCTCCCCTTATGTCACACGACTAGAGACTTATGGCAGAACACATATGCAATTAAGCATTTCATGTATATAAAGTGACAAATAATTCTTGTTTTAATTAAAAATTAGCATTTTTCTGGTTACGAATTAACTGTAAAATTATGCGTTTAATTATTTTTTCTAATACAAAGGCTTAAAAATAAATCTAAACATTTCTTTCAATAATATTCATAAAAGTCTTTAGTATCACTTGAAAAAAGGATGGGGGGGGGGAGGGTTTCGATGGATTTATAAGCTTCAAATGATTTATCTGTGCTGAAAATACGATATTTAAAGAATCATATAACTCTACCCAAAAAGCTAAACTGAAATACTGGCAGGAAGAATTTTTCTTCATATCAGATCAAATATTCAAATATATCTAGTTGCATATATTAACAAAATTTATAATTAAAAAAAAAAATTAACAGTAAAAATTAGAGTAGGAAAATCGAGAGAATGATCTTGATGTAAAATTACAGAAAAGTGACGAAAATTGAGCCACAATATTCTGCAAATGGGAGGCTATTCAAGAAAATTCAATATAAAATGCAAGACAGTTTGAAGTTAAAAGCAAGAAATTGTAAAATCAAATAGTGTTTGTCTTAATGAAACTTATTACTAAAAGCAGAAGAAAAAAAATAAAAGAAATTTAGAAACATAAAAAGAAATCAAGATATATAAGAATCAAATAAAAACCAATGGAAAAGACTGAAATAATTTGAAGAAATTGGATTGTGATAAAGAAAAAAATGTATGTTTATTATTTCAGCACTATTTGATAGAACTGAATTGAAAATAAAACATAAACCACAAAATATAGTATGAATTTACAGATTTAAAAAAAAAAAAAAAAAAAAAAAAAAAAAAAAAGCCTTTTTCAGTATATTTGTTTAATGATTCATAAAATCAATACTGTGCACAGTATAAATATGAGAATTGGGTACACAACAGATATTTATTAATCTTATTTTCCTGTAAAAAGTAACATTTATTTCAAAATTTAGTCATACCAGATTTTTATTTCAACTATGCACGACCAAAAAAAAAAAAAAAAAAAAAAAAAAGACGAGCTTAATGCTTAAAGGGTTAAATATGAAAATTGTGGAGATCAGTAGAAGCTCATTAAGTAGAACATCAATGAAAGTATAAAAATCGATTTTGTCAGCTCATGAGCATGTCAATATTCGAGAAGCCATCGAGATAGGTTTCAATAAAATTACCTGTAATACAATAAAGTGTATAATAGGAAAAGAGAAAGGTCGCCATAATCTGCAGCGGATAAAACTGCGCATGGGCAGAAAAATCTGAATTGCAAAATGTAGAGCATTCTCAGGCAGCATTTTGGTAAGAGGACAGAGCTGCGTACCAAACAGTATGTGGAAGCAGTTTGGAAATGTATTTGTGAGTGAAATAAATGTTATTATAATTACATTTTAAACGTTTTTCAATAATAACCGCATTATTAACATTTTTTTTTTTTTTTTTTTTTGTAAGAGTTATAATGGAATCAACCAATTTAATAAAACATTATTTGTTGTACATTATCATACGATTTGTATATTATTTAATATTGACACTTAATTTGAGTTTTTTTTTTTTTTTTTTTTTTTTTTTTTAAGATAAACCATATAATGTTCAAGTTGAGATGCTGGAAGACAAACCCCTATTAACCCGTTAGTAGTCGCTATAGACAGCGACACCTATTACAGATTGCGCACTTTTTATTTAACTGTCACCACTAATTTTAAGAAATGATGTGATCGACGTTTCTTCGATTTTTATTCGCGTTTTATGTATATCAAATGCCACTTCTAAATATTTTTGATGGCTGTTGAATAAAAAAATCTGAAAAAAAACTGAAGGGTGGGCGGCTAATCGAGCAACTAACGAATACTAACGGGTTACAAATCTTTAATTTTCTCTAAAATATTGCTCATTTTATGATTGTTTTTTACAATCTATCTTGTCCTTTACTTCTGGGGGTTACCGAAGCGGGATATATCCCCTCCTCGGATAATCAAAATTATGCTGGTATGTCTCCGGACCGCCCCCCTAGGGGTGAATTCCAGATCATCTTCGTAAGCACATTGTCTAGCTCTAGTACGACAACTCTAAAATCCATTTAACCACAACCTTAATGGTTTTTACAACTTTAATTTTTCTATGGTTATTTTTTATTTATTATTTACTTGTGTTAAAATAACATTCTGAATAAATAATTTAAAACATTATATGTGCAACTCAAAAAATGTATAAATATAGGAACTCGATATATGTTCTGATGATGTCCTCAGAATCTCACAAATAAGTCATCGGCATGTGATATTCATAAAAAACATGAGATAAAATCACGCTAATTTTAGTATTATACTAAATAACAAGACACGTGTTTGTATCTGCATGAAAATTTCTGCTACAACAAAATAGCACTTCAAAGAGATTTGTTGAAGTCACCCGACTTCTTTTTCTTTTCAAAAGAGATTTAGTGAAAAATAGCTTTTTATTTTTGCATTATAAACTAAATATTATAAATTCATTTTAAGTAATAATATTAATTCTTTTAAATTATAATTAGAGTTCTATTCAATATATTTGCATAAATAGGGATGAAAATGGTTTTTAATAGATATGCCTCATCAATTCTTACATGTTTTCTTAAGTTCAAAAAAAAAAAAAAGAAGGAGGAGGAGGAGGGGAAAAAAATGAAATAAAAAGGTTAGATAATTTCCCCCTTTTTCCTAAGAACAAAAATCTTAACCTCAAATAAATTTATGAACAATTTAAACTTATAACTACTCTTTCGCTCAATGAAGTGTCGTTGCTATTAGTTCGACCTAAAACAATTTTTATAAGTTTGTGTTTGCAAATTCAGTGTTTTTTACTTTCTCTTACCATATAAATGGTAAAGAAAGTATTATTTTGGGGACAAATTTTCGAAATTGAGCTTTTGTCATATTTACACGTTTTGAGGTCCCCTGAATCCAAAAATCAGGTTTTTAGCGGTTGGTCTGTATGTACGCCTGTTACAAGCATATCTCTAGAACAAAGAACAGCAGAAAATCCAAACTTGGTATTCCAAATGTGTATCATATAGGGATGCTACACTAAACTTTTCGTTGAAATCAAGCAAATGTTTCGTGTACAGGGACACCCATAAAATTCAAATGCATTACGTCTATGGGGGAAATTGCAAGTAAGTAGAATTTAACATCTTAGGCACACTAAACCAAATAAAATATGCATATATTTTATATGCATAAAAGCATGTTTTGTGTAGATTATGCTATGGAAATCATTCCTCATTCGTCTACAGGGCTACCCAAAGTATTTCGATATATTGGCGCTATCCTTGGAAATTGCTGGAATTGTAATTCATTTTGTATTACATGTTTTTCATGTAAGACTAAATTTAAGCACACAATACTGTTTATAGTGCCTATTGTTTATAAACAATATACAAGGCTACTCAAAATTGAGTTAAACGTTCTTTTTTATTGAATGTAATACATAGAAGTGCTGTGCTGCAATTTACTACGTCGACGAACATTGCTCAGGAGAGAAAATTAGTTCTTCATACCCATATTGTAAACAAAGTATTTTTTGAAGTTCTATTGTCAACTGCATTTTTTTCCCTGTGTGTGTTTGGGTCACGATTTGAGGTGTCCTGATTACAAGATTTTAGCGGTAGACCTGCATGTATATCTCTCATCAGCATAACTTAAAAACAAATAATGGCAGAAAATTCCAATTTGGCATTTTGAAGATTGCTATTTAAAAATTTGATCAAGAATGGCAAATCTAAAGCAGAATTAATAACAGGCTTGACTTTTTTTTTTTTTTTTTTCTTTTTTGTTAAATAAATGTAGGCAGTGTAAATAACCGGCGTTAGAGGGGGGCGTAGCATCCTTCACACAGAATTTTATGACCAAATTGTTTTTAAACCTATTTTAGTTTGCTTTTAAAGTACATTGAATGTTATTATCTTACCTTATTAATCTTAAGACTTAACATGCAATCTGTCTTTAAAGTATTAAAATGTAGGGTAAAAGAAAGTCGTGTGTGTAACTCGCTAGATTATTTACAAAGTTTATACTTTTTATTTTTCAATACCAGCCATTTGGTACTCTCTGTCTACTTTGTTAGTCAATTGGCCTTTTAAAATGGAAATATTAAAAATTAAACACGTGGTAATGAGTAATGTTAGTATTATCACATAATTGCGGTATATTTTTTAAATTATCAGCATAGATGCCATTCAATAATTAAATATATATAATTTTTTTTTTTTTTTTTCAATCTCTTTAAGTAGTCATGGAAAGGAGAAATTTTGCCAAATATAAATCTTTTACAAAAAATTTTAACCATCATTTACTGCTTACTATTTTTATTGCACAGAACATAACAACGTTTATATCGAATCTTTAACCCTTTGAAGGATGGATGGATCAATTATATACTACCTAATTTTAATTCCCAACTGCAAAAACTCACCCCGGAAATTTTTTTATAATATTTTACTTTTATAACTTTGAGGAAAAACTTCATTTATTTTTTCTCCTCCAACATTATTCGTAAATTCTGGCGACTTTTGATTTTAAACGAGCAAAATTTCCTTGCGCCTCAAATGGTTAACCTCTTCTGCCTCATGCTTTATATATTCTGAGAGATGTAGTGTTTACACGTATTTTGCACTACCATAGAATCTCATTAGCTGCAAGTAATGCAGATTACCAGACAGTACTTTAGGATGCTCAAAAAAATATTATGTTAAAATTTAATACAAAGTATGATTTCATTAAACAATCTAAATTTCCACTAAAATAAATAAATAGATAAAAATGAAGATAGAAATAAAAAAGAAACCTATTTTAAGAAGAAGCAAGTTTAAAGCGTTTTAACGTTACAAATTAAGGCATCGTTGAATAAAAGCCACATCTATAATGAATTTATTAAAGAAATGATCTTTCGTCAGATTATCTTCGAATGTTTAACATCGTTTATTGAACAAACGATGTCTTCAGACATGCTTTATTGTTGGTATTCGGTATTTTCGGCTTTGTTGTAAGGGTTAATGATCTATTGGTTGAGCATTGGTCCTACGCCTGGGTGAAATGTCGTCCATGAGGGTCTTTTTAAGAAGGCCTAGACAATATTTACGTTTCAGGATTAAAACAGATTGAATACGTGTCGGTCCTTGGCCAAGGTGGATGCAACTCCATGTGGTCTTTCTAAGAAAACCTCGCCCGTATTTACACAAGTTTCTAAGAAAATAATCGAAAACTCTTTACGGCTATGCCGGCCAAGTTTGTACTCATCGCTCCCCGTCCATTAACTTGGAAAACAGAACCACCCACATTTTTGTTGGTTCTATATTTAAAGCATTTTTTTTTTCAACTTTTACAAAGCGTTTAAAAATAAATTACATTTATCTATAGCTTGAACAATCTTTATTTATGTGTCATACGCCACTTTAAAATAAAATCTATATTTTAAAATATTTACTAAAATTTACTCATTGAATCAAGATTAATCAAAAATACGTTAAAAGCTG
The DNA here is from genome assembly GCA_963930645.1 of Salticus scenicus. NCBI lineage: Eukaryota > Metazoa > Arthropoda > Arachnida > Araneae > Salticidae > Salticus > Salticus scenicus. The sequence continues at coordinate 157,284,368 of OZ005649.1, read as the reverse complement.
ATCATATGTAAAAAAAAAAAAAAAAAAAAAAACAAGCAAAGATATATATAACAGTCAATATATAAGGAAATTAAATAAATGATACAAATGCAGACGATTGCAAATTTTATTTTATTTTATGTTCCTTCTGAAAAAATCTTAATAACAACTTTAAAATCTTACTCATGTCACAAACGTAATATTAAACTTAGATAGACTTTTTTCATTATTATTATTTGCACTAGAAAACTACACTATGACAGAACTTTTCAAAACTCGCGAAAATTGCAACCATTTGCAATTAAAATTTCCTTCATTCTCAGCATGTCGCTCATCATTTATTCAGGAGCACCATTAAAAGTCACTTCCGAGCATTAAAAACACGCGGCTTCCCTTTTGAAATTATAAGGGAAGAAAAAAAAAAATTAATGCAAACAAACTATCCGTTTTCCAATGAGCAAATCGCAAGCCATTTTTTCCGTAATGGCCGAATATTTATCTTGTATTTTTTTTTTCCCCCTTTTAAAAAATTGATTATTGCTTGCCGCAATGAATTAATGCGTGTTGCATAAAATTAGATATTGATTCTTCATTCGAGTGCAGCGTTGATGTACGAAGTTTTGATGGTTTAGTTAATTGCTTCAATATGCATGAAAGGGAAATTTCCAGCATCATATTTGTAACAAAGCGTGACTTAATTTTCAATTTAATTTCAATAAGCAATTCTCAAACTGTTGCCACTAATATCTTTTGCTTTTTGAATCGTTTTCTAGATTTTATCACTATTTCACTGATTTAGCAGCAACTGTTTGAAGTGGAAAAAGGAAGTTATAGTGAGATCCGGTAGCATTAAATTAAGTAGAAGGATTTTCTTTTATCATTAAACTGCCTGTCTATGAGTTATTATTATTGTTTCAAAAGTTTTATTGATTATGGTATCTATATATTAATAGGCAAGCATAAAATTTGTAGTTCCTTTTTAACATATTAATTATGGGAGTAGAGGGTTGAAAATGGTATCATTCGAAAGGTATGGTTTGCCAAATATGCAGAATACAAAAATTATTTTCTTACGAAGATTTGAAAAAAACTTTTTTTTTTATGCATTTTCCCCCATTTTTCCCTTTTATACCGTAGCTATAGTAATATATCTGTACTGATAAGTATAAAGGATTTAAGTCCAAAAATGTCGATTTTGAGTTAAGTACATAGTCAGACTCAGAAAAAAAGTCTCTATCGATTGGTATAAAGGACTTAATTCTATGTCATTTAGTCTTTGAGAAAATCCATTGGTAAAAAAAGGGAAAATTTAGAAATTTACCATTCATGTATGGAATAAAATATTTAATTCAATTTTTCCCGTTATTAAATAAAGGTTGACAACCACTGAATGGTATAAAGGGTATAAATCAACGAAATACCTTTTTCCTAATCGATTCTTCTGATTTGTTTTTAGCTTGTTAAACTTTATTTTTCATCTCCTGAAAAATCAAGAATATGGACTTAAATCCTTTATACTTATCAGTACAGATATAGATGTATCATCCCCATGTTATTGTGCAAAGATTTTTGATGCCGAAAAAAAAGCTTTGGAATCAGCCATTAAGTTGTATTGGAAAAAAGATAAAGGAATTTGAAACTGTATCTAGAGTTTTTCATTCATCTTTAGTAAATAAACAATTAATAAATTTTATTTGCTAAAATATTCGTGTGTATTCCCGTGTGTATTCACTCGGGGAAAGACGGCCATATTTTGATAAAATCGCCGTCATTTCCCAAGTGAAAGAAATCATTTTTTCCCCCAATGATCAATCTATATGTTATTACTATATCTATGTTTTATACACGTATTCTTTTGTATTAAAAAATACCTAAAAGTAGAAAGTTTCTAAATCTGGAAATTTTTTAAAACTCAAATAAAACCATAGACACAGTAATTTGTATAATGTAGCATCACTATACCCTTGACTATAGATTTTTTATTCTAAGAGAAAACAGCCATTAAAATGGCAGAAATTTTGGTGCGTGAGTGGTAGATCAAAAGTTTGTACTGTTCAAAATAAACGCAAGTTAAAAAAGGATTTTATTTATAAGAGTTCTTTTTTTTTTATTTTATTGAGGTTTAATTAATTTGAAGACATATTTTTAAGCAAAAACATAATGCATTCCAATTAGCTGAAATTAACTACTTTTTTATTATTAATTTATTACTATACTTTCCTAAGTTAATCGTTAATTGGATTGATTTTAAACATTAATTGGTTTTATTTTAAACATTAAGGTAAATTATCTCTCGATTTTAATCCCCATATTTGGGTATAGTTTTATATAAAATGCGTGTGTTAGATTTTTTTCTGTCAAATTCATAAAATTTTAACTTTAAATTTCAATGCTCAAGAAAAATAAAATGGCAGACCTCCATTTTCGATTATAAACATAAACATTTCAGTTCAAAAGAATGACATTCATTTCAAAGGAACAAATTTGATATTTGTCGTCCTTGGCGGAAATAATAATAATAATAAAAGATCGCTAAATTATCTGGCGAGTATATTTAATTCCATTTAAAAAACATGGTTATTTTAAAAACGTACCTTAAGAGAGCAATCAATAATATGAACAATATTTCATACAATATACCTGTATTACAAAAATATACATCGGACATGTATGCTTACGTATTACATATTTGATCGCCAAATACACAAAACACCAAGGACGAACAGATACCAAATCTATGCCCATTTTGTTTCTAGAGGTTTCAAATTTCAAATTAAAATGTTGTCAATTTGTTTTATTTTTAAATGTCTCAAGAATAATTTTCAGTCTTAATTAATCGAAAAACTGATTTTATTTCATGCATGCAATTTATAATTGTAATAAAAAATCGATAACGTTAAATAAAATTTAATTCTAGAGGATTAACAATTGCAATGGTTTAATACTAAAATAAAGAATTGGTGCTCAATCAATATTTAAACTTGAAAACTTCTTCACACAGCATAAAATTAAGGTAAGCACTACCTGTTTCGAAAGGGTGTGGCGTTTCTTCTTCAAGTGCAAACTACGTGGTACTGTCTTGGAATTAAAAGCAAGACTTCAAGGCAGTTCACCAAGGCAGCACGTAGTTTGCACTTGAAGAAGAAAGGTCACGTCCTTTCAAAGCCGGTAATGCTTACGTTAATTTCATGGTGTGTGAAGAAATTTTCAAGTTTAAATGCATTGTTTTAATTGCCTATATAAAATATTCTGTCTCCTCTTCATTAGGTAAGTTGGTTGAAGATGCTACGTTGGGCAAAACGCGTTTCAAGTGGTTCTTTTATTCGTAGGAGTCGTAGGAGAACACCGGCCACTTATAGGAGAGGCACTCAGTAACGAAACATGTGTTACTATTTTGCAAACTCTTGGGGGAAATTCTTAGATTAGTTTAGATCGATGATTCATCTCTTTTCCATTGGTAAATATTAAAAAATCTCACATGCCCCTTGTTTATTAGTTATGTAAACCATAGTTTAAGCAGGAAATTTTTTAAAAGTGCAATGTCTGACCTTCCCGCCAAAAGCACAGAAAGGGTCAGTTCCTCCTTTTAGTTTAATAAGCGGATTTGTGTCGTATTCAAAATTTGGGGGAAAAGTGACAAAATTTTTTTAGGGTAAAATGCCGGAAGTTTTACGTTGTTTTGTGTCTTTTTTTTTTAAGTTTTTAAGTTACACCTGCGTATTCATTTTGGAAAAATATTAAATAAGATAGAAAACGATATTTTCTTTAATTTTGTATATGACAATCATATATTTTAAAATAAATTTATAAATAATATAAACAATTTTTCTAATTAGTACAAAATTTTTTACTGTAAATCACATTCTTTTAACGAATTAGTAAAAATTACATTTAATATTTCAAAATTCACGTTAAAATACTTTTTTCTCTTAGAAATATTTGCTGTTAAAGCAAAGTTGAATAACATCAGTTTCAATCTTTTCTGACAGGATAAAATGAAAAGTCAGCTAACGTATACATATTGCAACCTTAAATAAGAAAAACAAGCAAATATGTCTATCAAAAAGATTTGCACTTAAAACAATGTGAATGGCGCAGACTTCAATCTTTTATGTCAGACAAAAAAATCATGTAATATATGCATTTTGAATCTTAACGATAAGAAAATACATTTTTGAACGGCAATAAATAAGAGTACATAAACAATTCACATAACATGGGAGTTACAGTGTAAAATCAACTAAATAAAATAATATTAATACAAATAAATGATTTATCTTTGTTTTGTATATATGTAGCATGACTGAAGTTTACAAATAAAAATTTGGCAACAGTTGATAACTGTGTTCAATATTTCAATCTATTTATTTCAAAGATTTAATCAAGAAGTATAATATGTTTCAAATAATATAAATTGAATATCACTTAAAATACTAATTATTTGTAAATAATTGTTTATGTAATATTATTTTGTATAGATAATACCTTGGAAATCTTTTTTATTCTGCAAAATACTTTTTTTTTTTACTTTCTTCTATATTCAATGGAAGAAAGTACTGGATTCGTAAAAACTTTCGACTTCCGGTTTTCGACGGATTTACACGTTTTGAGAGTCTAGAATATGATTTGACCATTTTTAGAAAATGTCTGTCCGTCTGTCTGTGTTTGTGTGACAAAAATTTTGTGGCGACTGTAACTCCGGAACTACTGCTCAGAATTGTATATAAATTTATATGTAGATGCACCTTCACCTAAATTAGTGCTAATCGAATTTTGGTGTCAACTGCTCAACAGGTGGCGTTGCTACACAGCGATTTCTGCAGTTTAAGGGGAGGCTGTATCTCAGGTCCTATTGCGTATCATCAAACAAAACTTGATATGCGAGAAGGCCATTGTGAGACATTATGCTGATTCAGTTTGAATGCTTATCGACCAACAGGTGGCGCTGCTATAAAGCGATTTACGTAGTTTAAGGGAAGGCTATTTCTCAGGAACTACTGCACAGAATTGCATATAAATTTATATGTAGATGCACCTTGACATAAAATTATGCCTATCAACTTTTGGTGTCAACCGCTCAACAGGTGGTGCTGCTATACCGCGATTTCCTCAGTTTAGGGAAGGTTATATCTCAGGTTCTATTGCGCATCATCAAGCAAAACTTGAAATGTGAGAAAGCCATTATGAGACATTATGCTGATTCGACCACTTCTATACTGCAATTTTCCTCGATAATGGGAAAGATATTTCTCAACTTCTATAGCACATAATTGTACGAATCCTGATATGTGTGATAACCATTATAAAAACGCATTTTTTAAGATGCTATTTATAGACAATAAAACTGTCTTTCTTCGAATATACCGCGTTAGTTTTATATAAGATAAAATCGTTTGCATTCATCCTGTTAGATAATTTTAATAAATAATATTTTAATAAATTATTTGCACTTAGTGAATTAATATTGAGAAATATAGAAGAAAGTCTTGTGGTGGCTACAACGTACTAGTTTGCACTGTTGTGCTTAAAGAGGGGAAATTGTAGATTTTCATTAAAGGGAACGTGAAATGCCTATATCGTTTTGTTAAATATATAAACCAACTTAATATACCTTTATCTTATAATGAAGGATAGAGGTTTTTTTTTTCTTTTTATTTTTTTATCGCAGTTAGAATAGCACGTTTTACATGCGTTAATAGAACATTTTCTTTATATATGAAATTGAAAATTTCTTATTAATTATATCTCCGTCATATTATATTTACAAACTTTATGTAACTTTATGTAACTTTTTCTTCTCAAAAATGGTGTAAGGTAGAGTTATAAATTACTTTATGGCGATTAGAAAAGCATGTTTTACATACTTTAACAGATTGTTTTCCTTTTATGTATAACTGAAAAATTACTGTTAATTATTTATTGAAAATCACTTTTTAATTAACACATTTCGTAAAATTTAACTGTCAAAATTAAATAATTCTCAATAAATCATCAAACCTTTGAGTTAGAATGTGCAATATAACATAAGTGTCATAAAAAATCTAACTTCTTAAATTTCGCAGATACTGAAAAAAATGAACACGAACCTGAAAAATCCACATTATCAAAAAAACCCATTTAAAGATTTAATTGACAACAATGAGCTATGAGGTGCACTTAGAAAGAACGAATATATATATATATATATACAGGGTTGGTGAAAAGTTCCCGTACTTTTTCCAGATATTTCAACAGTACATAAATACAATATACAAAAGTAAATTCAATTAACTGTTTAAATAATAACGTTTATTAGCTCAATAACAATACGATAAAACAAAAAAAATTACAACAGATGCTCAAAATTGCCTCCTTGGGCCTCAATACATTTTTTAACACGCTTTGGAAAATTGTTGATGACGGTCGCACACTCATCAACCGTGATTTCGTCCCAGGCACGCGTCAACGCCGCTTTCAGCTGTTCTACGGTGGCGTATCGTTTAGCCGAGATTTTCTGCTCCAGGATGGACCACACCGAGTAGTCGAGCGGGTTGAGATCCGGCGAGTTCGGCGGCCAAACGTCCTTGCTCCAAAAGCCTGGAAAGAGCTCTTCGCAGACGGCAATTGTTGATTTGGCGGAATGCGCCGGTGCCCAGTCTTGCTGAAGCGTGAATCCAGCTGCGCCGAAGTGCTGCGTTGCCCACGGTTCCAGTGCGTCGCGGAGGACTCGTTGCTGATAGCTGGCGGCGTTGATCTTGACGTTCCGCTCGATGAAGACCAAAGGCGTCTTCCCGGTGGAGCAGATCCCGGCCCAGACAATGACCGAGGCCGGAAAGTGACTGCGGCCGATGATTTTCGCCGCCGCGGTTTTCTGTTGCCCCTTCTTGAGCAGTTGACGGCGATTCTGGCGGTTGTGGAGCTGCTCGACCGTGAAAATCTTCTCGTCTGTGAAGAGCACCTTCGACAGGGCACCACCAGCGACCAGCCGTTGCATTCGGTGGCATCTTTGCAGCCGCTTCGCCTTCATGGCTTCGTTTAGGAAATGAACGCGGGCGATCTTGTAGCTGCGTAGTCCCAGCTTCTTTTTGACGATGTGCCGGACGCGTTCGTGGCTGATTTCGAGCTCCTTGGCCATCTTGTTCATAGAGATCTCTGGATTGCGTCGAATTCGGCACCGCACCTTGTTGACGTTCTCCGGAGTGGTCGCGGTGGTTGGACGACCGCTTCGAGGACGGTGTGCGGTCCCGCCGGTCTCCTCATAACGCTTCACGGCATCGTAGACGGTTTGCTTCTTGTAACCAGTCGTGCGAACAATGTCAGCTCTCTTCATTCCTTGTTTGTGCAATTTGACCACAGTGACACGTTGATTTTCACGAGACATAACTTCAACAATACCAAAAATAAACAAATAAATAAAACAAAATTAAACAAGGAATTCAATAAAATCATCAGAAATGACAAATAACTTAATTAACTAAGCCAAAAATGCATAAACAAAAAAGTACGGGAACTTTTCACCAACCCTGTATATCGCACTTTTATTGTTTTTTATTTTCATTAATTCAGAAATTTGAAAATTCTAAATGTTAATTACAGTCAAGGAAAACCATTTAGAAAAATTAAGCAATATTTTAATATTTTATGTTAATACATATGTTTAAAAATAAAACAAATATTGTAAATAATATTTTAATTGTAGCATATCTTATACCGATAAATAGTTATATCATTAATTTATCTTATGCGCGTGCATTTTTTAACTTCCTAAATTTGTCCCAAAACTAGTTCTTTCTCTACCATGCATGGGTATGTGAAATTGAAAATCTGATTGAAATTTGAACTAATTTTAAAAACAATTATGGCAAAATTTAACAAAAATTATTTCAATAGTCTCACTTTTATTATCGAATTCCTTTAGTCCCGATATATTGATTATTATTTTTCCTTAATAAATTAAACATGTGTGCTTATTTATCGTTTTCTATTATTATTATTGTTTGGTTGATTAATTTTAATTAAATATAGCATAAATCCCTGAAATATTATTATTGTGTCGAGTATCATCATTTGTAATCTAATTAAAAGTAACGTCATTAATTTCCAGTAAAATTGAAGTAAAACAAATCGAAAGGCGATTTGACATTTAAAGAAAGTTTAAATGAAAGGTGACATTTTTAATGAATCCGTGTGTATATATACTAAAAAAAAACTTATTTTACAAAAATCTACAAAATACTTTTGACAGACGCTGTATGCTCCATTTAATTTCTCCCAAATTACAAAAGAATACTGTTTTTGCATCCGGGTATAATTATTTTTTGTTCACTTAATTATCTCATTAAAACTCAATGAATTAAGAAGAAGAAAAAGGGCAAAAGATTAAAAAGGAAAAAAAGTGTTTTATCCTTTTTTTGCATCGTTGAGAAAGAGAAACTTACGTCAAAGTTTAGTTAAGGTGTGCTGCTACTCACAAATTAGCTTCTGGAAGTATTCTCTAAAAATTACAGTCTTTCCAACTTACTCTGGAAAAAAGATGCGCGGGAGAAAAAAAAAAGGAAATACCACTGTTAATGTCTAAAATGAATAGAAAAAGAATGTGAGAGTTTGAAAAGAATATTTTAAACCGAGTCTTTGTGTTTTTTGTTCTGAGCTTTTACATCTTTTTCTTCTCTTTTCAAACGATGCAAAAACTTTTGCTACAACTTCTCTTAAAACGACCATTATGTGGACAGAAAAAAATGAGTGAGTTTGTACTAGCATTCAGAAGTTTCCTTATGAGGATGTAGCTGAGGTTTCAGTGGATATTATATAAACTATGCACCTTAAATAATAGTTTAGTTAATATATAGAATAAACTAGTATGTTGTATCATCACAAAACTTTCTTGTATATTTCCTATATATATATATATATATTCTGTATTAGAATTGGCTCAGTGTAAAATGCTTATTATATTTATTATTTATCTCTGTTATTTTTCATAGTGGGTGCAAATTATTTTCATCTTAGAAAAGTATAGTGTTAACTGCCCAAAGAAAGCCAATTCCGATCCCTACGGGTGATATCTTATAAACTGCATTTTTTTGTCTTATTTTAATGAAAAGAAAACATATATATATGTATGTATATGTATACTTTAATTTCATAATGTTTGGTTAAAACTATTCTTCACTGCGAACATTTATAGGAAAGTTTGTCCTATACTGTCATATTAAAAATTTTGAAAAATCCATACAACAGCGCTACCTTTCAAGCAATATGCAGCAAAAGCTAGTCAGCGCAAACTCAAGTCAATGTCAAACACAATATAAATATACTATATTAAATTCCGTCTATTAGTCATGAAATGCAGAATCCAAAAATTTTGGGTATACACACAAACACAGATAAACACTTTCTTAAAAATGATCAAATCCTGTTCGGAACATCCGAAAACGAGTAACTTTATTAAAAACCAGAGATCGAAAAGTTTCACCAATCTATTATTTTCTTATATATATATATATATATATATATATATATATATATAAGAAAATATCTTATATATATATATATATATATATACTTATATATATACTTATATATATCTATACATATAAAAGAGTACTTCCACTTACTCACTCACTGACTCATCAACGCACAGCAAAATCTACTGGAGCTACTGACTCGAAACTGGGGCAGACTATAGAACATGTAGTGTAAGCACCCGCTAAGAAGCGATTTTGCAAAATTCGTCCCCCAAGGGAGAGTAGGGGGCAAAACACGATTTCACAAAATCCTTCATATCTCAAACAAAAAAACAGATATCCGGAAAATTTTTGCTTTAAAATATAGCTAAGGCAAATATCTAAAAACCAATTTCTGGAATTTTAGAAATTCGGTCCCCAAAGGGGGAAAGGGGACAAAACGTGCTTTCTCATGCGCAAAACGTGGTTTCACTTACTTCTATATATCTCAAACAAAAATACAGATATACGTGAAATTTTTGCTCTAACATATAGCTAATACAAATACCTGAAAACCAATTTCTGGAGTTTTCGAAATTCAGCCCCCAAGAGGGGGCGAGACGTGATTTGAAATAACCCTTTATATAGCAAATAGAAAAAGAAGATATATATGAAATTTTTGCTCTAAAATATTGCTCACGCAAATACCTAAAATCTAATTTCTGGAATTTTAGAAATTCGTCCCAGGTGGGGTTGGAAAGAGGGGGGGGGTGGGGCAAAAAAATAGAATTTGGGAAAAAAAAAAAAAATGGAAATACAGATAGAGCGTTCAAAATTGGTACAGATGGATTTTAGAGGCCTACAAGTCGAATGAGGATATTTTTGAAAGTGTAAAGTTACTAGGAGGGGCAGAAAGCGGGGGGCGGATGGGCAAAAAAATAAAAAATAGAGTTTGACCGTTCAAAATTGGTACATAGAGGTTTTTGATACCTACAAATCGATTGCAGATATTTTCGATTTTGTAATGTTATTAGGAGGGGCGGGAAGGGGGTTAGAGTTACAAAAAAATAAAAATAGAGTTAGGTCGTTCAAAATTGGTACATAGTGGTTTTTGATACCTACAAATCGATTGCGGATATTTTCGAATTTGTAAATTTATTAGGAAGGTTGGGGAGGGGGGAGCAGAGGGGCAAAAAAATAAAAAAAGAGTTAAGTCGCTCAAAATTCGCACACAGAGGTTTTTGATACCTAAAAATCGATTGCAGATATTTTCGAATTTATAAAGTTACTAAGAAGGGTGGGTAGGGGCGGAGGAGCAAGAAATAAAAAAAAAATTAAGTATAGTTAGGTCGCTCGAAATTGGTACTTGGAGGTTTTTGATACATGTAAATCGATTGCGAATATTTTCGAATTTGTAAAATTATTAGGATAGACTGGAAGGGGGATGAAGGAACAATCTATTTGTATAAACGGGTACTTCCACTCACTCACTTACTCACTGACTGACTCTTCAACGTACAGCAAAATTTACTGGAGCCACTGACTCGAAACTGGGTCAGATTGTCTAACATATAGTGTAAGCACCCCCTAAGAAGCGATTTTGCGAAATTGACGTGATTTCAGAAAATCTTTCATATCAAAAAAAAAAAAAAAAAAAAAAAAAAAAAAAAAAACAGCCTTAAAAATTTTTACTCCAAAATATAACTAACACGAATATCCTAAAATTCGTTTCTGGAACTTTAGAAATTCGGTCCTCAAGAGGGGTGGAGGAGGAAGGGGTCAAAATGGGATTTCACATGCGCAAAAAGTAATTTCACTAAAAATCTTCATATCTCAAAGAAAAAAAACAGGTATCCCTATAATTTTACCTTTAAAATATAGCTAATACAAAAACCTAAAAACCAATTTCTGGAATTTCAGTCCACAAGAGGGAGTGCATGGCGGAATGTGATGGCACATGCGCAAAAAGTGATTTCACAAAAAACTTCATATCTCAAAGAAAAAAACAAATATCAGTAAAAATTTTGTTTTAAAATATAGCTAACACAAATACCTAAAAACAGATTTCTGGAATTTTGGAAATATGGTCCACAAGAGGGGTGTCTGGCAAAGAGTGATTTGACAAAAAAAAAAAAAAAAAAAATCACATCATAAAGAAAAAAACAGATATCCATAAAATTTCTGCTATGAAATATAGCTAACATAAATACTTAAAAACAAATTTCTGGAATTTTACAAGTTCAGCCCCATGTAGGGAAGGGGTCAAACCGTGACCTGAATCATCAAAAATTGACATTAATTTTTCTCCCCCATTTTGACGGTGAATTAAAATGACTAAATAACTACCGCTATTCCGAAACCAAAGATATTTGGCGAGAAACTTCCGTGCAACTTCGGTGCCAAATTTCAAATTTCGCCAAGGGCCACCTTTATTAAAGCTGTTTCTAGTGAAAATTAACCTGACTCATCAAAAAATGATAATAAAACTGATGTCATGTAAGTTTCAATAATTTCAAATAATCAAATAGTCTTACATGATTTTTTCTATGATTTTATCGAATACAAAGAAATGAGCATACAGTTTTAACCCCCGTTTGTCAACTTTAAATATTCTTTGCCATTTTGGCGATGAATTGAAATAACTACTGATATATCGTTAATAAAGGCATTTGGAGAGAATCCAATGGCTTCATTTATTAAAGCTATTTCATAAAGAGAATGCATATTTATATTTAAACTAGCAGGCTACGCCCGCTTCGCTGGTCACTATTTTTAAATGAATCACTATAGTTAATGAAATCTCAAACTTGCATCAATTTTTATCATGCGAAAAAAAAAGAGGGAAAAAAAATGTGTTTGGAAAAAATGTCGCAACGGGTCCCCACTGCCCTTGGCAGCGCATGCAATTGAGCGCTGCGCGCGCGCATTTATTTTCAACACTCTTAATAAATCACTATATTATTGTAAGGGGAAAAAAAAAAAAAAAAATCCCATCTGTTGAATAATCGGTTTGGGCCACCACTGCCTGCGGCAGCGTATACAGGCGCGCAAGGCTCGCATGCTCCTTCACCTACCGTTCCCGCCCCTCCTAATTATTTTAAACTTTAAAAGATACTCGCAGTTGTTCTCTCGGGCTTTTAAACCTAATAAGACTAATCTCCAACATTTTATCTGAATTTCTTTATTTTTACCCCTGCGCTGGACCCCTTCCCGCCCTTCGTAATAATTCTATACTTTCACCTCCCCTTCCCGTCTATCCTAATAATTTTAGAAATTCGAAAATATACGCAATCGATTTGTAGGCATCAAAAACCTCCATGTACCAATTTAATAACTTTACAAATTCGAAAATATCCGCAATCGATTTGTAAGTATCAAAAACCTCTATGTACCAATTTTGAACGACCTAAATCTATTTTTATTTTTTGCCCTTCCATCCCCTCCTCCCGCCCCTCCTAATCTATACATATAAAAGAATACTTCCACTCACTCACTCACTGACTCATCAACGCACAGCAAAATCTACTAGAGCCACTGACTCGAAACTGGGTCAGATTATTGAACATATAGTGTAAGCACTCCCTAAGAAGCGATTTTGCGAAATTCGCCCCCCAATGGGGTGTAGGGGGCAAAATGTGATTTCACAAAAATCTTCATATCTCAAAGAAAAAAACAGATGTCCGTAAAATTTTGCTTTAGAATATAGCTAATTTAATTATCTAAAAATCAATTTCTGGAATTTCAGAAATTCGGTCCCCAAGGGGGGGAAAGGGGGCAAAATGTGATTTCTCATGCGCAAAACGTGGTTTCACATACTCCTATATATATCTCAAACAGAAAAACAGATATATGTGAAATTTTGCTCTAATATATAGCTAATACAAATACCTAAAAACTAATTTCTGGAATTTTCGAAATTCAGCCCCCAAGAGGGAAGGAGAGGGGGCAAAACGTGATTTGAAATAATCCTTTATATTGCAAACAGAAAAAAATATATGTGTAAGATATTTTTGCTCTAAAATATAGTTCCCATAAATGCATAAAAACTAATTTTTTTTAATTTTAGAAATTCGTCCCAGATGGGGCGGGAAAGGGGGGCTATGGGGTAAAAAAATAGAAATATAGTTAGACCTTTCAAAATTGGTACAGATAGGTTTTAGAGACCTGCAAGTCAAATGAAGATATTTTTGGAAGTGTAAAATTATTAGAAGAGTCAGAAAGGTGAATGTGTGTGAGAGAGGGGGGGGGGGCAGAGGGTCAAAAAAATAAAAATAGGGTTAGACCGTTCAAAATTGGTACATAAAGGTTTTTGATACCTACAAATAGATTGCGGATATTTTCCAATTTGTAAAGTTATTAGGAGCGGCATGAGGAGGAGGGAATGGAGGGGAAAAAATAAAAATAGAGTTAGGTGGTTCAAAATTGGTACATAAAGGTTTATGATACTTACATATCGATTGCGGATATTTTCGAATTTGTAAAGTTATTAAATTGGTACATGGAGGTTTTTGATACTTACAAATCGATGGCGTATATTTTCGAATTTGTAAAATTATTAGGATATACGGGAAGGGGAGGTGAAAGGGCAAAAATATATAAATAAGCGTTAGAGCACTGAAAATTAGTGTTGTTAGGTTTTGAGGCACGATAAATCGATTGCGGATATTTTCGAAAATACAGAATTATTATGAAGGGAGAGAAGGGATCGGGCGCAGGGGTAAAAATAAAGAAATTCAGATAAAATATTGGAAATTCGTATTATAATTAAATAAATAATAAATAATAATTAGGAGGGGTGGGAATCATAGGTGAAGGAGCATGTGAGGCTTGCGCGCCTGTATGCGCTGCCGCAGGCAGTGGTGGCCCAAACCGATTATTCCACTGATGGAGATTTTTTTTTATTATTTATGTTTTTCCCTTACGATAATATAGTGATTCATAAAGTGTGTTGAACATAAATGCGCGCGCGCAGCGCACAATTGCCTGCGCTGGCAAAGGCAGTGCAGACCCGTTGCGACATTTTTTTCAATCACATTTTTTTTTTTTTTTTCTTTTTTTCTTTTTTTTTTTTTTTTTTCGCATGATAAAAATTGATGCAGTTTTCAGAATTCATTAACTATAATGATTAATTTAAAAATAGTGACCAGCGAAGCGGGCGTAGCCTGCTAGTATATGTATATATATATATATATATATATATATATATCAGTGGCGTATTCTCTGGGTATGCTAGGCATGCGCCGCATACCCGCTAAAAACTGTTAAACTTCAATCATATTTTGATTAAAAAAAGAAAGAAAGAATAATAATTTAACAGCTGATTTTATTAATTACTCGCTACCATCCATCCATTAGCCGTCATTTAATTTTCGAAAACTATTCTGAAAGAAAATGTCTTCTGTTACATAAGATAATTCTTGGAAAACATCGTTTCCTGACCGGTTACTCCGTATTAGGCATGCTACTTTTCTAAAGCATACCCTTGGATAGGGATTTTTTATTGTGTGAGGAAATATTCATTGCACTAATTTTCCCACACAAGGGGATTTCCGCTCTTTAAAGGACCCAAGTCATGCTATTCATCAAAAGCATGTCCTGTAGTTTTCCCGTACTGCTAAAGTATTAGGGATTTTCATTTTCTTATCTTCCGTAAAAGTGTTCGCATAGTCAGCGAGAACTAGTTTTCCATTTTGTCCTTCTACTCAAAGACAAGACTGACTGAATACGAATAGATTGACGATGTTGTCAGTTCAAAAATATTATTGATAAAGTAAAATTTAATGCTTTATTTTACAATGATGTAATAAAAAAAAAAAACTTTTAACAAAGAGAAAAAACTGAATTTATTTATAAATGATCATTCAACAATAAAATGAAATTTGCATAAATTTCTGAAAAAATATCTGTGTTATTTTATGCGACAGGAAAGTTACTGCTTTTTTTTTTTCTTTTTACCTAAATAACTCATACCAAACGAAAACTTCCGAAAGAAATAAAATTATGATCAAAATTTTACTTATGTTGTCTCTCTACATGAGTAAAGTGAATTGTCCGTCTTAAAGATAATTGTCTGTCTCTCCCTGTGTGTCTGCGTGCACTGTGGACTGTTTCACAAATAAAAATTTAGATACCATTATTTTAATATAGTATTTTTTTTTTAATGTAAAATGAATATCAACGATTCATCAAGTGAAAGATTGCAATATAAAAATAGTGGTATCAAAATTTCCTTTTGTAAGAACTTGGCTCTGAAGCTAAGGCCTTTGATTACAGAGCTACAAAATGTGATAGAGGTATAGCTTGGATATTGCAAATGTGCACTTCATCGAGATTTATTTATTTTTTTTTTATTTTTTTTAATTTTGGATCAGAATATACCCCCCCCCCCCCATCTCCTAAAATTTTTATTTTCCTAAATTTTATTCAAATTGCCTGGTTTTTTATTTTTAATCATCTCCATTCCTTAGCAATGGTTACTAGCTTATTACAGTTACTACGTAGCAACGCTTTCTCTATCTGGTGATGCCTTTTAAAAAGCGAAGCTATCAACAGATTTTTATTTTAATTGAACAAAATAAGATATTTTATTTCAATAGTTGCCTCTTCAAAACCATTTTTTATTTGGAAAATTAAAAATTTCTTTGAAAGGGAAAAATGTTTATCATTTTTTAATTTTCTTTTTTCTTTTCTTTTGGTATCAAATGTCAATATAATAAAAATAATTAAACTTATTACATTTTTAACTTTATTAAAATGTTCAACAATTAAGTTCATGTATAAGACCTATTTGTGGTCCGAGTTAAAGCGATATCATAGTCAGTGGGGACCCGGATCCGTCACTGCCATATTTTGCGTGACTTTAATGAATTTATATATATATTAGAGATGCAACGATTATTCGGCCGAAGCCGAATGTTCGGCCTATTCGGCCTGTCAGCCGAATATTCGGCTTCGGCCGAATATCAAGTCCATTATTCGGCCCAGGCCGAATAATTCTTTAAGAAATGTTTTTATTTATATTTACACAGTATAAATAAAAACATTATATTACACAATAAAATTTTTTAATTTTAGAATTTATATTTGTCATGTATTGTGGAAATTTTATTTGAAATTAACTAATATCCCCTCCCCCCCCCCCCCCAAAAAAAAAAAAAAAAAAAAAAAAAACTTTCATACCTTGAATGAATTTCATCATACCATTTTAATGTATGAATCATGTAAAAACTTTTATGCTATATTAATAAGTGCAAAACATATCTGTAGTAAGCTAACATAATCTGTTAAATTAAAAATTAATCTATTCAAAATTATCCCAACTGATCCATACCAGCAAATTCTGATTTTTTTTCAAAGCATAATGAAAAAATTTAATATTTATCCTTCGTTATTTAATAATAATAAAAAAAAAATCCTTCCAGTGATATTTTTAATTATTGGGGGAGGGGGACAAAAAATTAGAAATTGAGTTATGCCGTTCAAAATTGGTATACATAGGTTTTGGGAGCCTAAAAGTCGAATGAGTAAAATTATTAGGGGGGGGGGGGACAAAAAATTAGAAATTGAGCTAAACCATTCTAAATTGGTATTTATATGTTTTGGTGGCCTATGAGTCGAATAAGGATATTTTAGAAAATGTAAAATTATTAGAGGGAGGGGCAGGAAGGGCAAAAAATTAGAAATTGAATTAGACCGTTCAAAATAAATATGTATAGGTTTTGGGGGCCTAAGAGTCGAATGAGGATATTTTAGAAAGTGTAAAATTATTATTAAATTATTATTTTGCCCCCCCCCCCCTGGCAAAAACATAGAAATTGAGTTAGACCATTCAAAACTGGTATATATAGGTTTTGGAGTCTACAATTGAAGGAGGATATTTTCGAAAGTGCTACATTATTAACATTAAGGGGAGCGGAAAGAGGGACTAGGGGTACCAAAAAATAGAAATTGAGTTAGACTGTTCAGAAATTGGTATATGTAGGTTAATTAGGAGGGGCAGGAAAGGTGGGGAATAAATATGTGTATCCCTTAATCTGTGCACACGCAGTGTGCATGGGTCTACGCTGCCAACGGCAATGGGAACCCGGTGTAAGTTTTTACTCGATCAAAAAATTTTTTTTCTATGAGCTAGAATATGGAATTTTGAGAATTCATTCATTATAGTGATTCATTTAAAAATAGTGACCCGCTAGTGGGCGAAGCTCACTAGTATCTATTAAAATATGACTAGACAATACCTCATAAGAAACTTGCAAAGAATTATTATTATTGAGGCAATTTTTAAGCCGAACATTTTTTTCAGAATCAAATAATGGCTTTAAAAATTAAAAATTTGTATAAAAATAACTTTTAACCCTTTCAGGGGCACTAAGTAAAAATGATTGAATTTCCTTTTAATTATATATACATCATAAAGTAAACATCCCCTACAAGTCATATTAGATGAAGAAAAAAATTCAGCATGTGGGGATTTTTTTGTGGGTGGTGGCTAGACGTTCTAGCCACTGCGCACATACGTCATGTACCTTAATTTTCGTATGAAAATAAATATTTATATATTTAAGGAATAAAAATTGAAACTATGCCTTGAAAATGTAATTATAATAATACAATGTAACAATAATTAATTATTACTTAAATTATAATGCTTCTTTATCCTTTTTTGATGATTTATTATATATATATATGCACACTTATATGGGCTGTTTAAAATTTGTTTAGAAACCTCTATGCATTAGTAATAAGAAAAAAATATTCACTATTTAAGGAATAAAAATTATAGTTATTCAATTATATTGTAAGTGCAATAAATTTTGAAATTGATTCAGTACATAAACTAAAAGACATAATTTCTTACCTTCATATTGTAATGAAATAATCAATTCACAAATTGCATACACAGAAATATGAAAACTTTAAAAATATTAATGTTCTTTAAATTTTGTTTGTTCCTGATCCAGATACTGCAAAATCCTCATCTGAGGGTAGCTCTTCAAACAGAGCAATAGCTTCATCCAAAGATAAGCCTTTTCTAGGCATTATTGTGATAAAAATTAAGATATATAAATTTAATTTAAGATTATTTCGAGAAATTAACTAAATTTAAAAGCTGTGGAAATAAAAATTTATTTTTAAAAATCATGATATAAGAGCAACAGAAAAAAGCAGCCTCTTTCTATACTGTAAACAGAAATACTGAATAGTAAAGTAAATTTGTAAGAACCCTCCCACGCTTGTTTACATCTGTATTTACATTCTGCTATCCCTTACTGTTTATATTTATCACAGTTCACTAACCCCAAAAGACCCTCTTTGTTTATCTCAAAGGAAAAGAAATTGAGATTCTTTTCCCCAGCAGAACCTGTCTTATGTGCGCGGTGGCTAGAGGGTCTATCCACCTAAAAGATGCTCCTAAAAATCAAACTAAAATTAATGATCTAAGATAATATGTAAATCTGTTGTATTTAAAATGTGCATTACAGTATATTTACACTACCAAATACTTTTGAATAAAAAATTATTTTTCATAAAAATATATAAAAGAAACTTCAAAAAATTTTCCCGCAACTTGTCCATTTAAAAAAGTCATAGGCACATCCTGCTTAAAGTTACTGTAGTGCTGCCGTCTCTATTTCAATTTTAGAAGTACACATTAACTTTTCATAAAAGTGGATAGAAAAAGTAGCCACTGCACACCTAGAGAAAAATTACTAAAGTAGGTGGATAGACCCTCTAGCCACCGCCCCTGAAAGGGTTAAAAAAGAAAATAATACATTTTAGTTATGAAATGTACAAGAATTGTGCATATAGTGCATACTATACTATGTTTTTAGACAAAAATGAGTTCATTATTCGGCGGCCGAATAGGCCGAATATTCGGCTGTAATTTGGCCGATTAATTGGTATTCGGTTATTCGGCCAAACCATTGTTCGTTGCATCTCTAATATATATGTATAAAGTGATGTATAAAAAATTAGTGATTCAATTTCTTTGAAAATTCATTTTTATGTTGTAACCAGTGAAGCATGCAAAGCCTACTGGTTCTTCAATAAATTATAATAAGTGGCATTTAAATAAATGCTGTCAAGATAAATTCGATAAAATACGTGTGTAAAATTATATTTATGGTTTGAAAAAAAATGGAAATTTACGTACTTAAATTATAAGAAATAATAACGAATTTAGAAGTAGTGCTCTTTCCACAGTTGGCTTCAGAGCATGCCCAGTATCAAATATCACGCTACGCCACTGATATATATATATATATAAGAAAAGAAAGTAAAATAACAAGACTATCTAATATTTTTTTTAATATTAAATAGCAATATATACTGTAATTAATATCAGAATTTCACTCATAAAGGCTAGCCAAATTCAGATTACTATATTAACATGTAAATGTAAGTTATTTATATGTTTAAGGTGTCCCAAGATGATCCTACTTTTTTAAGAATAATTTTTAAAAAATCTACAAACACTGAGATTTTTTTTTTTTTCATGATAAAACTTTCAATTATAATCATAATTTTACCCTGTTAGATTGGTTTCGAAATTTTTCACCCATTTAAATAAAATTCGAAGATGTAAAGAGAAAGAAATATTTATAATTGATAAATAGAATAAATTTACCACAGTAATTCTAAAAAA
This sequence comes from Salticus scenicus, assembly GCA_963930645.1. Taxonomy (NCBI): domain Eukaryota; kingdom Metazoa; phylum Arthropoda; class Arachnida; order Araneae; family Salticidae; genus Salticus; species Salticus scenicus. Next base: position 157,264,316 of record OZ005649.1, on the reverse strand, counting down.
AGATAAATGATGCTGTGCTGTAAAATACAAATTCTGTGATATGTTGCACATTTATAATTTGTTTAAGTTAATGTAATATTCATTCGTGAATGAAAATATTCATACCTTACCTTTTTTTTTTTAAATCAATATTATTTTTACTTCCTTCTATATTCAAAAGAAGAAAATATTAGTTTCATGAAATTTTTAACATTGGGTTTTCGAGGGATTTACACGTTTTGACAGCTTTATAACACGATTTGACCTTTTTAAGAAAGTATTTGCCCGTCTTTGCGTACCAAACTTTTATGGCAGTTATATCTCAGGAACTACTGCACAGAATTTCATACAAATTTATATGCATTATCACCTTGACATAAATTGATGCCTACCTACCAATTTTTCTGGAAATTCGCCCAAAATGCGGTGTTGCTATTCCGTTTTTACTAAAGTTTTTAACGTGACAGTATAAGAAATATTTTCGTATAGATTTACACAATGAGAATTATTTTTAACTATTAATTATGAAATAACATTGTTATTCTCCCTGGGGGCACAAATTTTCACAGTGAGTATCTTTTAAAGTATCTAGTTAATACCTTTAAAATGAATAGTTGAACCATAGACCTGTGATAATTTAAAACAAACAAAATTATCTTTTTTTTTTTTTTTTTTTTCATTTAAAAAATAAATTAAAAATACAAAAAAAAAAAAAAAAAAAAAAAAAAAAAAAAAAATGGAAAAGAAAGACGCATTTTTAAGATGTCGTGGTTTTAAAGCATAAAACTTACTTTCTTTGGACATTTGGAATTATACTTGTCTGAAATACAAATCGTCTCCATTCATCATGGAAACTAAATCAATTACATAATAATAATTTTTATAAATAATTTATATTGCGCGAATTTTTATAGGAAAATATAGAAGAAAGTTTCTTGGTGACCACAACATACAAGTTTTCTTATGTGGACCAATTATCTAAATTACTTTACTTGTATCGATTGCATTGCTGACAGTACACATAACCATAACGCAAATTTTGCAGCAATTTAGATATTTTAGCTCTGAACCGACTTAGTAGAAATAGGTAAATTTTTATTTTTATTAGTACAACAGGTCATACTATTTCTTTCAGACAGAGATTTTGCTTTGTCACCATTTATTGTATTATAGCTTGAACAAACGTGGAAACTTTTTTCTTTTAATCTAAATATATAAAGCTAAAAGTTTGTCAATGTATCTGTCCATTTTTTTAGTCTGATTTATTGGATTTTATCAAAAATTGGTACATTTATTACTCAAGACGAAATCTAGCTAGCACTGCGTTTATTAATTCAATCGGATATTGGCTCAAACGATATTAAATTTAAAAAAAAAACCATTGTAACTTTAAAATTAATAAAAAGAAAAATAAATGATGCAAAAATAAATAAATAAACAAGTAAATATATTTCTTTTTATGTAGAACAAAAAAAAGTGAACGTGGAAATTTTTTTTCAATATACACACACACATATATATAATTAAAATAAAATGGAAAAAAATCATGCTAAAAAAGTGAGATAGCTTCAGTATAAAACGATACATATTGTGAATTATTATTATTATTAAGTGTATATGTTGATAAAAAATTAAAAGTAAAGTTACTTGCATGTATTTATTATGATTTCACGTCCAAGGATATGAAGTCATCAGTTAACTAAGAAATTTATTTAAAAATATTTATAATTAACATTTTAAAATTACTAAAAATAAAGATAAAATTTTTTATATAATGATGACGATTTTTAATAAATTTAAACAAATGGGAAAGGCTTAAATTTACTAGAAGAAATTTAAATTTCTAAAAGTATACAAGTTTTGTGACATAAATATGACTATTAAAAAATTATTAAAACAATAAGAATTATATATCGAAAGATTCTATGATTCATGAGTCAAAAATAAATAAGTAAATAAATAAATAAATATATTTCTTTTCATGAACATGTTAATATTTTTTTTAAAATACTTAAAATAAAATTGAGAAAAATCGGGCTAAAAAAGGGATCAGCGTCAGTATAAAACCCTTGGAGAAATTTGAAATTTTGGCACCAAAGTAGCTCGGACGTTTCTTGCCAAGTTTTTTACTTACGCAATTGTGATAGCCATTTTTTATTCATCGCAAAAATGACAACATAAATTTAAAAGACGCCAGGAGGCTTCTGTGATATGGCTATACCAAAACAATTTTAAGAAAAGAATATAGTAACCGATGCTAGGGCATGAAACATAGTCACTGAGTGCCTTTATATGGAAGAATAGATTAAAATAAGTCCTGTCGTACTATATTAAATTCTGTTTTGTGCAGAATTTTATATCTATTACCAAAAAAAAAAAAAAAAAAAGACTTAAGATTGTATTTATAAGGTATTCATAATATATATATATATATATATATACTAGCAGACCCGGCCACGCGTTGCTGTGGCTAAGTAATACGTTGATAATTTGATAAGGTATATAGTATTTCCCCACAACCGGATTTGGCGATTTTTTTTTTTTGGCGCCTTTTTGAACGATAACGAAGTCGTTCTGGATTCTTTGCAGTAAAATATGGTAACCTGCATGCTTTTATTTTAGATTTATGATTTAGCTTATGATTTTATCATTTATGATTTTTAGATTTATGATTTAGCCATAATCGCCAAATCCAGTTGTGGGGAAATACTATAGTTGTTACCCACAACTATAACTTATAATATAACTTCAGTAATTATATTCGGATAATTATAACTTCAGTATATCCCCACAGCTGAATTTGGCGATTTTTCTTTGGCGCCGTTTTGAACGATAACGATGTCGCTCTGGACTGTTTGTGATATAATATGGTAGCCTATATGTTGTTTATTTTGGATTTATTATTTTATGCTTTTGATTTATGCTTTAGATTATCATTTATGATTTATGATTTATGATTTATAGATTTATGGTTTAGCCATAATCGCCAACAAAAAATCGCCAAATATCGTTGTGGGGATATACTGATTAATATATTACTGAAAAGATTAATATATTTTAACGAAGTGGTGAGAAGATTCTGAGTATGTTAAAATTTTAATAGTAAATTCAAGTTAATCAAGAAGGAAAGCATTGAGGATTAAGATAAGAAAATTGCAAGATTTTAAGATCGCATTTTCAGCAATAAATATGAGTCAAAATTTGATGCAAAATACATATATAAATCACAAATTTAATCAGGAACGTTAAATTGGTAAGTTATTAAAGAAAAAGTAAAGAAAAATATGAGAAATAATTAATTAAAGTTTCGAACATCGATCATATAGATTAGCGTTACAAAACAAATAAACAGACTTAAACTCTTCCAGACTTTTAAATAAGTTTTAAATTAAGTTTTAAAATTTAATGTTAAATAAAACAGACTTTTAAATATGTTTTAAAATATTGAAATGGTTACTTTTTATTTAGAACGTTATGTATAGATCACAAATTTCTTAAAGAAAACGAAGTGATACAGATTAGAATAATGCAACAAAAATTGAAAAAGCAAGGTTATGTCGTAAATAAATTTTTAACACACGTGTCACGTGAAATAAATTGTAGCATATACATAATCTATCTGATATAAGATATTAACATGTTGCAGCGGAATAAATTTCATACCTATCATCCTTGGCGGAAAAAAAATAATATCGCCAAATTATCTGGCGCACACATTTAATTCCTTTCAAAAATCATGGTTATTTTAATAACTTATATTAAGAGAGTAATGAATAATATGAAACAATATTTCGCACAATACATATTACGAAAATATACACCTAGCTTGTATATTTTCGTGTTACGTTTTTGATCGCCAAATTCGAAAAACTCCAAGGACGACAGAGCTTTGAAATTTAAAATTAAAATTTTGTCAATTTGACAGCAAAATAACTCAATCTAACGTATGCACATGATAAATAATACATATCTATACAAAAATATGGGGATTAAAATCCGGAAATAATTTTCCTCGTTTTTTAATATTTTTTTACAAAAAATACAATGGGCGATTAACATAAGAAATCTTTTTCTTGATTTCACAGACGGTCAGTGACGTTACACTTCGCTTGTGTATAACTACATACTTTATCAATGCGAATAAAATCTTTAAATTGATTATGACGTCAATTTTCGTGAGATGTATAATTTAACTTTTTATAATTTTTTAACGTTCACGTTTGATTAAATGTATTTACTTTTATGTCGAAAGAAAATGAACTCGTATTTTTTCTTTTTGGCAACAATTAAACTTATGGAACTCACAGATATTTTGGAGCAACTGTAACAAAGGTCTATAATTAACAAATAATTGCAATAAAACAATATTGTGACAATAAATTGAGATAAAAACTATCCTATCTCTCAAGTTGGACCAAACTGCACACAGTGTGCAAAATTTCATTAAAATCGGTTCCTTAGTTTAGGAGTTTATCGCGGACAAACATCGTGACACGTAATTTTTATATATATACAGATGTGTGTAATGTATGTATAAGGTGTTCATAATATGTGTATATACATATGTATGTATATATATATATATATATATATATATATATATATATTCGGTAGCTAAAAAAGGATCGCAATGTGCGATGAAAATTACCAGAAAACTCATGTAAAATGATAATTAAAATTAAGTCCTTTTCTACTCACTGTATAATAAACAAATATCGAGGAATAACAGTGCTGAAGATTCATAACACTTTTCATAAATAAACACCCTGAAATTCAAAATATACAACTATTGTTTTCAATCAACAATTAAGAAGGACTTTTCATGAGGTGTAAATAAATTAGGTACAAGCGCACTGGGAAAGCAATACCGCAACACTGCAATACAGGATCGCAATGTGTTAAAACTGAGAAAAAAAAAATTATTTTTTTCATAAAGTAATCATATAATTTCAATTGACATCTTAGAATTACAAGCGTAAAAATATTTTTCACTATTTATTAACCTCCTATACAAGCAGGAAAAACTCTGAATAACTTTTGGAAGTATAAATCTACCAAAAATATTGAAGTCGTTCTCTTTTTTGAAAAGGTTATGAATCATCTTATAGCAACGAAAATATAAAATGATGTATTTCCGAAACCAGTAATCTAAATGAAACATAACATCCTGCATAGATTAATATTGTACCATACTTTAAGAGAAATAAACTCATTTTAATCCCTTTCTATGCGTAATATTTTCAATGCGCATGGAATAATAGAACAAATAAGGCTTTGGTAGTCTGAAAAGTCAACTAGAAAATCCTTTCGACCTATAATACAGTACATAAGTCTCACAGAATTCCTTCAGAATTTATCACGCACGGAACAAGGATTTACGGATCACCAAGTTTAAAACCTTCTTTTTCGGCCTAAACTTTCTTTGATAAGAGCATTTCACTTTCATTTGCAATTAAAATAGCCTCCGCTCGTAATGAAGCCTGAATAACACATGCGAAATGGGATTTCGAGATTAACTTTAAATCTTAAGTGCTGGGTCATAACGGCCATTTTAGACCTTTGGTGTTAAGTAACAGTGATTCTTGTAATGAAGTGATTATTCAGATGAAATATACGAAAAGAAAGCGGCTAAAACAGTTTGGTAATGTTTCCAACATTCTTAAAAAGTTACAAATTAAGGGATTAACCCACTGAGGTCTTCTTTTCTCTCTTTACAAACAAGTGTAAAGCTGGTTTTACAAAAAACCCAGTCTTAAATTTAATTAAATATTTTTTAATTAAATTCGTTAATCCGTAATTTTCAGTTAGAATAAAGCTAACTTGAGTGTTTTAAAATCTCAAGACATGGTTCGCTTCGAATATAATTAAATATTATTTTTCTTTGCAAGCTTCAATTTTTAACTCAATTTAGTAATTTTTGATTACTGAACTCCTAATTACTATTCATAGCCAATTTTTAATTTTTATCAAACTCGATTAAAAATTCGAGGGTTTTTTCTTTTTAACTTTTTTATACTCTAACCCATAAACCACGTAACTGATCATTTTGTGGGAGTTGGAAGTTGAAAAATTGACAGCTCGCAAACTTCAAAACATCACAAAACAGGGCAAAAAATCACATTTAAAGCAATTTTTAAAAACCTGTCGAACAGATTTTTATAAAACATAGTAAGAAACCATCCCGATTAAATCGTCATTTTAATAATAATAGCGCATTTAAATCAATCTGTTTGTTTGGCAGCTACAGTACACACAGAAGAATACAGTGTAAGAGATCGACTTATGATTTTCAAAAAATTTACACGTATTGGGATGTTTTGAATATGATTAATTTTTGGTTTTGAAATCTGCAATTAATAGGCTGTAGTCATATTGTTTTTCATATTTTTGTTCCTTAATTCACTGTTTAGTAATCTGCGTTTAATGCTGGCATCAGAATATTAATCCTCCAGGTATTAGATGGTTACCTGCTTTCGTTGTCCGACATTCTGCAACATGCAACGATTGATTTTCACTTACCCGCCTCCCCCCTTCCTATGTAAAATTTAGACTCAAGGACAAATTAAAACGAAATTGGCAATCCTTATGGGATAACTCCATCAAAGGCAGATATACTTATAACCTGATCCCAAATCCCACTTCAAACACTTGGACCCTTACTCCCCCTATCACGGCCTTTCTCACGGGTCATTACCCAATTCAAACATACCTTTATAGGTTCCACCGACGACGCTCACCCCTGTGCCCTTGTGGTGAGGAAGGCACTGCTTCCCATTACTACTTCAACTGTCCCCTTACCTCCAGTTTTCACCTACGAAACCCATCCCCAAGAGCAGTAAACTGGTTAGATAATATCATCACCAGACCCTTCCTAATCCAAAAACTAAATAAAATCTACGCACTTTTAGAAGATATTACTAATTTAACAGATTAACCTCCAAGCTTCTTCCTACTGGCTCAGGTTGCAACCTACAATTGTGATCATCCCAAGCCACTCAGTTCTGCAGCACGACTCCAAACTAGTACAGCAACATTACCAAATTAACCACTGTTGCCCCTTGTCGCGTAGGGCGAAAGCCCGGCAACAACATACAAATGTCAAAAAGACTTTTATCAATGCTCCTAAACCAACTCAAAGACTAAAACGAATGAACTGAAATACTTAATTATGGACTCAGCTAATGAAATCATAGATTAAAATTCCCATTGCAAAGTCTTAACAAAGCTATTTTTTCCTCCTTGTGCCCTCTGTCGCGTGGGGTTTAATCCCGGCACACCTGCTATAAATAAATTATCGCCCTCTGTCGGTTGAGGCTCAATGCCTGGCGAATTTTGTAAACGCTTGTTGAATTCTCAATAAACGTTCCCTCTGTCTCGGACACTTGTTGCCCGAGACACTGAAGCGCTCAACATCGCTCCAAGAGCGATGAGTGGGGACTGTCCCCTGTTCAGACTATACTAAACAAAATTAAATTGATATACTTATTTTGTATGCGCAAAAACATGTTTCACATAGAATATGGCATGTAAAATACTCACCCTTTGCTTACAGAACCAAACAAAAGAATACGGATTTTTTAGCTTTTATAATTGTAAGGATAGTGTTCCTATATATATATACGTGTGTTTTGTTATTTCGTCCCCACTATTAAAAAAAATAATAATAATCAGTAAGTATAAATGACGGACAAGCCAGTCTTTGATCCTGTAAGTCATAAATAGTTGTATCAATACTGGGTGAAGTTTCTTCTTCTTCAGGATTAATTTTAATATATTCTTTAAATAATGCATCAATTTCATCTTTCAATGCAGTGATAACCTTTAATTTTTCTTCAATATTAATGCTGTCTACTTTAGAATACCGGGATACCTTGAATTCCATTACAAAACTGTTAACTTTTGTTAGTTTGTTTTGATTCGACCTCGAATTCTATTTAATCGTTTTAATTTCATTTTTTTCAGTAGTCCCCATTAGTGCGTGTGTTCGACTCCGAGGTTCGACGAGAACCACTTGTGGTAAGTATAAACGGCGGACCATTAATAAAAGAGATTATTTTTATTTTTGTTTCGTGGAGTTAGAGACTTGACGATTACAGGTCAACGTATTTTTTTTTTTTTTTTTTTACTGACGAATTTTTACATTGCCTCACTAGAGGGCGTAACAAAGGGCGTACATGATATCACAGAATATTTAGTAATTGTGGGAGGGAGAAATGTCGTAAGAGTAATAATAATAAGATTTTAGTCTTATGCTATTATTAAAAAAAAAAAAAAAAAAAAAAAAAAAAAAAAAAAAAATTACACTTTTTCTGAATTAGTAGTGACAATAAAATAAAATGCAAATAAAAATATAGGAACGCTGTGGCCCTACATATATAACAGTCCCTTTAAGTAGTGTTATGTGTCTCTTGCGTATAAAGTTACAGATGCCATAAAGGTCTCTCCAAAATTAAGCGAATATATCTCTTTATATTGGATATACATAATTCAGAGAAATGATTTAACAATGTATAGGTTATCCAAGGAAAGTGTTTAAGTAACATAATTACTTTCCATTACACATGCGCTAGACAAGGTATTGCTTGGAGTTTAATTTTCGACATTAAGTTTTTATTATAAGTGCTCGTTTAAAAATGGCGTGAACACGGATATTAAGATTTTGAGGATTGGTCTGTATATGCCTGTTATCAATGTATTTTTTAAAAACAAATTAAGAAAGTTCAAATTTAGTATTTTGAGGTTTATATGTGAATGCTACTTGAATTTTTTTATAAGATCGGTAAATATTTTAGAGTTTTGTTGGTAACAGTTTTCTGAATAATTAAAAAAATAATAATTAATTTAATAAAAATTTAAATGAATGTATATAAATAACTAAAGAGGAATTTTGTGGGGTGGTAGCCCTCTTTATACAGAAATATATATAAAACAATTTCTGAAACTATCAGGGTAAGAAAAAGTAGTATGAGTGACACATTATATTTTTCATTCTTCTTCTTATTATTATTATTATTTAGAGTACCAGTCGGTTTTCGCCCACCTAGTGGTCGATATTTTCAAATGAACCTATTTACAAATTAACCATATTCGTCAAATCAAAGACAGTGACCACATGTCGTAATAAACAGTCAATAACAAAAAAAAAAAAAAAAAAAAAGACTATTCAATAGTTAACTGTGTTTTTTATCAAAATAATGAATTTAAGTAATAAAATCTAATTTATTTATGAAAATTAACTCCAACACAAATTCATTGTTGAAAAATAATGCCTAACTACCCCCAATTTATTGCTTTTTTCTTTCTTTTCTTTTCTTTTCTTTTTTTTTTTTTTTTTTTTTTTTTTTTGTTACTCTACTTGAATCTAATTCCTGTAACAAAAAAGTACCATAATTTTTTTCAGATTGATTTTATTATTATTTATATTATTTTTAATATTAGTAATATTAATTCTTTTATTATTTATTATAATCATTTTAACTATTTTTCTACGTTTTATTCTAATTTAGCTAACTGTTTTGATCTTAATTTAGCGGTTTATAGCGGTGGCCAAGAAAGAAAACCGCCAAATCGCCCCTTGGCGGTTCTTACGTAGAATTATATATATTCTTATAAATTATCTTTTAAACTTAGTTTATTTATTTCAAATGATAGGTAAAATTTATTCTTTCAAAATACATTGTTGCAATTTAGACTTTTTTTTCTTCTGTTAAATCATCCTTCTTCTATTATTTTACTCATTCCTCAAAACCAAAGATAAAAATTCATTCCTCTAATACCCCGGCAAACATTTTAGCCAAAATTTGTCGATAATAACTTATTTCACTTTTAATATTTATTTTCGAAGATTTTAAGTTTGATTTTCAAATACGAATACCCGAATCGAGACTGGAACCCGGAATTTCGAAACTGGAAGCCAAATCTCTGACCATCCCCCCACCGGAGGGATCGCAATTGGCAGAAATGCTTTTAAAATTAAATTATACATACACTATAGACGTTTTCACTTTGATCGTGCAGTCTTGACTACACATTAAAAAATTTTAAAAACTTTGAATATTTTATTTTATTTTATTTTATTTATTTGTTTATTTATTTTACAATTAAAACCATCATAATACTGCACTTATATTTAAATATTTTAAGTCATATATTGCAATTTTGTTCATATTTTTCCTTTGTTTAACAAATTGAAAAATTTTTCAATATTTTAAAATGATTGATTGCATCGATGCATCAAAACTAGTTCTCAAACTTATACTTCGTCTGAAGCTTTAAGCTACTTTCTATTGTTCTCGTTACTTGAAAAATATTGTTATTATTTCGTTTTCCCGTTCATGTTACTCAGAATATTGTTAAAGTTGTATTGTAGCTAAAAGAAAGTACTTATATGTTTTTAATTCCTTTAAAATTTACACTACTTTTCTCATTGACACCTTTTTTGTGTCAGTTTTAAAATTTGATTGATTAAAAGAATCGTTTTAAGTTATAAATAGCATTTTTGAATAAATTTTGAAACTTTTTTAAGAAATGATTCTTGCAACTTTAATATTTTAGAGAAAAAAAAATTCACTTTTTCTATAAAATGATTATTTAGATTGGTATGTAGAAAGTATAGATCTTTAAATAACAAAGGGAAAATATTTACATCACATATGCAGTATTTTGTTAGAAAATACCAAATAAAAATGATAACAAAAAGTTTACACCTTTATACCGTTATACTTTTTTTTTTTTTTTTTTTTTTTTTAAGAAAATAGAATACTTTATAAAACAATTTATATTTTATTATTTTAAGGAAGATTGATCTTACCCTATAAATACAGATGCCAACTACTCACAAAGATACGCTGTAAAATACATATATTGTGGCCATTCCATGACTTTCTTCTATGTTTTCCTGTACGAATTCGTGCTGCACAATTTTATATTTTGAATGTTATTTATTAAAATTAATTTCCATGATAAATTTAGATAGTTTTCATTTCAGAGAAATATAACACTAAGTGTCTGGAAGAAAAAAAAAGGGGGGGGGTCAATTTTGTGTCCTATGGAGGACATCTAAGGAGATACTTTTATTATTATTATTATTTATTTACTTTAATGAAAGAAATTGATAACTTGTTTTAAATATTAAAGATGTATGGTTAAAAGCTATTACTTGTTACACTTGTTATACACTTGTTTTAAAGCTATTGGCGAGTTTTTTTTTTTTTTTTTTTTTTTTTTTTTTTTTTTCTAATACTCATATTGAAAAAATTACACACACACACGGGGAAAGTGATGTTTCTACATGTGTAAAAAAATTGCATTTGACTATTACATTTACAAATAAATTATTTTAATTTCAAAGTGATTCATTGAAAATATTTCACATTGTGCACATTTACAGAAAATTTTGTCGTATACTGCCATACTGACAATTATGAAAAAAACGAGATGGCAATGCCATTTGTTCGACGATTTTCACTAGAAATTAATAGGTTCTAATTTATGTCAAGGTGTAACTACATGTAAATTTACATGAATTATTTCTTAAGCTAGAGCTACCATATTTTTATCACATTCACACACAGATAGACAGATATTTTCTAAAAATGGTGAAAATGTGTTCTAGATCTCTCAAAACGTCGATCCTTAGTCGAAAACTCAAATCCGTTGAAAACGGGAAGGGGAAAATATTTACGAATTTAGTACTATTTCCCATTAAATATAGAAGAAAATAAAAAATTCATCTCACATTATGGGACTTCTCTGACAGCAAATATACCAGGAAAGTCGCTATAATTGCTTTCGTTCTTTCGTTAAAATAGACTTTTAGGTAAATTGATTGGGAAATACCATGGAAAAATAAATGTGCAACTTAAATTTATGTATTCGCCCTTCAAACACGAAAAACTGTGAGCATAATTTCCCATTTTTTTACTTTCTCTTACCTTTGAGAAAGTACTGCTTTGGAATCAGATTTTCAAATTTTCAAAATTGATTTTTTTTTTTTTTTTTAATGCTTTTTGAGGCTCTCTGAATTGGGAAAACAGGTTTTTAGCGGTTTGTGGATGCATGTGTTTTTGTTTGTTTTGTAATCTCAAAAACAAATAGTAACAGAAAGTCTAAACATGATATTCTATAGCTGTATAATGCAGGAATGCTATACTGAACTTGATCAAACAAACTTGAGATCAAGCAAATGGTCCCTGCAGAGGGACACTTAAGAGAATTCAAATATATTACGTCATGGGCGAAATTTTTCATAATTACAGATTAACATATATACGCTTCATGAAATGAAATGAAATAACCATTTATTTTTTATATACTGAAAAGCATGTTTTGTATATAATATGGTATGAAAATCCTTCACCATTCGTTTACCCAAAAGAATTTGAATATAGTGGCAGCATATATAGAAATCGCTGGAATTGCGCTTCAGATTGTGCGTATTTTATTAATGTAGAGCTATATTTAAGTACACAATATGGCGTACACATAATTTATGGAAGACATGCAGGCCTACGAAAATGAAACAAAAACATTTTTTTCTATTGAATGTAATCGGTGGAAGTACTTTACTGTATTTTACCATTTCCAAAAAAATTGCTTAGGAATGTAATTTAATTCATCATACGGTAAATAAAGCATTTTTTGTTAAATTTTCAGTGCTTGTTTTTTATATAATAATACTCGTTTGGAGGTTACCTGAAGTCAAGTTTTTAACGTTTGGTCTTTGTGTATGCCTGTTATCAGAGTAACTTAAAAACAAAGAATTTCAGACAATCCAAAGGTTGTATCTTGAAAGGTTACTGCTTGAAATTTTTCATTAATATTGGTATGTTTCAAGGTGTAGTGCGAATGAAGTACTAGATTAAAAAGGGGGCATGAGAGAGCGGTAGCTTCCCCCCCCCCCCATTCCCCACTGAATTATTTGTCAAATAAAACCGCTCCTATACCTAGCTTGAATTCTTTTTAAAGTAGATTTATAGATAGTCCTTTTTATTCTACTCCTTCATGTGCAATCTGTTTTTATAGTATTGAAATGCAGGGTAGTAAAATGTTCTGGGTGTGTCATACATGATTTTTTAATTTGCAAAGTAGGTTTTTGTTTCTCATTCAAGTTCTTTCGAAATGCAGCATACATTCTTAATTACCATGCTACATAGCAAAGGTACTTTATAAAGCGTTGCACATCAGTACATTATTCTTTTCATTCAGTTAAAACTTAAAAAGGGGTTTTTCTTCCCGCCTCATTTTTTTTTATTTTTTTAAGTAGATTTTCAACATTAATTTACGATTTTCAAAAGTTAAATTAAAATTTTTAAAGTGGAAACAGTATCTGTGATTCTTGCACTGAATATAAATCTGAGACATCATACAATGTAACATCATACTTCTAGAGAGAAGAGAAAAAAAAAAAAACTCAAAAATTTCAGTTTCTTCTTTAAAAGTATTAAACATATTGCATTATAGCTATAAATGGGCTCTAATTACTAGTACGTCGAATAGTTCTCGCTGTTTTCAAACAGATGGCACTACCAGGACTACCAGTGATGTACTTCAGATGGTAACGCATATACAAAGAATTGCTGTCGTTGAGCTCGAACTTCAGTGTATATTAGTTCGCCATAGTGTAAACATTTTTTTCCCCTCTTAGTTTAAAAATGTCGAGTTTTGTGCCAAATAAAGAGTATTTGCGGAGAATATTATTGCATTATTTTAAGCAAAAGAAATCTGCAGCTGAAGCTCACAGAATTCTTGTTGAGACTTACGGTGAGCATGCACTGTCGAAAACGACATGTAGAGACTGGTTTCGACCATTGAGTACTGATAGAAATAGAGTACGAATTTCCTATACAGGCTATAGGGAAAAATTCCGCGAACATCACTGCAGTTTTTGTGCTTTCTTTTGGCAATAATCGCTTTCTTTGCAACTGGTTCTTGGGATTTTTCATGTTTTAAAATCCTCTTGTTTTGTTCCTCTTACCACCAAAACTCCAAAGAAAAACCAACCGGAATACATTTCAATCAATCACAAGGATTAAATTATTTGCTTTTAATTTCAGCTAGTGTAGGTTGTGGTTTGTGTTTAATTTACTTTTACACCCAATCGTCAGTCGATGTTTAATTTGCACCCAATCGAAATATAAAACAGCGATAACAAAGGTGGAAGAAATTTGCTTTGGTGAAAGTGGAATGTCGGTTTGGTGGTAAAAAAATCGGTTTGGCGAATGAATTGGTGGATTGGTGGGAATGTGATCTTCGCGAGCAAAAAAGTTACTAGTCCGGGGTCTACTTTAATATGTAGTCAATGGTTTCGACGCTTCAAAAATAATTATTTTGATCTTAGAGATAAAGAACACTCTGGCGCACAGAAAAAAATTGAAGACGAAGAATTAGAGGAATTACTTAATGAAGACCCATGTCAGTTGAGCTTCCAAACTCTTGTTGAACTTCCAAAAACATTACCAGTATATAACACAACAGTTTCAAAATGTTTGAAAAAATTAGGAATGATGAAAAGGATGAACATTGGGTGCCGTACAAAAAAACAGGGAGAACTTATTCGAGGTCCTAATAAAACATACTTTTGTATAAACATACATTTATAGCCGCACATTAAAGTAAGTAAAAGTAACAGTAAAGTAAAGTACTCGCTAATGTATAAAATGCACGTTAAAATATTTTTTTAAAGTATACAGTAATTCTTCTTATATTAACTCATAGTTGATATTTTGTGATTTTGTAAATAGTCTGTTCTAATCACTAAGCTCTAGGTTGTAACAGGAGAGCTGAGTTCCTATCCTCCAACATTATCAGGTACGGTCAGCATGTATGAATACAGTGACGATAGTTTTAGTTCCAATGCGTGGAAAAACAAACGATTTTTCGTATTGTCCCCTTTGCTTACGGAATCTTTGTAAATTTTATCATATGCCTTCGAACTGAAATACTTTTATAACTTAAAGATTCACCATAACGAAAATTAATAATATTAAACACAGTAAAACGGACTTTTTTTTTTTTTTTTTTTTTTTTTTTTTTTTTTGCCACTTATTTATTCTTCAAGGTGTAATTGGTCTGACCACCGATTCAGCTCTCCTGTTACAATCTGGAGCTCAATCATTATAGTATAGTGGTCATTTATTAGCTCTCTGTCACAGTGTCCTGTCATCTTCATACACATTTTTTCCTTAGACCTATATTGATCATTTGTTTTGTAACACTGTACATTGATATTTTCTTTGTCATTAAGAGCCTTCTTGTTACTCAATTTGCTTTGGCCACAGCTATTTAAAGTGGGTGAAGGATAATCTTAAAGGGGCACACACAGCTGTGAATAGGTAATGAGTTAACTTCATCAGGCATTCAAATACGGCACCCGATTATCCCTAACATTCATTCATGGTATCATAACAGCTCCACGGTCCATTTACGACGTTCTTCAACCCCATGTGTTTCCATTCATTAGAAGGCTGTCAAGAGGTTAATTTTCAACAAAACAATGCTTGACCGTACAGAGCAGGTGTATCACATGAATGCCTTCGATATATTAATACACTTTCTCGGCCTGTCCAATCTCCGTATTTGTCACTGATCGGGAATTCTGGGACTATTTGGGACGACAAATTGAGAAGCCGCGTTTGCACTCCGCTGTGCACTTTTTCTATTAAGGTTTAAGTTATTAAATATAAAAAATGAGCATAACCATCAAAAATTTAATAAAAATTTTCTTTGACTCATAAATAATCGTTTAATGTATGTTCTAATATTTTTATACTTCAAATTATTATTTTAAATATTGCATAGGTAATTTATTGCGCTGAACAATGATTAATCATTAAATAAAAATTATCCTAAATTTTAAAAAATATTTATTCAGAAGATATTTCGCAATTCTAAAAATTTCGCAAAACCTTGCTTTTTAAAATACAATGCTTCTGCAAAATTCTTATTCATAAATTTTCCTTAACAATTTTAATTGCAAATTTCGTTGGAGAATAATCTTTAATCTGGAATAAATGAAATTTTTTAACTTAAACATTCATTCTGTGTTATAACATTGTACAGCGCCATATTAGCTCATAAAAAATCCTCTTAAATTCAAAAATTACAAATGGTTCGCTCATTTCCTTTTTTAAAGTTTTGAAGCTATAATTTGGTTCGCCTATGATTTTACAAACTCAAATCATTTAATTTGCAAAATAATGTAACGAGCGTTCTCATTTAATAGACATTTAATTTGTTAAAATGATTTATGATTAAAGTCCATTAAGTCTCGTTAAATTGTTTTAAAATCACTGCATTCATTTCATTCATAATAAATATGTATCGTGCATTAAAGTTTTTTTTTTTCCCTTATAGTGAACTATTAATCAGAATAAATCAACCTATATAAGGAGTAATTCGAAATTACTTATTTAATTTCATTTATTTTATAGAGAATATCTAAAAGGTTTAATTATTTCTAAAAATAATCGATTTAGAAATTTAATTTTTGTTATCCTTAAGACTTTTCGACATAGTGATCATTCAAATTTATCTATATCCCCCTCCATCACTTGACCTTTTAAAAACTGTTATTGTAGAATTCAGCAGATTGTAACGAAAACAGGGATACAATCTACGGCTTCTTGAAATCAGACACATCAACACTGGTAGCTAAAATTTTTATCATTTTGGGCATAAGAATTCTTTAACAGGACAAGAACAGGATAATTCTTCAAGAAAGGAGAAATTTCATCCGGATAATCTCGATTTTCTTAATAATAATTAAATCTTTACAGTACCCTGTCGTACAGTTTTGTTTACAATTTTAACACTGAACTATCCCTTTATTTAGTTAAACAATATTTATTAATAATAACTAAAATTCACACCAAAATAGCAACATAGCAAGAATTGTCACCTAATCATCAACAAATGTCGCCAAAAACCACACAACCGGATAATAAATTTGTAGCATAAAATATTTTTGTATACCTACTTTTTCTATTCATACTTTTCAAAAAATTTAAAAATATTGATAATTACAAAGCATCGGAAAAAACTTTTAAAAATCGTGATCTTCATGATTTAAAACAGAATTTCTATTTCTAATTTTCTAAAATTACTAACTGAAAATGAAGTTTCACAGCTTTACAAGAATTAATAGAATTTCTATTTCTAATTTTCTAAAATTACTAACTGAAAATGAAGTTTCACAGCTTTACAAGAATTAGCATTAATAAAACAGAAACGTGTAGACAGTTTTTGTATTTAAAATCTTAAAATGTTTTGTATACAAATATTTAAAATTTTGTTTTTTGTAATTAAATATTTGTTTTGTTTTCGTGAAAAAAATTAATTAATTAATAAAAATAATATATATATAATCTATATAAGTACACTTGAATATAATTGTTATCTACTTTCTATTTTTTTAGACCATTAAATTAAAATCTAAGTGATATATTTAGACAACCAAATTTTAACTTCTGGCCTAAAATATAATAATAACAGTTTCATTTTAAACTGAAATTTTCGAAAATCGTATCTATTGTAAATTTATTTTACTTTAGAAAAACTATAGAATCAAAATGGAGTTAGTGTAAAAGTCTTGCATGCAAAATAAGAGAAACTCCACGATGATGGATCGTCTAGAACCTACTTGGCCAATTCAGTCGCAAGCATTCATTTGCAATTAAAATCTGCTTTGGTTCTCAAATAAAACTTTCACATTTTATACAAAAGAGCCCTCGGCGAAATTTACGAAGATCTCTCGCAGGGATTTTAGTTGGATTAAGCGTTGGTTATCTAAGGTTTCAGTAAATCTATAAATAACTTTGATTCCTCTTTTCAGTGCACTAAATTTCCTTGTGTCTTTTCAGTATACTCCTGACACTTGTTGTTTTGAATTCTAGGGTTCTGGTTTCTAGTCAACACTGATTTATATTATAATTCTCTTAGTGTATTTAAACCCAAGTTTATGTTAGTCTTTTTTACGCAAATTAAATATTTTCATTTTATGGTTTGTATAAACGTGCATAGAATTGAATAAACCTAAAATTTTCAAAATAATTTTACGTTGTTTATTGGTATTTAGCTATTGATATTTAAAATAAAATTAAGTGCTTATAAATAATACTTTCTTTTGATAATTATATTTTTTATATCAATAATATTAACATATCTTACTCTCAGATAAGTATTCTATTCTAATTCCAAATTAAAAGAAAAATTAATAAATATAATGAAAAGATTCATTCACTAACTACTAATAGAAATGAATGTTATTAAAGAATTATTCATATATGAGGAACATTCTGAAAATAAGTTTCGTTATGCTAAGAATATAAGAATACATATGTTAGAATGTAAGAAGTTTTATTGAAAACATAAACGTACAAGGCATAACAAAATACAGAATGGCTTTGCGCTCAAAGCTGGTAGACGGTAAGTGCTGGGTTAGATCCCAGGTTACGCTTGTCGACCTAGCCGTTCGGAGTTTTCCGTGATTTTTTTCCGTTCGGAGTTTTCCGTTCTCCGAAACTCGCGTAAATACGGACTAGAACCCCTTAGAAAATCCCCCTACACAGGGCACATTACCCATAGGCCTAAAACTTTAGTGTAAAAAATCGGCCTTAACACAACAGCCAACCAACCATAACAAAATACAAACCTTTTTGGAGAATGATATAAGAGGAGTTGCCATAACATGTATCAGCATGCAGGGCAAATGAAGTCCACTGTTGTCTACTTAAAATGGCTCCCGCCATAGTAGCTCTACCGTAGAAGCCATATTGAGTCTACCAAAACATTGGCTAGTACTATGTTATAATGGCTTCTGTGGTTACGATTTTGGCTTCACGATTTTACAGACATGTTGTTTCCTCTTATATCATTCCTCCAAAATACAAATTTTTAGCTATTACTATTATTTTAAGCTATTGATTTTTAGTTATTTCACATAATCGCCACCAAAACTAATACATTTCTTGTACCGTGGAATCAGTTTCAGTAAACCACCCTAGTATATATCGGTGGGCACCAATTTTTACTAGGAAAAATTATCTTTCTCTTGCACCATAGATAAAAATTTATTTTCCTTTGGGGTGGATGTAATGTCAAAAATTCTTTATTTATGTCTCCGAATATATTGTTGTACCTATGACACGTCAGAATATTAAGATTTACTAAGATTTTCCATATATATAGGAGTGTGTATGTGTGTATATCTGTGTATATCTGAGTGATGTAAGAAATAAATACATATATTTAATATAAAAACTGAAAATTATGTGAAACAAGGGCAAAATCCATATATTTAGATTTACTTTAATTATCAATATTTATTTTTCAAACAAAAAAATGATCGAAACAAAGAAAAATTATATTAGGCATTAAAAAGACAATTATTATTAAAATTATGTATTAAATAGCATTTAATTTTGGATAATATATATATCTATAACTCACATTAACATTTTCAATTACTTTTGCCTTGCGTAAGGCTTCACTTTCATTAGTCATTGTTTGTTTATTAAGTCTTCCTTCTTGGTGTTTGATCATTGTTATGAATTATTATTATTATTTTATATGTATAATGCATGAGTTTTTTTTTTTTTTTAGTCAGTTAGAAATTGTTTATTTAAACTAGATCCGAAGACAAAAATAATTAAATAATAATAATAAATAAAGATAAATCATTTTTATGGGGTCTATTTTGGCTAAAAAAATTAGACCTTCGTACTTTAAAAAAAAACGTTACTTTAACGGGTATATATATATATATATATATATATATATATTACAATACGAACCAAGAGATTAAAAGTTTAATTCTCAGCCTTGACTAATGAACGACGTGAAAGCTCATAGTCATTGCAGCATTTAAAAATCAATGTATCATTAAAAATTAGTTGTTCTTTAATTTTTATTAATTTTTAATTTACAAAGGCTGTTTACCAATTCCTTTAAATATATATATATATATATATATATATTCCTTCATTTTTTGTTATAGTAGGAATTATTTTATCATTAAATGACATTCATTAAAAGAAACAGAAATAAATATTTTATTCAAATTTCATTTCAAACTTATTAAATTTTGTCAAAATTTCAGAAAGCAGTACTTTTTGTAATTTTTCATTTTTAAAACAAACATTTTTATGCATATTACAAATATCTAAACCGACATAAAAGAGAATTTGCTTAGTCTTTTAAAATATCAATAGTATGTAGTTCTAAAAAGAATTTTTTTCTACTTTAAAGTATTATCTCTACATGGAATATATATATTTTTTAATTTTACTTGGAAAAATATTTCTCTTAACGTATAATACTTAATGCCTCGCAACAAGGGAAAGTACCCATGAAAATTTTTAAATTTTTCGTTATGCATTATGCTATTTGATGATAAAAGGCGTAAAGTATTTTTAAACGTTCTGTTTTATTAAAAGTTGAATGGATACGAACAAAAAATAATAAAATAAAAGGAATATTGGTGCAGAGTTAAACCGCTTTTAACAACTAAAGCTCTTTGCCAGAAAAATTCTATGTGCATTAAAAAAAGAATATATATATATATATATATATATATATATGCAGTTATTATTCAAATGTTTAGGAAAAGAGGATAAGACTTTTTTTTTTCTTTTCGGGAACTTTAGGTTTTCAAAATAATGTTGCATTTTTTCGGATCTAAAAAATGTTTTACACACACACATATATATATATATATATACATATGAAAATATCGATAATTTTATTTCAGTTCTTCTGCATACAATTTTATCAAAGTGTATTTTTTTATGCAATTTTTCTCTACATATTACATACTTTTGATGTACTGACTCTCTGACTTCCAAGACAATCCCTTCTCTTCTCAAAGCCGTTACCTGCTTCTGATCCAGGTCACACTCTACGACCTAACCGTTCGGATGTTTCGTGGTTTTCGCAAATACTTGCGTGAATATGACCTATGACCCCTTAAAAAAGATCACTGGGATATTGCACAAAGACCTAGGGTCCTCGTGTACACCTAATGAGTTTGGACCTTAATCCAAACACCATACCACAAATAAGCCGCTATGGCATGAGAATTCCATGAAGAATTGTCCCATGCTGCGCAGATAAATAAATAATATTATTAATGTCTTATTATTTTTTTCTTCTGTCAGTTGTGTTCTTGAACATAACTCCTTTCAACACATTCAATTTCCAAAGGTCATTTTATATTCACAATTTTTAAACATGCAATACAATTTTCCTGAGACGAAATTACGCTATAAGAAAAAACCAAAACGCTCCTGTGAAATTTTGGACAATACGATGCCCAATATTTACCAATAATTTTCTTTTTATATATCATTAGCCGTTGAATATATCTTAAAATATACTACTAAATCCTTAAAATCAAGAACTTTCCATTGGAAAAAAAAAATTGCTGTTCTCAGAAATTTGCTCCAAAATTATCGAAATCACGAACATATATCTAATATACAAAAATAACGATATCAAAAATTTTTACTGTGTATATTAAAAGTGTTTTTTTTTTTTTTTTTTTTTTTTTTTTGCAAATGAACTATAAACCACAAAAACGAGGAACATTTCATGGAGAAAAACCTGTTATTTTTAGTAAACTGCTCCACGCATAAAAACCAAAAAAGTATCTTATAAGAGTAACTGTACTGATATTTTTTACAGCATATAATAATAGGTCATTTTTCATTAAAAAATGAAAAAAAAAATTAGGAACAGTAAACTATTCAAATCAGGAACGTTTCATAGAGAAAAGCCTTTTATCATCAGGAACATGTTCCAAACGTAAAATCAAGAATGTATCCGATATAAAAGAGGAATATTGCGAAAAAAATTTTAGTCTACAAAATGAAACTTTTATTGAAACGCAAGGGTATTTTTTAAAAAAACTATAAATAATTCAAAAAAAAAAAAAAACTACTCTTGCATATTGATTCAACTTAGAATGATTAAAATTTAAATTAGCTCACATTTTTAATAGTGAAACAGTTCCATCTCTTTGACTTTTGCTTTGAAAACTTCAATATCATAATAAAAAATTATTTATTATTAAAAAAATTTTGTTTAAATATTGCAATAAATTAAATGCATATTTTTTTTTCTTTCTCTTAATAAAAAAATAAAATAAAATAAAATAAAATAAAATAAAAACGAACCATTGACGATTAGTTAGTGTCAAGTTTTCTTGAACAGTCGATCTTATCGGCTTTACAAAATTAAAAGAAATAAGGAAGAATGGAGGGAAATGAAATTACAATGTAATTCGAAAGAAGTATTGAATTTTACATTTTCTATACTTCATTATAATGATAAGTAATTAGAGTAATTTAATTTCAGACAGACACGTGTCTGATATCGGGAGAATAGGCGATATACCCTTCAGCCAAATCTTGAGGTAGGTCATATTTGGATTCAGAGGTCGATTTTAGAGGTCATTCAGTCAAGATATTTATAATGAAATTAGAATTTTGCTTCTATGTTTGGAAATCACTCAAAAAGAAATAGTATTGATAGTTTTAATTCTTCTAAAATAATTCGAAGATTATTGTATTTCTACGGATTAGAAATTCAGTCTAACTAAATATTTTAGAATAAATACATTTTAAAATTAATTTTAATATTAAAATTACGTTGTCATATTCATTCAGGATATTAAAATTATATTTAAAAAAATCAAAAAGTTTTAAAAAATAAATAAATATGAAGAAGAAAATATCGTGACAAATAAAAATTTTAATTTTTGATATTTGAATTTCATACCTTTTACCAAATGTCAAATACAGAAACTATATATATATATATATATTTCTACTTTACTTGTACAATCATCAAGAGAATATAATATATTTAAAATTACTATTAATATTATTATATTAACTCCTTTTGATGTCACATTAGTTGTACTTAGAATATTTAATTTCTTCTGAGCTAAATATTCACATCCAAAATGAAATCTATTTCATTATAATGATTTTCTTCATTTAAAAAAGAAAAAAGAATGTTTCATTGAATATTTTTTTTAATATAATGTGGCCCAAAATATTTTAACACATTTTAAACTTTGATATAAAATTTTTAAAAAATCACATGACATAGTTTAGTATATAGTACGATGTTTCTTGTGGTGAAAAGTTTTGTTTTATCAGATAAAAAATTAGTTCCAAATTTTGACTGTAGATAACACTATATCTTGGAAAAAAAAAAAAAAAAAAAAAAAAAAAAAACTGTAACAAGAAAAACCATTAACAGCGCAAGGCAAGCAATTGAACAGCATTTATTTTGGGAAATTCGCTATAATATTTTAATATACTCGAACTTTATAGCTCGAACCACATCCAAATGGCAACAAGGTCCGGAAATGAAGATTTCTATTCAACATGGCCGCCCAGGTTCTAAGAAAAAATTGGGGTTGGCCTAACTTTAAAAACTGACAGCCATTAGCTCCAATCAGTGAATAGTAGAATTCCCCTATTAGTTGAAAAATTATCTTCTTGACTACCTAATTATTTTGACACTTCCTCTCCTAGCTGTGGGGTGACAGAGGTGATAAGAGACAGTTTCCCACCTGTATTCAATTATCTACAAGAACGCCGCTAAAAAAATATACAAACTATCGCATCGCTCAGTGAAATATTTTGTGAAACGTAAATCACTAAAATAAATAGATTTAAGATTTAAATTCTAATGTCAAGAAATTTAATCTTAATGAATAAATGAGAATTCTTTACACAAAATGTTTCGGAACAGAAGAAAATATTTTTTTTTAATTATAAATACATGCATAAAATATATGAATATTATAAAAAAATGTTTATTGAATTATTTATACTACATATATAGTTTCAAACAGTACATAAAATAGCTCTCTCTCTTGTCGAAAGATTCAAACCCACGGTAGTGTGTTTTAAAAAATAGTGGTTGATTTTTTTTTTTTTTTTTTTTTTTTTTTTAAGTTTTAATAGGAAATATGTTTACTCAAAAGTTTTTTTTTAATTCTAACTATTTACTTTCTTTCACGTATACACAGGGTAAAGAAAGTATTGTTTTTGGGTCAAATTTTCGAAATTGAGTTTTTTTTTTCTTTATTATATAATTATACGTTTTGAAATCCTCTGAATTGGAAAATGTTTTTAGCGGTTGGTTTGTGTGTGTATCTGTCTGTTATCAGCATATATCAAGAACAAATAATAGCAGAAAGTCCAAACTTGGTATTTTAAATGGGTTTCATATAAATATGCTACACTAAATTTTTTCCTTGAGACAAAGCAAATGGTTCACGTACAGGAATATCCAAGAGAATTCAAATACATGATGTTTATGGGGTTCAAAGTTCAAATAAATTATGTTCTGATAAGTACAATTTAACAGTATTTGGATATATTGAGGCTATACTTGGAAATTGCTGGAATTATAACTAATTTTGTGTTAGAAGTTTTTCAAGTAAGAATAAATTTAAATACACAACATTGTTTATCGACAATATGCAGAGCTACCCAAAAGTTTTTTTTTTTTAAATTCTAACTATTTACTTTCTTTCACGTATACACAGGGTAAAGAAAGTATTGTTTTTGGGTCAAATTTTCGAAATTGAGTTTTTTTTTTCTTTATTATATAATTATACGTTTTGAAATCCTCTGAATTGGAAAATGTTTTTAGCAGTTGGTTTGTGTGTGTATCTGTCTGTTATCAGCGTATATCAAGAACAAATAATAGCAGAAAGTCCAAACTTGGTATTTTAAATGGGTTTCATATAAATATGCTACACTAAATTTTTTCCTTGAGACAAAGCAAATGGTTCACGTACAGGAATATCCAAGAGAATTCAAATACATGATGTTTATGGAGTTCAAAGTTCAAATAAATTATGTTCTGATAAGTACAATTTAACAGTATTTGGATATATTGAGGCTATACTTGGAAATTGCTGGAATTATAACTAATTTTGTGTTAGAAGTTTTTCAAGTAAGAATAAATTTAAATACACAACATTGTTTATCGACAATATGCAGAGCTACCCAAAATTAAGCTAAACGCTCTTTTGTATTGAACGTAATTGATGGAAGTGCTTTGCTATATTTTATTATGCCGACGAACACTTGCTCACGAAGCAAATTTAATTTTTCATATCCATACTGTATGTAAACGAATTACTTTTAGTAGTTTTATTCTCAACTCTAGTTTTTTTTTTTTTTTTTTTTTTCATAATATCACATTTTGAGGTTCCCTGATTATAAAAGTCCATTATTTAGCGGTTGATCTGTATATATATCTGTTATCAGAATAACATAAAAACAGATAATGCAGGAAATTCAAAAGTGGTATTTTGAAGTTCGTATTAGGTTGCCACTTAAAATTTTGAGCAAGGTTGTCAAGTTTGAAGTCAAATTAGTAACAGCCTTGATTATTTTTCATTTGTTTATTTTTACAATTATGCATTATAAATAAGTGGGTTTGATGGAGGAGGGGAGTATCCCTCTTACAAAGAAATACATGTGACATAAAACTGTTCCATATGTTCTAAAAATGTTTCGCAATTTTAGATTTTTTTTTTAAGTACATTATTTTTATTATCTTATGCTATTGATCTTAAAACTTAATATGCAATATATATATATATATATATATATATATATATATATATATATATATATATATATATATATATATATATATAATGAAAACCTTTTTAAAATTTTCAGTAAATATTCAATATAATTTTCTTTCATTATTTTATTACAATATGACATTTTCCTGTTCCTCCCTTAAAATTTTAGTCTTGAGTCTAAACAGTTTTAAGATTTAATTAAGTAGAATTACAGTTCAAGGAAAAATTTTATTTATTTATTCATTTATTTTTGGGTCTAATTTTAATGTAATTTTCGAATTTTGATGGAATATAATCCGACACACGCAGAGCTGCAAATACTTTAATTAAGAAAACGTTAAAAATTAAAAAGTAAAATAATACGTTCATTTCCTGATATTTTAACTGTGGATCTATGATAAATAACACCCGTGAAGTTGGAATATTTATAAGGCTTTTAGTTTAGAACCTCATCCCCCACCGCCCTTATTATTCCCCAAAATAATTTACATCTCTGCAGAAAGGAAAAGCAATAAATTATAAAACATTTAGGATAACAAAATTAATAATTTCAATAATTTTCTACTTGCAACTTTAAGTAAAATCAATCCTATGCAGGATAAAGGTCCCCTCCTAGGTGATTCTAAACTGCCCTGTTTTCTGCAATTCTAAATTCTGCTCTTCCAAACTTCACAATTTCATCGCTCCAACGGCACTATTATATATTTCCTAACCCATAGTTTTATTTTTCATTCCTTTATTTAATTATTTTTAACAAATTATTATTATTTTAAAGTTATGTCCGGACATTACAATTTACAATTTTTTAAAGTCATAAAATTAGTTAAATAAAAAAAAAAAAAAAAAAAAAAGAGCTTTATGATATTAAAGAAAAAACTTCAAATCAGACTCTTTCTACCGTCTATGTCTCTATGATGGGTTGGTTTGTCTGCTGTTTGACACTGATATAACAAACAAAATCAAATTTGTCAAATCAAATCAAAAATATTTTATCAATTTCACCCACGATAGCTTATTCTTTTAGCACAAAAATGCTGGAAAATCTTTCTTTATCTATGCATATTTTTAATTTATTTTAGTAACTTCCTTTTATATAAAAATCAACCTCTGACTCTTTTTTTTTTAAATATATATAAATGTCATAGTAATGGGGAAAATGTTTTATAAATTATGAGTGATGCATGGGTTCTGAAACAGAATTTTTTTTGTTTAATCTGTCTCTCCCCCCCCCCTACCCTTGCCCTCGTAAAAACAAAATTTTTTTGCTATTGTTCGTATTTAGAAGTATTTTACAAGAAACAATTAAGAAAAGTGCCCTTTCTTCCGGTATCTTTTTTTCCGCGATCCGGAAAAAAGGGCACTTTTCTTAATTTGCGAATCGAAAAAGTGCCCTTTTTTTTTCCCAGGTGCCCCTTTTTCCGGGATCCGCATAAACTTGCACCCATTTGGCGCAACTTTCGTGATTACGATTTATACATACGACATAACAGCATACTGCGAATATCCCATTCGAAGCACAGTATAAATATACAAAGAAAAAATTCGCTTATTCGATTTTCATTGAATTACTAATTTAATTAACACATTTTCTTGAATAGCAACCCTACCACTAACCAAAAGATTTTACTCTCTAAGCTATGAGAAGTGTTTGGTTCGATTCAAGGCAGCACTCGTCAGCCTAGCACTAGGAGTTTTCCATCGTTTTCTCCAAAACACACGTTAATATGGATTAGGACCCCTTAAAAAGATTCTCACAGAATCCATTCCACCTAGACTTTTTCTAAATTAATAATAATAATAATAATGAATACGAATTATAATAGCTTTAATTATAATAGCTTTAATTTTACAGCAAATGCAATACAGGTTTCAGATTCTCTGTTTTAGGTTGGGACGTCATAATTACAACACTATACTATAATAAAAAATTTAATAAAAATTAATATCCATAATTTCAAATGGACACAAAATGAAAAATAAGATAATTATTTCGTTAGAATTTTATGCTTTTGTATTGTTATTATTATTATTTTGCCGGAGATTTGCGTTATTTATATCATTTTTAATAGAAAACGTGCCATAGCTACCTTGAATAACATATATCAGTTTCAAAGCATTCTACAAAAAAAAAAAATAAATAAATAAATACATAAAATAAAATAAAATAAAATAAATAAATAAATAAATAAAAATAACGGAATGGTGAAAAAAAAGAAAAATAATAACCTTGTGTGTCACTCACACGACTTTCTCTTACCCTGAACTTTAATACTATAAATACAGGTTAGAGATTAAGAGGTAAGATAACGATGTTATGTAAACCTATGTTAAACAATTCAAATTAGGCTTCGGAAGAGTTTTGTATGATAATTAATTCTGTGTGAGGGGGGCTATGGCGCCCCTCAACCCCCCGTTTCATTAACGCACCTACTTTTATATAGAATTTAATTCGGTTATTAAAAAATAATTTATTAAAATTATTATTTAACACGCACACTGACCAATTGACAAAAACCACTTTTTTGGACACAGGAGACCTTAAAACATGTAATTGAGGTGAAATCTCGATATCGAAATTTTTGACCGAATACAATACTTCCATTACCTACGGTAGTCGGGTAATGGAAGTAAAAATCAAGTAGGTTTTATCCTTTGTTATTTTAAGAAGTAGATAGAAAATTAAAACTTCAAGCTTTAGGCACGGAAAATTGAAGGAGATTTTCCCAAATTAAAGTAATAATAATAATAATAATAATAATAATAATAATAAACTTTTTACTTTCATTATCCGACTACCGTAGGTAATGAAAGTATTGTATTCGGTTCAAAAATTTCATGTGGAGTTTTAACTGGTCTCCTTAGTCCAAAAAAGCAGTTTTTGGCAATTGGTCAGTGTGTGCGTGCATGTATGGGGTGAATCTTTTGACTGTCATATCTGTGAAACCAATAAAGGTAGAACAATGAAACTTCAGAATTGAGTTAGGTCTGATGTGCCGATGAATTTTAACTTTTGGTTAAAATTTGGAAAGCCGGAAGGGAGATATATGAAGCCGGAAGTAGGACCCTAAGTCCGTATCGCAAAAACGACTCTAACGATTTTCTTCAAAGCTGCTATATAAACACCATATAAGATTTCCTTTCGTATGTAATAGTTGGTTAGTTCATGAAAATGAATTTGAGGTCTCGCAAGTGCATTTCTTTAAAAACTGCTGTAGGAATTTTTGTACAAACTCGCCATAATAAATCTCTTTTAGATACCCTTTCGTATGTAACTGTTGTCAATAATTGAGTTTGAAAAACTTTGGTGGATGTCGATGTCTCAAAAACGGTTCTTACGATTTTCTTGAAAATTGCTACATAAATCTCATTTTAGATATCCTTTCGCATATATTACGTGGCTATTACAGGAAAATTGACAATCATCCTCATTAGATAGGTCAGTTTTAGATCTCGGAAATCAGTACTTTTTAAAAGCGGCTCTACCTTTTTTTTTTTTTAACTTGGTATGTAAATTCTGTTTGTATAACTTTACACATGTATCAGTTTTCTTTCGCTGGAAAATTGTTAAGTGTCTAATTTGTTAGGCTAATTTTACGTTTCTTGACCTTACATTATGTCAAAAAAGTGCATATAATAAATGTAATAGTAGGTAATGGGCTTTTTTTTTTTTCACCAGATGTTTTCGAAATAGTAAAATTATCTAACTGTACATTAAAAATATATAGAAAGCATTATATACCGTCCCAAATTAACTAAAAGATTATTAGTAAAAAGTATAGGCATTAGAAAAAGTAGGTATCCTAGATTTTTTTTTTTTTTTTTTTTTTTTTTTTTTTTTTTTAAATAAGAGAGAGAGAAAGAGAGAGAGAGAGATAAGAAGAACAATTACACGAAAAAAATCATCTCTTAATAGAAACAAAAATTTAAAAGTTTCCAATGGGGTCGTACACTAAAGATGTAACGCAAAATGGTCTAGATATTACGATTATTTTTTTTTTTTTCTATTCTAAATATATATATCTATATATAAATATATACTTACTGATTTTTAGAATAATATTTCGTAATAAAAAGTTTTAAATAGTACTTATATATTTCAATTAGACAATAAATATGAAGATTTCTTGAATTTCATTTTTCTACTTTTGGTTTATGTTATGCACTAGTATTATCCCTATTCAGTGAAAGGTAAAGCGGCGAATAGACGTGCAGAGTGCCGCAGGGGTAAATAAGTGAAGCGAGTAAGGGGCAGAGCACCCTAGTAATAAAATAAAAAAAAATCTAACGATTGCTCTGCTTAGGAAAAAAGCTATCACCAAATTGAGAAAAATTTCACAATCAAATCGTAACGGTACATATATATATATATGTTTGTATGTATTATCATTACTATTATTATTATTTTATTTTTATTTTTCGCGTGTAAATGAATTTATGCCAAGGACAAAATAAATTAATTAAATTAATTAATAAACTCATAAGTTCATTTATTTATTTATTATTATTATTTATTTATTTATTTATTTATTTTTATATTTTTAATTAAATATTTAATAATTCTAAAACTATTACAGGGATTTTATTTAATGTCTTTTAATTAATTGAAATAATTTTATTTAAATGCTCAATTCTGAGTCCTTGAGTTATTTCGCATCTTTTTGCGTTCAGATTACGTAAAGAGGTAGTCGGAGACACAAACATTTTTTTTTTTTTTTAAATATTAGATTTTTAAGCAAAGAGTTCTTTCTCTCTTTTTTTTTTTTTTTTTATGCATTTGGACTCTGAAAAAGAAAAATTCTGTGTGGACCCAGAAAGTATGTTTTAACGACACCATTATTCCCCTTCCCCTTTCGACATGAACGATATCATCAATCAATCTTAATGACTTCCCGTAAGTTTCGCGGGGCGTTTCCGATGGGAGGCGGAGAAATCTGCTGAAATTGAGGTTTTTCAATTTAAAAATTAAAGTTTCTTATACTCTCATTAATCGAGATTTAAATAATACAATTTATAAAAACATTAATAAAAAGCTTGGTTTTCTTGAGAAAGCGACACGCTATACAGATTTCAGATATTGCAATTTGTTGATAAGTTAGAGGCTAGTAAAGCAACACAAGTGTATTTTTCGCATTTTACAGCTTAAAAATAAAGGGTTAAAAATTAAATATAACAGTTTTTGTTTCACGGGTCTTCAGTGTATGGTTGTGAATTTTCTGATTGTGAAAACAGAATTAAAAAAAATTCATTAGGTAATGTGTAATTCTATAAACAAATTTCGCCATAGAATAACGTAGGCTTTGGATGACCTTGACGATCCGTGATGCACCCCCTTAAACCTAAGTGTTTTCAAGCATTGATTGTGGAAAATACTGGATCAGATGCGTCATTCCCGCCTTCAATGCTTCAAGTCAGTTACTTGGAAAGCATACACTTTTTCGTATATATAGTCCTATAAGAGGAAATCAAGAAGGATTAAGTCTGAGGACCCAGGTATTCATAGCGAAAGTGCTATAAGCACCATAAAAGTGAAACATAGGAATAAATAGTGCCATCTGAGAGAAATTTTTGGAAACTTTTTATTATTATTATTATTGTTGTTGTTGTTTTCTTTAACGAAACACTTCACCGTAACAAGCACTATAGTTCAAACTGAGCTCTTTTATGGTGGAAGAAAATACCTTTTTATATCAGATATTAAATTGAATTTTTTGTTTGTTTAACATTTATATAAGCATTTATGTAACATTTATATTAAATAAATACACAAGCATATCCTTCATATATATTTGTTTATTCATTGAATAGTAGAAAAAATGTATTTTTTTATGACTGAACAATGGAAAAACATTATTTCAAATCTAACATAAAGCCAATTTAAGTAAATATTAAGAAATTTTAACATAAAAAAAAAAAAATAATAAGTTCTCATGCGAAAATATACACCCTGTATCATTCATATTCCTTATAATTGGATACCAGATATGCGTAAAGAATTTATTAGCTAAAGTAAGATAGGTAATATTTGTTGAATTAGTTGATTTTCTGTAGTGTACATTTATAAATAGAACAAAAGTTCTTTTTATTTTTTTTATTTCCAATGGCAAGGCAAATATAGAAGCAAAATTATTACAAAAAAAATCAAATGGTAATACACACACACACACACACAAAAAAAAAAAAAAGACAAAAAAGAAGAACAAAAGTAAAAGAAGGAAATAATACTATGCGTAAATGTTTTAATATTACTTTCACTTTAAAGTTCAAAGAAATATAAAAATACAGTAAACTAATAATCCCAACATTCTTTTGATTAGAATTAGAGCGCTAATTGGTCGTAATATTAAACAAGTAACTATAAATTTCTTTTATCTCAATTTCTACTATAAATTTATACTTGAATTTTTTTAGTCAAATGCATGCTTAATATTTTTCTACAACGACATTTTATATAAGTTTTTACTTTAAAAATTTAGTGTATTTTATATGTTGTATGAAGAAAATACGAATTAATTAATCATAAAAAACTCTTCAAAGGAAAATATATTTAATAATTAAATTTTTTTAACAAAATGTTCGTTTCAGTAAATACAATTTAATATAATGATTGTAGCCTGCAATTTTAAGGCATATGAACAACAATTTCGACAAAATAATACAATATATCTTTGAAAATTATAGTTTGAATAAAAGGTATTTTTAAAATGAAAACATACTTATGTATTTCTACACATTATCCTTAATTATTTTTGCAAACTACGCTTATGTCTTTTAAATTGTTTTTGCACCAAACGTGTCATAATGTCTAAATCGATATGTATCAATATAACAGTTACTACATTCATGTAGTCACCGGATTAAAAGAAAAATCACAAAAGTTGTTAATTTTTACATATATATATTTTTTTAACACTCTTAACCAATTGATAGTTATATTTGGCATGAATGCTGTGCGGCACTTTTCGAGGGTATTTCCCAAATTCTATATCTTCGCGAATTTTAATTGCTTTAAAGCACAATTACTTAGAATTTCGAAGCAATAATCTATTAAAAACATGCAAGGATAAATCTGTTTTCGTTACATTCATTTTCTTCTCAGTTACATAAAAATGATAACATGATTATTTATGCAAATTAAACCTTATAGCCCAAACCGCATATAACTACGATATCGTTTTCATAAAGTTAAAAAAAAAAAAAAAAAAAAAAAAAACTTCTTCATAAAATTTGAAATTAAATATTTTTCTTTTTCTCATGATACGTATGTTATGCTAACGATATATTTTTCAATTTGTTATTTGATATACTACATAATTCTCTTCAATTTGATATAACGTTATTTTCTTTCACGTGCCATTACTAACTTTAGTTAGCCAACGTATTCGACGTGTCACATTACAAATAATTTTGTAAATTTCAAAACAATGTAAATTTAATGAAAATAAATGCATTTATTTTTTGTTTTCTACGTTTGAATATGGAAAATTTGTTCCATCTTATTTTGTATTAATATTTCGAAGCCTAATGCATGTTACTGAAAAATATTTTTAGAGTAATACTTCTACTTGAAATGAATATAACATATTTCCATGACTACTTTTTTTATAAAGCAAATAAGTAAATATTATTTATTTCATAAAAATGTAAATTATTGTAAATTACATGATGATACATAATAAATAATGCATACAACTGCATATTAAATAATATTTAATTATAAAATAAACAACTTAATAATTTTTATTTCATAAAAAAGTAAAATTTTGTAAATTACATAATGCTTTTACATTAAAAGTGCTTAGATAGTAATTGCTTAGTATATATACATGGTACATAAAAAATAATCATATCATAATTTGGTATTCATTGACGAGTTCTCGCAATAAGCATAATTTTTATAATAAAACTTTAAAAAAAAATTAAAAAGTTATAATAAGTATCCACAATTTTAACAATCGTCACCTAGTATATATAAATATCTAAATCAGGAAAAATATTATAATCAAAAAATGTTTTTTCTACCTCCCTTTCACAAATAATCAACAAAAACCCTGTGTAACTGGCACATTCGGGAAACAGTTTTAAATGACGTCAGCATTTAAAAAAATATTTTTAAATGCGATATAAAATCATTATAAATAATAAAAAAAATAATAATAATAATAATAATAATTAATAAGTTTTATTTTTTATTCTTCTATATTCAATAAATCAATTCCTCTTTTTTTTTTTTTTTCACATGAACATGTAAAAGAAAGACGAATAATGGAGGGAAAAAAATATTTTTTCACCGTTTTCTATCTTTTAATTTTAAGTACGAACAAGTGCAAGAAAGAGAGTAAAAAATACAGCTTGGGAGAAAAAAAAATCAGATAATTACCGCCCGAAAAAGGGGAAAATGTTTTTAACCAATAAAAAATGTGCAAAATATAATGATTTATAGAAACCGACTAAAAGTAAATTTTTGCAATTACCTGATGGAAAGCCCCTTTCACAATTAAGTAGTAGTTCGGTAGAAAATAACGAGAGAGAAAAAAATCTTACATAAAATATAAGATTTTTAATGAATAAAAAAAAAAGGGATTTCCTCTTTATTCCAAGCCCGATAAAAAGAAGCGAAAACTTTGTATTAGAATGTAACGATGAAAAAAACTTTTTTTTTTTTTCCGTTATTACTAATCTCGAGTTCTTTGTAGTCTGATGGAACGAATCAGTTCGGATATTTAATTGGCACTTTGAGCATTTCTATAGAAGCATTCAAAAAAATGCATTTTCGAAAGTAACTTATAATTTTGAATAAACTACCGTCAATTTCTTTCCTAATAAGCTAGCGTTGCATAAATTAGTTTGGAGGAGGGGGGGGGGGGCGAAGAAATATACGAAATCTAAATAAGAAAGATGAATAAATTTTGAGCTTTTTTATTTATTTATTTTTTTTTTTTTTAATCTATAAATTATGGATTAAAAAAAGGATTAAATTAAAACTTTCCCTAAATCGTTGGATCATTTTGTAACAGATATTTAAAAAATTAGGATACAACTGCAAAGGAATTGTGGGACAAATTTTTAAACCTTCGTTTTACGGAGAACAGTACATCAATCTATTTTATTGTAAGTATAAAAGTGCAAGCAATGTACAATTAGTGTTAAGCTTTACATATATTTATGTAGATGTGAGAAAAAGTTTTTTTTTTTTTTTTTTTTTTTTTTTTTTTTTTTGGCCAGAAAAACAGAATTTGAGAACTAAATTCCTCACATTTATATATATAAAGAAATTTATTTAATTAAAACTTAAACTGCCAATTTTTACCAAAGGATTTTTAGCTTAAGTTTTAAGAGATGTCTTGATTTAGTCAATTAATTTCCTTTACGATAAAATGGTGCATAATCTTTTTCAAAATTGCAAGTATTCAATCTTTTTAACAACACTCAATAATATGTTAATTAAAGAAATATTTTAAGAACCAGTTTCTGTTATAATAATGTCAATATACTAGATAATAATATTAAGAATAATGTAAATGAATTTTGATAAAGTAATGTATTGAATATCTTTGTTTACCATTTGAAAAAATTTCCCATTTGTAAGCATTTTTAATAAAATATCTACGAGTGAAAATTTACATATCGGTCATTTAACGTAAAAGTAAACGTGTCGGGTGGAGATTTTCAACTTTCTTACATAATCACTTGTTATGCATTAAATTAAAGCTAATTTGATATAGAATATTTATTCAGAGAATATTTTTGTTACGATGACACAATTGTTTACATTTGAGCCCTACCGTTAAAGTAATTTGGAAAATAGCAAAATAATAACGGGGGGGGGGGGGGGATTACTTTAAAATGCCTTCATGTAAGTGCCAGCGTTGGCTTATTGGCATCGGCCGGAAAATAAGCATCACAACTCATATGAAAATCAATCTGTAGTCATCAAAAATGTTCCATCCCCCCCCCCCCCCCGTTTCCTATCGCTTGCAAATAATGAAATATACTTTAAAATTTTGATTATTTTTGGAAAGTTACAAATAGTGTATTTCATAACATATCACGGAATTATCAATATTTTATTTAGTTTTAACTGTTTAAGCGTCTAATTATAAAAATGAAGGAAAAATTTCCTAGAATGTCACACCCACCATAATTTCTGTCACGTAACAATTTTATCTTTCTTTTATTTAAATTTAATAATTGTAACTCATGTTGAACATAACATTATTTTGCTTAACTAAATTTGTTTTATCTATGAAAAATAATCAAATATTTACCACTGTAAAATTCAAAGGGATTATAACAAATACGATGCTAGTGAAAAGTCATGTCAGGAAAATGTCACACCCGTCACAAAATTAAAAATAATAATAATAATTTGAAAAAATTAAATTGAAGAATTGTGATTTTTGTAGATTATTTTCCAGAAAGCTAATGTTTTATGCTAGTTTTTTTTTTAACCCCTTCCTTCTCATTCCCGTGAAAATGACGGGGTGAGTTTTCGCTCTCTATTTCTCGTGCCCGTGATATTTCCGGGCTGGAGTGTTCACGCACTAAAACTCACGCACTAAAATGATTTAAAAACAGACCATTTCTAATACCCGGGAAATTTTTTATTTCCTATTTTACACTCTAGTTGGAAGTAGCAGGCTATTTAAAATGTAATCGGAGATAGAAGTTTTATTTTAAACTGTTAGCACTATCCAATTTTTGTAAATATTTATAATACTTATTTTGTAATCTTAATTCAGTTAGGCTTTTGAATACTCGTGGTTTTGCACTCTATGGTAAAATATATGTTTTGTAATATTGTGTACATTATGTATTCAGAATCACAAAGTGACTTGGATTTTAATTTTAGTATAAATGCATCTGAGAGTGATTCGGAAATAAGTGATATTTATGAAAGTTAGGAAAGCGAATCTGAGAACAGTGTACTATAAGTTTAGTGTTGCATTATACGTAAAATTCTCTTCATAAAATTCCGTTTTCATGTTTAAAATGGAATTTAATGCATTTAATATAATGCATAAGAGAGGCATTCCTCTACATTTGATTCAGGCGTGCCAATCTCTTTATCAAAATACAAATATACTAATTGATGAGGAGGAGGTCCAGACCAAACAGGGAGTTAGACAGGGTTGTGGCCTGTCCCCAACCCTTTTCAACATATATATTAACGACATCATAAGGACATGGAAAGCCTCAGTGGTCATTGGCATTCCGTTAAATATCACAACCAACGTTAATACTTTGCTTTTTGCAGCTGACCAGATAATTCTTCAGACAAATGAAGATGACCTTCAAAGATCCATCTACTTGCTTCACAAAATCAGTCTAAACTATAATATGAAAAAATTTCAATCTCAAAAACGAAGTCTATGGCATTCAAAGGCAAAGAACCAGTTAGAACAAAATTAGTTATAGATAATAAACTTACTGAGCAAACCCAACATTTCACCTATCTAGGTTGTGACATAACCTATGATTATGATCATGACATCCAAAAGAAATTACATAAATTCCAACATCTTTGTGGAACCCTAATCCAAACTTTGAAAAGAAAAACTAGACCTGAAACTCAACTAAAATTTTACAAAGACATGGCAGTCCCCACTCTCCTATATGGTTCTGAGACATGGACTCTGGGCTCCCAGGATTTAAGCAGAATACAAGCTGCCGAGATGAGGTTCTTTAGATCTGTTAAAGGCTGTACAATCCCCGATAGAATTAGAAACGAAGATATACGTAAAGAAATAAACATATTTTGCCTAGAAGATAAAATTAGGGAATACAGACAAGATTGGTTAAACCATATCCGACGTATGCCACGCGGAAGACTACCTAGAGCCGCGTTTTATTACAACCCATAAGGCAGACGAGACCGAGGTAGGCCTAGAAAGCGGTGGTTTGACCAAGAAGCCGGAACAGGCATTCGGCCTAATCCTTGAAGAAGAAGAAGAAGATATTTAAAACACATATCTTTTTTTTTTTTTTTTTTTTATTATTCTACTTACTGGAAAACCAGCATTCAGTCATAATAACCCTGAATATTGGTTTTACTGCAAAATTAAATTTTCTTGATTTCAAGCTAAAAAAAATTCCAAAAATTAAAAAATGAATACATATATCGTTCATACGCTTTATTTTATACAATTTTCTTGAATAAAAAAAAATACGCACTTTTTTACCATTTTCTTGAAAATTACAAGATCGTTAAAGGGTTAAAAAAAGGATTTTTTTTTTTTTTTTTTTTTCTGTCATATTGTAAATCAACAATGAGTAAATACATCAAATGTTTTTCGTTTCACGTAACAGTGCTGAACAAAGGCAATACATAAACGAGTATTTCACGTGATCTGTTCTCGAGATTTCTGAAAGAAAAATCGTATTTTCATATTAAATCGATACCGCTCTACAATTTTGCAACTGATTATATTTTCCATTTCTCTTTACAATGCATGAAATCGTCACGCTAACTTCTAATTTTACTGATAAAGTGCGCTTACTGAAAAGCACATGGTCACATACTGTACATAAGCATCATATCGAGCCATCATTGTCGGTACTTTAAGTTGTGAATGACAAAATAAATAAATAAACAACTTGTAAAAAGCAGCGGCAAAGTTTAAGATCGAGTTAAATATCATTCATTTTAAACTTATTATCGCTATTCTTGTAGGAATAATATAGAATAGATTACTAATCTATTCAAATTTATAATTTAAAATAATATATTATTTGAATTAATTAGCCAAAAAAAAAATCAATGCTATGATAACACAAAATGATCATATTCGGAAAATGATTGCATAAAAAAAGTAAAAGAAAAAAAAATAAATTGAATTAAAAAAAAATATTGAATTTAATAAAAGAAAAAAAATGAATAAAAGAAAAAAAAAAATTGTGGTACTTCCCTTTTTTCACTCCATTTCAGTTATATTCAAAATTACTGGCAAAGCAAGGATACTTACGTAAGGTAAATCTACGAAAATTAAACATTAATCTCAAAGGAAAATTTTTTAATTTTATATACAATTTTAAAACATAATTAATAAAATAAAAAGTAACAATTTTATGGCTTTCAATGTGCGTTTTATTTATTTATTTATTATTATTATTATTATTATTATTATTTTATCTACATTAAAGAAATCGATAACATATTTAAATCGTAACATTTAATTTTATAAAAAGGAGGTGCAACATTAATGTTTAAAACTTTGTTTTAGAAAATTAATATACAAAAACCGATTTAGTATATTAATTTATGATAATAATAAAAAAATTTGCAGTAATCTTAAGCTTAAATTTTAAAAATAATATCTGATCTATTGATATTTTAGCATACATATAAATAAAGTGGCCATAATTATTACTCTGATTATTGGCTTCTATTTTTGATTCGTGTTTTATATTATCTTCCTCTAATATGGCATTTTGTCAATTCTGATCAAAAGGATGAATTCTTTTCCTTGGCCAGACGCCAAACGATATTAGTTTATACAAATGTTTTACCATCTTTCCGAATGAATTTTTATAGTTCACTAAATTAAGAACATCTACATCTTTTTGATAAATATCTATTTTTCAGATATTATGTAATAAATTATATGTATTTTGTAAAAAAAAAATAGATGATAAGAAAAGAAAAAGCCATTTATAATTCTATTGAAATATTTGAAAATTGGCTTTTAATATTATGTGTATGAAGAATATCATATGATTTAAAAGCATCCTTTTTGTATGTATATCATATTGCATCGGAAGACGTGTTTCCAGAAATACTTTTAGCTGAAATAAAAATTCTCGTTGTATCGAATGTGAATCTTTCATGAGATTTGTTTTTGAATATTTTGTGTTTTTCTTGTGTATTTACAACTTTTATAATCCTTATAATCTATAATTTATAATCCATAATTTTGTAAATATAAATATCATGGGCCGACTTCTCTAGTCAATTTCACCGTAAAATGCAAATTTGGAAACGGCAGAAAAAGTAGAATTCATAAGACTCTCATATTTTGGATGTTTGTAACTAACTTAATAGATATAAAGCTAAGTGGTTCTGTTACCTGCAGTTTCAGTTAAAAATGAAAATTTAAACCTTTAACGTGTATGATCTTTTAAATATGAAAGATTGTGTCGTTTAGACAAGCTTCAAGAGAAAACAATTAGAGAAAAATCCGAAATGGTAAGTTTAGACTGAATGACTTTGGGCTAGCTTTGGACTAAAGCCGAGGCTATTTTTAAATATATGAAGTACTTATTAAAATTGCAAGTGAAAAATAACTGCAAATCAGACTTAATTCAGACAAAACTAGAATCGACACTAAAAATATTTTTTTAACCCAATCGCTATGTTCTAGAAATGAAACAGTTGTACTTTAAATGAAAAAATTGGTTTTATCCTAATGTACGGTACCCCGCCAAATAGCAAGCATACAGCAGCGAGTGTACTGATCGCGGCCTATACAAATTTTCATGCATTTACTGTCTCATGCCTCGCGAATTGGAGTATCAAGTGATTTTTTTTTTTTTTTTTTTTTTAATAAGCGAGCAAACAGCAGCAATTAAACTGACCACGGCAGTTCAGATTTTTGCAGGATACTGCTTAATACTGACCTCTGCAATGTTCAGAACGAAAAAAAAAAGTCTAAATTTAAATATTTTTCTTTTAATAATATATTTTAGTACTATTTTTATTATATTGAACGCGACTTTTGTTGGTGCGATCCACGTCAGCTCGTTGGTGTGATTTACATTTAAAAATGGTGTTTGATGATGTTTTTTGTATTTAAAATTCCATTAACGATCAATTTTTTTCAATTTCATTTGTACGTAAAAACGATTGTTAACGTCAACAAACGCCATCCTGGAAAGTAAATCACGCCTCCGAGCCGGCGGGGATCGTGCCAACAAAAGTCGCCAAAAAGTGCCAAGGGGTACCGTACAATAGGATTTCACCGAAAAATTTTAAACCACCCTTGATATTGGTTCAATTGCATTTTTACTCTCGAATAACACACCTTGAGATGAGATGTAACTGGCCTTGACCTCTCAAAATACGATATGTGTTATTATTTTTAGCAAATTAAAAAGTATCTGGGGTCCGCTCGGACCCCAGATCATAGGGCTAAATGTTATATTATTGAAAGTTATTTTCTTCTTTTAGAAATACCCTCATGTTATTCTAATGTTTATAAACTAAAACAGAATCTCCAAATTAAGAAAGAGGGATTTTGTGCCACCTTCTTACCTTTGTATCATTATTTATACCCAGAACTACTTCAATAAAATTCAGTGTCTTGCAAGATTCCTCAATAAAGGTTCTATGAATTTAAAAAATAATTATGTTTTTTGGGCAAAATGTTATGTCATATAAGCATCCGCCATGGAGTTAAGAGAGAAAATCTATATAGGATTTGCGCGTAAACTGAGGATAAATTTAAGACTCTTTGTGGCTCCAGATTAGGCTCTGTACCCATGTGCGATTTTAGGTTGATGCTGAGAACACGCAAGAGGAGGGGGAGAGGAATTACTCGAAAAACTATTTTACATGTTGATGCCTGAATTCAATAAAATAACGTAGATTCGTTAAGAAGCATCCTTGAATCAGTGCTAAACTCGCGAGTCATAAGTTTGAACCACTGTTTTATATGGTATAGGAGAGTGGTATGATAAGACAGTATATAAGCTTTTATATGATATAATATCATATAAAAACTCATATCGTTCCTGTTAAACGTTACATTATTTTACAAAATATTTGTACGCATTCGTGTTAAAATTATTTATATTTTATCGTCATATATCGGTAAAGAATGCGGTAAATTTCACTAGCGTATATATACGCTGGCAACACATAAAGTGTTAAACACGAATACGCAAAATTCTTTTTGAAATGAAGTAATCTTTTACAGGAACGTTAAAAGGTGGAGCTTGTCTTACATAAAAAATGCTTTTTTACGTGACCCACAAGCAATGTGCTTATAACAGATTCTAATTTGTTGGGTCAAAACCAATGAGCTAGAATATAAGGGTGAGGTTAAGGTTGAGGTTAAGTGAGTTTATTGTTGCACCCTAGACTATAAGGACTAGACTATAAAAAAAATAATTCAAACTTTTTATATTCTTTCCTTCTAATTAAATTATCAAATTATTAATAAGCCCCTATAAATTATAAATTCTGTTATATTTTTATTTCTGAAACTTTCATAAGGCTCCAGAACTTTCGTGGGCCCACCAGCGGCCGAGCGGTTCTGCACTCAAAGCTAGCAGATGGGAAGTGCCGTGTTCGATCCCAGGTTGCGCTCATCGATCTAACCTTTCGAAGTTTTCCGTGGTTTTCTCCGAAACTCGCGTAATACGGGCTAAGACCCCTTAGAAAGACCTCCATGGAGGGCATTCTACCGATACGCCTAAGACAGTGGCGTAGTCAATGGACCTGAAAACCTCCAACCAACCAACTAGAACTTTCGTAATTCAGATATTTTATCAATCTACACAGCTTTTAGATAGTCGAATTGCAACCTTCCTTTTTCTCTAAAATATCATAATTTTATTATTATTATTATTATTATTATTATTATTTAAAAAGCGGTTATATCTTTATGCGTATAAAGTTTATTATTTCAATTTATTATATTTATTTCAAAGATTTCTCGAAAAATATTTTCTTTTTCCCGTCAACAAAATAGAAATTCGTCGAAAAGCTTTGAAATAATTTACATAAATTATTTGAATA
Source organism: Salticus scenicus (assembly GCA_963930645.1). Taxonomy (NCBI): domain Eukaryota; kingdom Metazoa; phylum Arthropoda; class Arachnida; order Araneae; family Salticidae; genus Salticus; species Salticus scenicus. The sequence goes on along the minus strand of OZ005649.1, from coordinate 157,221,984 downwards.
GTTGAAATGTTTAAAAATTTATCTTCAATGTTAGTTTTGTAATTAATTTATTCACTAAAACTTGACACATATTATAAATTTACTTACAAAGACTACCGTAAATAATTCGAACTTCTTTAACAAACACGGCGAGTGAGTTAAAATATGTTTGATTTAATTATTTAAACAATTTATTTACTTTAAATATTCTCTTTGCATGTCAAATATTGGTTTGATAATAAGAAAATATCCTCGGATAAAATACCTTTAAGTTATACACTTTTCAGACAACCTTCCTGTCAATTAAATTTAAATGATGTTATAACAGTGATGGTGAAATGACTAAAAATAAATTTATTATATTTTATCCAAACCGAATGGCAACGCTTACATTCATTGTTTACGTTATGTATTTGGCTTGGCGATGGGAAAATTTGTTGACTTTAGTTTAATGCCATTTTTTCCCCACTTTTGTTTTCTTTGTAACTCTGGGGATAATTAGATTTTTAGGCGATAAAAAGAAATAATATATATTCTCGAAAAAATTTCTTTTCCTATCTAGTCAAGTAAAACACTTTGATATAGTTCAGAGATAAAGTAGAGAAAACTTAGTAATGAGGTTTTTAGGCTTAAACGAAATATTTTCACATTAAAATAGTAAACTTTTAATAGTAATTTCGATTGATCGGGCATATATTTATAAACAACCTAACTATACATATATATATATATATATTATAGAATCTAAACCTGGATATGCACATAAAAAATTTTAATTTTGGCAGCGCATGTACATTTGTGTAAATGAAATGCTTTACTAATTCAAAAAAATAAATAAAATAAAATACTTCATCAGAACTTTCTTATTTAAATATATTCTCCGTAGAGAATCAGCTCAAAATTGTTATGACATGCCTCCCTATCAACTTTAAGGGTGACTCCCAGACATTCTCAATAATTCAATTCAACCTAAACCTTTCATTTAAATTCATTTTTCTATGTAGAATTCAGAACATGTTGATAAGGTTTAAACCTGAGCAAAATGAAATTTCGAATACTTGAAATTAGATCTATTTTTTAAAATAACATACCTACCAACTTTTATTCCTTTTGACTATCAGTAATTTTCTATAGAAATTTTCTATAGAAATTTTCTATAGATTATGTTATGTAAAGGTTTTTTTAACTGATTAACCCTTTGTATCCCACCGGACTTTAAAGTCCTATCAAAACAATTCCTCAATATAGCCTAAATTTACTACAGGATTCCATTGGGACTATAGTTTAAGCTTTCCCTATAGTTAAGCTATAGATTAAGCTAAATTTAATAATTTCGCTACTGCTGACGTAGATTCACCTAATTTGAAAATCTGTAACTCCACCAGTGGGCGTTTCTTTCGCAATTTGTATGATATTTATTTTTTAAATATATAACCAATATTCACATTTTTACAATGAAATATACTATGGATACAAATACTTTGATTAGAAAGAATACAATTATAATGTATATCCATTTCTAATATAAATGTGAATGCAGAAAATTTTGTTCTGAAACATTGTAACATGGAGAATAACGCACACAGGCTGACCTTACTGTCAAAAATTCAAAATCATGCGGTCGCGAAAGTGTTAATATGAGATGATTCTCATGCATAAAGAAATATAATAAAAAAGTTTCAAGCTATTTTTTTCAAAAATAAAATAATTTCGGATATAAAGGGTTAAATTAGAAAAAAATTCTGTTAAATAAAAGTGATATGGGAAATGTGTGAAACTTAACAGTTAAAATATAACGAAAATTTATTCGTTTTATTCATTCATTCCTCATTTATTTTCATACTTAATTCATTTTGTAAAAGTGAAAATTTGCATTCAATAGTTTTAATAAAAATTTCGAAAATCACGTAAGTTTATGAAATAAATTGGCTAACAGGCATACATTTTAATTTATACTGGAGCATTGCTAATATTTGCTTTTTTTCACACCACATTTCTTGAGGGGTATTTTTCTTCTCAGTTTACCCTAAGTACTTGATGGAGAAAATTTCCTTATAAATAAAGAGGTGTGAAAAAAGGCCGAGTACTAACTGAGCTCTGGAGTAAATTAAAATGTTTGCATGTCTGAATTTGTAGGTACTTTATATAGGGCTCTTACGAAGTAAAATTTGGATACTGCAACTCATATCTGCCAACACTCTAATTAATATTCCGTAAAATTGTTAGTATACGTCTTTTTTTTTTTTTTTTTTTTTTTTTCATACCAGCCTTTTTCATTTATTTTTTTATTATTATTTTATTATTATTATTTTAAGTCTTTGACTTTCATTTAATCGTAATTCCATTTCGAGAGAATTACTCTAAAAATAAAGTGGTGTGGAAAAAGGGGCGGGTACTAATAGTTTAACGGACCATTAATTAGAATGCTGGCTGGCATGTATGGGAACTTTCATACAGTAGTTTTTTTTTTTTTTTTTTAATAGTTATCAACGGATACCAAGGAATATTTAAGTCAAAAATAACTAATAAAATACTGGTGTTTAAATTTACCTTTGCGAGAACCTTGATTACATAAGCAGTAAAGGTTTAAAAATCTTGTAGCAATACTGGAAAGTTAATTTACATAAAACAAAAAATCTATATACAATAAATAAAAGTTGAATAGAAATTTTGGTTAATGAATTGTAGCAGACATTCCAAAAATAGTTAATTAAAAAAAAAAAAAAAAAACTATTGAAAATTGTTTATAAGGTAACCCTTTGACGTTGAGCGAAGTATGGTTAACTAACTCAGAAAAAATAAATTAATTAATTAAAAAACATTAATTACATCGTACTGTTTGAGAAAACTTCGTCTGCTACTAGCAATAAACAGCCGTGTTGATCGGTAGGAAATGTTTACTTTCGTTCTCAATAGAATGCTCGAAACACCAGTAGCGTCTGCTTAGTGAAAATAAGCTCCGACTACATATATAATGAATAATATAAATCAACCCAATCTTTGCTTTTTAATTCATTTTGCGGAAAAAATTTCCTAAAGTATCGTCGTAAATATTAATTTTTCTATGTACTAAAACTGCACTTGTTAAAAATAGTATTTAGTCGTAAGGACGATTTAATAAAAATATACCATCTGTACAATGTGAAACTTATCATATTCATACAAAATTAAAATTAAATTTTATCATATTAATTCCAATCATTTATGTGTAAATATATTCTTTATTTCATTAAAATATCCCACAGCATGAATATAACTTCTACCCAGTATAGAAAATTGCCAATAGAATAAAACTTCTCGAGAAAATGATTGTGTCTTATATTTCAGAAGACACACACACACACACACACACACACACACACAAAAAAAAAAAAATGTTATCTTCTATACATCTATATGTGTTGACGTTTTTATGCCTTTTCGTCTGATGAAAGAATATCCTAACTAACCGTTTCTGACTTTACAATCATATTACATGATATTTCCAGATAACTGAAAAGAACTTATTTTTATTTAATATTACCTTTTATACTACACTTACAAGATGACCAGAGCCTGATTAAAGGGGAAGTACACATTATCTCCGCTCTCACCGGAATATTTTTACAATTATTTTTTACTTCATGTCATAGAAATTCCACGCTTTGACGAGGAAATATTTTTTATAAAAAATGAACGGTGTAAAACAATCCAATTTACTCGTCGTTATTAGACACCAGAATTCTTTTAAAATAATTTTTAATGAGAATTTTCTGTTTATTATAAGAGGAAAGTATTTGTTAAAAAATAACGGTGTAAGTGTAAATAATGTGTGCTTCGCCCTTAATCAGGCTCTGAAGATGACTGCAAATTTTATCGAACAAAATCATTTTTTGGATATTTTTTTTTATATTTATTGTTAATATAGCTTCTAAAAATTCTTCGTCACACATCGTTTCAGCTAAAATAACTCTATTTAAAAAATAATAATAAAAATAAAAATAAACATTTAGAAAATTACATGGGGTATTTATAATTTATCTTTCCCTGTCTTTCGACAAATTTTACGCATTAAAATACTTCAGAGGTTTCCCAGAATTTATAACTTTTTTTTTCTCTCTCTTTGCAATTATGGCATCACACTCGACATTTGTAAATGCGCTTTTTACTAGAAAAGGAAGAACAAGAAAATGTCACAATTAATTATCCGCAGTTAATTTTTTGTCATAAAGAAGATATTTATTTCTGGCCTTTAACGACGAATGGGAGCCTAAATGCGAAATGAAAGGAATAAAATACAAGTTCTTTTCAAATGCTAAAAAAGATGAGTTACAGGAATCAACATTCCTTAGATAGTAAAATATTAAATCACATTTGTTAGGTAAGAAAAGAGCCTGAAGTTGAAATACAAAAGGCAACTATGCTACCTCATAGTTGCCAACCACTTCGATTTTTGGATGCCGATATGCTTTAATAGAAACTTTTACATTTGTTTAATCACAGAAGACTGCTACAATATCTTATAAAAATTTTCTGTTCAAAAATATCAATATCCAAAAATCGGAATGGTTAGCAGATATGTTATCTTTAAGATACATCATTTCAGAGTTATGACGCTATTAAACATGAAGATTTTTCGCGCAACTTTTGAACCGGTTGTCAATTTCAGCCATATTTGTTGGCTCAGATCGCCTCAACGCCCATTGTAATAAGAATTACGAGTGCTAACAATTTTATCTGGCTAGTCATAAAAATGAATTCTATGAGCAATTATTTCTCCTACAATTAACCAATGAGAAGAAAACTCTGTATACGCACTGAGAAAATAGCGATGTAAAGAACCGCCTTGATACCTTGGCATGTACTGAACACCGTGAAGATCTATTTTTCGGGCGATCTTTGATTCATTATTTGCAACTCTCGTTTGGGTATCAGCCTTCAAAATTTTGAAAGGGAGGGGGGGGGGGCAGGGTTGGCTCGAATGAAAGTTGCACGAAATATTGGTATTTGACCTTTGACGATTTGTCAGTTTTAGTGACTAATCTTTATTGAAAAAGTAAGTAGTAGTTTATAGTTGCCAAAATTTGGAAGGCTATTTCAAGTTTAAACGGATTTGGCTAGCTTTATCGGGATTAATCTACCGATTTCCCTCCACAAATCTTCGTCAAAGAGACTAAAAGAAGCCATTTGCTTTCGTGAATGCAATTGAAATCAGACTTCTGAGCTGTGAGTTTATCATCGAGAGATTGTGAAACAAGCTGTTAATTATTGTTTCTGAACAAGCGATATTCTTGTTCTACGGTATATAAAACGCTGTTTTCGTGAATTTTGTAGAATGAGTTTACTATATTGTTTAGAGAATATTCACCGAATAAAGCGTATTCATCGAAAATAGTTTTCGACTAGAACTGTCTATTTATGAACCGCTTTACATACACGAGTAAATCAATGTGTGCAACATTTTCATAAAAAAAAGGGGCGCCACAGTAGTTTAGTCGATAAAGCGCCGAGTTCTTAATTAGAAAACTGAGGGCTCGATACAGCTGGCCAAAGGTCATCGTGTACATTAATGGCGACTGGTGCACGTAAAATTCGTCATGGCCACAATGTCCTTCATGTTCCCATCTCAAACAAAACCTCTGAAGGTCAATGAAACGGGAGAGCCATTCCTTCTGTGGTGAATCAAATGCGCTTGTTTCCCGACCACCTGACTATCTTTAAGGGTGAATCCTTGGGAAAATGATACAAGACGAGTTGACATACAGCTTATCAGCATGCAGGTCAAATGAAGTTAACTATTGCCTACCCAAGATGGCTGTTCAATAGCAGACAGGACTACCGCAGAAGCCATATTGCATCTACTAAATCATCGGGCAGTACTGTGTTATTTTATTTATTTGGCATTTATATGAAAGCTTTGAGACCAATAGTTACAATGACTTTCGTCTCAAATGATCCATATTACATAATTTTACAATAACATTGCAAAATTTCTCATATAACTGTGTAACATCATTTCTTCTGCGATTACGATTTTGTCTTCATAATTTTCCGGACATGTCATCTCCTCTTATATCGTTCCTTTAAGGGTGAGTTCCAGACCGTCGCCAGTTACCCATAGTGTAAAACTAATGCGATGTAAAACGATCGACCAGCCGCAATATGCAAAGTGAACTGTTTTTTAATAGGTGTACAAATTACTCATGTGGAGTCTATAAAAATAATATATATATATAGGGTTGTTATAATTAATGTTCTCCTATTCAGGACGCTCTAGAGCCGGTTCTATGGCTCCAAACGAAACAAAATTTCACTAGTATATAGTACAAGTGATACGCTCTGCGGAAATCGGTGGAAAAATAGCAATAATTGTTGAAATCTTTGTCAATAGGGGACGCTGCTCCAATTTCTAAGGCGATTTTTGAAGATTTATTCTGTCAATATCGGTCAGTCCAGATGAAAAACACAAAATTTATTTTGATTTTTACAAAAAATCTGCAAAAACCGCCTTAGATTTTGGTGCAGCGATGTATTGCAGTCATGTATTGGTAAAAATTTTAACTTTTTTTTTTTTTTTTTTTTTCGATTTTTTTAGAGCATAGTCTTTCGTCAATAGATGGCTCTGCGTTCTGCAAAATCGAAAAAAAAAAAAAAAAAAAAGTGTTACATTTTTCATCAATAGGTGGCGCTGCGCCAATATCTAAAACGATTTAGAAGGGCGATGATTAGAGGACGCTGTACTCTGCAAAAATCGAAAAAATATATATTAAGTTATAATTTCGTCAATAGGTGACGCTGCGCCAATATCTAAGGCGATTTTTGCAGACTTTTTGTTTAAAACAAAATAAATTTTGTGTGTTTCGTAACCGAAATTGATGTAATAAATCTCAAAAATTCCCTTAGATATTGGAGCAGCGCCACATATTCACGAAATTTTCAAATATATATATATATATATATATTCCGGAGCACAGCACTTGCACTACACGCTAGTGAAGTTCTGTTTCATTTGGAGCCATAGAACTGGCTCTAGAGCTTCTGAATATTGGAACTTTAATTACAATAACCCTATATGTATTTAATGTGACCATTTCCTATAATGCTGATTTCAAAATGAATTCGAAAATAAGTTTTTGAAAGCATACACGTTTTGTTAAATAATCTAATTTTGCTTTCACCTAAGCACACCAAAAACTATATATATTTTTTAAATGCGTGAAAAATTTACATCCTCTTCCCTCTGATGAGAAACAAAAAAAAGAAAAAAAAATTATTCAAATTTTAAACTGAGTCACGATAAGTATTATATACAAATTTAAAATTAATATTTTGTTTTTCCCAGTTAATTACACCTAAAAGTTTAAAGTAGTTTTGTGAAATAGGCGCAGTTAGTTTTTTACTTCTTTAACCCATATCGTACCAAGCATTGAAAAAATATTTTTTCTTTATAAAATCTTAAATATATGTTTCTTTAAGACTATGTATATACACAAAATCAAAAAACTTACCAACCTTTCATTTGCTTAATTGGTACAGGCTGTCCTAAAAATAGGACAATGGTTTAAGACAGTCGGAAATATAAGGAAAACAGACCATCTATATATACATATATATATATATATATATATATATATATAATTGTTTTACCAGTACAAAAGTGCATAATATTACCTCAATAAATTTATACGTCCGTTATTCTTGAACGTAAAACCTTTTTTAAGTAATAATGTGTTGAAAATGTAGTGAATAAATCTTCAAAAATCGTCATTTTAAAAATTAAAAAATATATATTAAACGTTAATTTAAACTAACGACAAAGACACATATGTATTTATTGGACTTTTAAATAATATATCGTCTTTAATTTGAATTAAAATATTCAAAAGAATTTATATAAATACCACATATGCATGGTGACATATTTTTAGGACGATGGCGAAATATGAGTTAAATATAAGTCGGATTCATATTACTGCGAATAAAAAATCATCTGAAGAGTTTTCTTTTGCTTAAATTAAGTTTAAAATTTTATTTTTAGTCAATGTTTTTATTACTGTTAAAAAATATTTTTAGGAAAAAAGTTATAACGGATATTAAAAAATAAAATATACGGATAAATTCATTAAAATCGTATATATTTCATATTTATCTTATCAGAAAAGTCAAATAAAAAGATAAATCTCAAAAATTGTTGAAAATTGTAAAAAAAAAAAAAAAAAAAAAAAAAAAAAAGTCTGTTTCAAAAAAAAATCGAAAACGGAAGCAAATGAAGACATATTACTTCCTTTTAAACTCTAAAGATAACAACGGACGAACTATAATAGATGACAAATAAATGCGGAACTTGTTAAATATGAGCGGATGGCCAGTCTTTTTTTATGCACTAGAATAAAATTTTATAATTTTTTGTCATGATCTTTTTAGTTCCTATTATAGATATAGAAAAGTTAGGTATCCCTCCATATTTCTGACATCGTTGTTTTGTCGTATTTATACATTTCGAGGGTGAGAAATCCTAAAATCTCAAAATCGGTATGGTATACGTCTGTACTATAATCAATTTGTTAATTAACGTGTTAGTTTATTAGTTTGTTTAAACATTATCTCATAAAAAATGATTTTAAAGACCTCGGACCAATTTTAAAATATCACTTATGATACTGGAAGAAACCCTACTAATTTGGAAAATTTTAAATTAAAAACTTTGAAATTTAAGATTTTCATAACATGGGAAAATAGGGCTAAATTTCGTATAAATGTCCATTATGAGTATGAATTTTCATCGTAAAAAGTCCCAGATCAGTTTTAAAACACCACTAATGATACTTTCTTTTTTAAATATTTCGTAAGTTATTCGAAATTCAGGATTTACTTAACATGGGAGAACAAGGTAAAAATTTTGCATTAACATACATTATAAAAATTATTGCATTATAAATAGTACGAAATTGCATGAAAACTAAAATATGAAAGTGCCCTTAATAAAAGTAATCAATAAACTAGGATAAAATAAACGTATCGAAACAGGTAGAAGGTATCCAACTGGGGGGAACGCTCAGTCTGAGAACAAGCCAGTTGATTGGCCAAATACATTTCTCTTAACTTGAACAGAGTGTGCCCCAAATATACGAGGTGAACTGAGTCTACATATACCTACTAATTTTCTATAAATGATCTTGAAAATATATTTTTTTAAAAATATGTTGGCATTGTTACAGTGTAAAGCAAATATTTTATAATATTAAAGGAATTTTCTGTTTTCTTTTTCGGGATTTTTATTTGTTTTACATATAGCCTATATTGCAGGATTATGAATCATGATATATCGCAAGAAGCTTATGAAAGCTAATAGGTTAAGAATTTTCTCAAAAGATATAAAAATATTTTTACAATGTATAAACATTTCTTCCTCAATGTTATCAGATAATTTATTTTCGGCAAACAAGTTTCATGCATTCGTTTGCATAAGAAAGATAAACTGCGAATCAAGAAATATAATTCAATTAAAAGCATAATTTTGTTTTCCAAATATTGACTTAATTATTAATAATGTTTTCCATTGATATTATTTTCTACAATTGCTTTACCAAACCTGTCTCCAATTTAAAAAAAAAATCTACAATAATTTTCAAAATTTGACATATTTAAGGTTTATTATTTAAAAATGATAAATAAATCTTGATAAATAAATATATATAGCAAATAGCTTATTTTTTCTTTAAAAAAAATTACATTGGTAACTCACATATATAAATAATTCTGTATAAAGTTGAATTTTCTTTTTCCCAGTACATAATTTCAACTATACTTTCTTTTCTCTTTAACATTATAACACTGTTTTATTAATGCCCAAAAGTGGCAACATTTTTTTGCTGTCCCATATAAAATAATAACATTTGTTCTCTTTTTCTATTTTTATTTTGAGTTGCAGGTAATTGTCTTCAGCAGATAAAAAATTGTTCTCCTTACTTAGAAAATTTATTCGCTTTCTCTTTGTCATAGAAACCCGATAACGTGATACATTATTTTGCAGAAGAAAAAAAAATGAAGATTTACCGGTCAGATGGGAAAAAAGTACTGCGAGATAAATATACAAAAGTTTTCTAAAGTATTTTTGCGATTTATATATTGTTTAGAAAAACTTATATTAAAAACTAGTTCAAGAAAAATATCTAAAAGTAAGCAGAAATGTTGGTTATTAAGTTAGGTAGAACGTGATGATAGTAAAAAGTGTTTGTTCGTATCTAGTTTTAAATACGAAGGTATAAAAAAAGAATTTTAAATGCTGCAATATAAAGGCATAGTCAGATTTCTGCTTTTATTTGAAAACATGTTTATGTAAAAATTCAAAATATTTTAAAGCACTTCTTTTAATATAATAAATCGTAAGCGTAAATTAGAGTATTTTAACTATGAATCAAAACGTATAAAAAAAGTGTTATAATAAAAAAAAAAAAAGAGGTTAAAACATTTCTTTTATTTCTCTTTTCCATAAAATGGTAGAGAAAGCATTGATTTTTGTGTCAAATTTTTGAAATTGTCTTTTTTCTATATTTACACGTTTTTAGGACCCATGAATTCGGAAATCAAGTTTTAACATCTGTGCTTGTGTCTGTGAGCCTGTTGTCAAGATAATTCAAGAACAAATGTTACCAGGAGTCCAAATTAAGAATTCTAAATATGTATCATATGAGACAGTCGAGCGATTCTGCGCTCAAAGCTGGTAGACGTGAGGTGCCGGGTTCGATACCAGGTCGCGCTCATCGGCCTATCCATTCGGATTTTTTCGAGGTTTTCTCCGAAACTTGCGTAAATACGGGCAATGACCCCTTAAAAAAGCCCACGGAGGGTACTCCTTCTCAGGCCTAGGACCCTAGTGCAGTCAATCGGCCTGAATTCCAACAACAACTACTGTATCATATGGGAATACTATTTAAAACTTCTTGTTAAAATAGAATAGTTCATGTACAGAGACATCCAAGAGAATTCTGATATATTATGTCAATTGACAAAACTTCTAATATGTACAATGTAACAGCTTTCGACCGCATTAAACAAAATAAAATGAAAATTTATGGTTTTATTCATAAAAGCACAAATTTCCTAGTAAAAAATATTAATGAACATTTTATTAAATTCAAATCTTTTGGCCGGGTGTACTACAGCTATTGTAAATAGCTGGTCAAAGCCTTACTAAACTTTGGTTATAAGAAAGAACTGCTTAAAAGAATCGAAAATAAAACTTACAAAAATATTTTTTATAAATAAAATTGTACGATGACTTACAGTGCTATAAATTAAATGAAACTAACTAGAAAGTTTATAAAATTTTTAGGTTATTAGTATCAAAAATCTCCGTGCAATTCTTTCAATACGAAAAAAAAAAAATGAAATAGCTCAGGAACATTAACTTAAATTCATTGAAACGATGAAAATGCATTTAAGTATCTGTAAATTAATGAGTATGAAAATAATAATTATAGTTTTTCCAAAACACAATTAATGTATAACATTTATAAAATTCTTCAATAATGCGATTAAATTTCTTTTTACATAAAATTCTATAAAATTAAACATTAAAAATCTAATCTTACCTTATTTTTTTCAAAGAGGCTGCAGGCAACTAAGCCAAGGAGAAAAACTTTAAATATGCTTGGTAACATAGTCCTTTTTCAAATCACTGAAAAGTAAAAGCAAAATTTAGTATAATGGCAAATGGCAAATATTATGCAAAGGATTAATAACTATTATCCAACAAGTAATTCCCACAAAATATTTCCAGTTTATCATACAGTTCATTAAACATTTGCTCAATCACTCATTAATTGTTAAATTACTCTTTCGACTGAATAAAAATTACTATTTGGTATGCAATTCATGAAAGGGATCAACTATTTTGCACTTTATCAAGCTATTCCTTAGTCAGATTTAGTATAAACGGAGATATGCTTTAATTTATAAAAGAAAACAAATATTAGGTAAAATGATAGTGTAAATAATTTCAAATTCATAAAAAAAATGAAAGAGAAGAAACAAAATCATAGACAATATGACAGTTATGTGAAATAAGATCAATGTTTGACATATGATTAAGTTTCGTTTTTTTTTTTTTTTTTTTTTTTTTTAATTATTTTTTCTTTTTAAATCAATGTGTTAGAAGAAAATTAGAACTGTAATCAGTAGAAAGCGGATCACACTTAAAAAATGCCAAAACATTCATGCAAATATGCACTAAAAGCCACAAAAATATGTTCGAAAACAGAAAATATGTACAGGGTAACCCTGAATTCATGGACCAAACTTTAAGGGTAGATGAAATACATATAAAAAAGCATTTCTTTGTATAGGAATAGGGAGTCGAAAATGAAGAGTGTAGGTGCAAAAACAAGATATGCCCAGGAAAAGAAAATAGCTCTTTACCAACATAATATTACAGAAAGTGCTCAAATATGTACAATATTCGTATTAATACAACCAGTACTTTAAATACATTGATTAGTAACAGCATTATTACTATACATATCTAGATGTAATAATTTGAAAAAAAAAAAAAAAAAAAAAGTTAAAAATTCAACGTTCAAAAGCCACGCCCACATCTGTTAAAAATAACAAAAAATAAAAATAAAAAAATAAAAACAAACGTTTTTAAAGGGTTAAGATGACATTTGTGACCATGGGTTCTTGTGCAATTCTGAATCTTTATGATGGGCTCTATCTTCCATTAAAGTTTGGCCCATGAATTTAGGGATGCCCTGTATATGTATAAAACTATTACCTACTTGAGTTTTAGATATTTAAGTTTTTATTTATATTTTTATTTATATATGTATTCGAAATAATTCTCATTTAAAATGTAATTATATGTTGGTATTTTCATCTATCTTTTGTTTGCTGAGTGTTACAAAGGTATTAAATTATTCAAATTATATATATATATATATATACTAGTAGGCTACGCCCGCTTCGCTGGTTCCTATTTTTAAATGAATCACTATAATTACTGAATTCTCAAAATTGCATTAATTTTAGAGAAACAAAATCTGATTAGGAAAAATGTCGCACCGGGTTCTCACTGCCTTCGGAAAAATTCCCAAAATGCTCTAACTCTTATTTCTATTATTTTCCCCCTTCGCCCCCCCCCCTCCTACTGTCTATCCTAATAATTTTACAAATTCGAAAATATCCTCAATCGATTTGTAGGTATAAAAAACCTCAATGCACCTGTTTTGAACGACCTATCTCTATTTCACTCCCCCCCGCTCCCCCCTCACAATGATTTTAAAAATCCGAAAATATTTGCAATCGATTTGTAGGTATAGAAAACCTCCATGTACCAATTTTGAATGATCTAACTGTATTTTATTTTTTGTGCCCCTCCCCCCATTCCGGACCCTCCTAATAACTTTACACTTTCGAAAATATCCCCGTTCGACTTGCAGGCCTCTAAAGCCTATCTGTACCAATTTTGAACGGCCTAACTGTATTTCTATTTGGTTTTGCCCATAGCCTCCCCCCCCTTACCACCCCTCCTAATAATTTTACAAATTCGAAAATATCCGCAATCGATTCGCAAGTATCGAAAACCTCTATATACCAATTTTGAACGATCTAACTCTATTTTTATTTATTTTGCCCCCCTCCCCCCTTCTCGCCCCTCCTAATTACACTTTAGAAAATATTCCCATTCGACTTGCAGGCCTTTAAAACCTATCTGTACCAATTTTGAACGGCCTAACTGTATTTCTAATTGTTTTTGCCCCGTAGCCCCCCCCCTTGCTGCCCCACATGGGGGCTGAATTTCTAAAATTCCAGAAATTGGTTTTTAGATACTTGCATTAGCTATATTTTAGAGCAAAAATTTCACTTATATCAGTTTTTTTGTTTGAGATATATAGTATTATGTGAAATCACGTTTAACGCATGTGAAATCACGTTTCGCCCCTCCCCCCTCCTTGGGGACCGAATTTCTAAAATTCCACAAATCGATTTTTAGACACTTGCATTAGCTATATTTTAAAGCAAAAATTTTACGGATATCTGTTTTTTTTTTTTTTTTTTTGAGATATGAAGGATTTTGTGAAATCACGTTTTGCCCCCCTCCCCCCTTGGGGGTGTGAATTTTGTAAAATTGCTTCTTAGTAGATGCCTACGTCATAGAAAGAACATTGTCACAAAATTTCATGCTTCTAGGTCCAGGGGTTTGGTATGGGCGATGATGAATCACCCCCTCACTCACTCAGGAAGAACGATTTTATATATATAGATATATTGTATTTTTTATATTTATTTTATTTTATTTTGTTTTTTGCAAATTTTATAAATAAAACCATCATTTTTTTATTCTGTTCAACTAAAAATATGAATACTCATAATAAATATTTAGGAATACTCGATTTTTTAATGGAATTTCATTTTGTTTTAATTTTTCTTGCTATGGTATGCGGAACAGGGTCAATAGACAGTTTCGGAACTTTATTAACTTACAAACTATATTATAAAACGAATATAAAACGGGTAATGTACCGGGTGTCCCATAAGTCTGTAGACATTTTTAAAATTTATAAAAATTGAATGAATTGGTAGATTTGAACGTGATTTGTGAAAAGTTATTCTTATAAAGGAGATTTTTCTTCGTTTGCGAAGAAAAAATTACTCTTGAAATTTTCGTCGATAGAGGGTGCTGTAAGTGAGCAAATCACAAATTTCAATGAAAAAATACATTTATTTCCATGCAAATGTTTACAAGCATGTAAATCTTATTCGACATGTTCACCATCACCACAAATTACACTTTGCAAATGAGTTATAACACTTATAATTACAGTTTCAAACGGCAGATCTTAGTTCAGGTAAAATATCTTCATCGATAACACTTTCTCTACCAAGTCAGCATCGCAATTAAAACTTCATGTATGCACAAGTAGAAAGAAAAAAAGAGAAATAAGCTGTGCTAATCATAAAACGGTGCAATATTTAAGTCTCTCGTTATAACTCTCGTTTCACCTTACGCGTCCATACGGTTATGCGTCCATACGGTTATGCGTCCATACGCGTCCACCAACGAACAATTTAACTTTTTTTTTTTTTTTCTTTTTTTTTTTTCTTTTTTTACCAAAAAGAATCCCCCTTCACGATAATAGCTTTTTTCGAAAACCACGTTCAATTCTGACAATTCCTTCAATTTTTATGAATTTTTAAAATGCCTACAGACTTATGGGCCACCCGGTATATGAAAACGAAAGTCTCCGAGGCTGTAATTTTATAATGACTGAATACAGAAAATAAAAGTGGATTTCTGGAATTGATAGACTTTTTTAGGTTAAATATCATGGAATTTTTCTTTCGTAATAAAGGTAGAACAAACCAGAAGAGGGATACATACAAGGGACAAAAGAGGTGAAAGGTGTGTAAAAGTAAAACTATAGAACTAAAAATAAGAGTTTTTAAGGGGTCATCATAGCCCATATTTACGCAAGTTTCGGAGAAAACCACGGAAAGCTCCAAACGGCCAGGCCGACGAGCGCAATCTGGGTTCGAACCTGGCACATCACGTCTACCAGCTTTGAGCGCATAACCGCTCGGCCGCTTGTGGACCCCCATGGAGGACACTTTCCCTCAGGCCTAGGACACTAGAACAGTCAACCGGCCTCAATCCTTACAACTAACCAAGTACAAGTTTCAAATAGAAAATGGAATCCCCCCTCCCCCTCAGAATTATGTCGAAACACGCATTTAAGGAACTTAAAAAGGGGAGCTTTTATTCATTTATATGGAAAAATACAAAAAGTGCTTAAATATGCAAATGTATATGCAAATATGCAACTGCACATAATCCGTTCTCTAGTAATCGGTGCCATTTTTTACCCAAGAGTCAGGTCAGAACTTATCACTTGAAGTACTTTGCTTAAAATCTACTATAAACATCTATTTGAATTCGGCACCTGATAACTAAAGGCCTAAAGCTGAATGTAATGAATCACTATCAAGCAAAAATTATAATAAAACACATGCAAACATGTGTAATATATGCGCACGTAGTTTTAAAAAGGGTCGAATGATATTGGTTTATATGTGATTTTTTTTTTTTTTTTTTTTTCGCTTTTTTTAATATATTCTATTTATTTATATATTGCAGAAAAAAAAAAAAAAAAAAAAAAAAGCAGTGTGATAAGCGAAAATTTTAAAAAATAAAACTGGCTGTTAACAGCAAAGAATGAAAATGCGGAACATAGAGTACAAAACAAATATTATTTTTCACTCTCAGGCTTTTATAAATATTTAAGACTGCTTCATAAGCATAAAGTTATTTTTCTAAGTAAAAATAACATAACATGATAAAGCATAACTAGGTCAGCAAAGCAGGGACGTACATGAATACGAAAACATTATTTTTACTATTTTCGCATTTGGCTTTTTGAGTCACTGAATTTTTATAAAATAGTAAAAGAAATTATTAAAAATATTCCGTGCACAGGAACATTTTAAACATTTTGATAGTTATGGATAAAACATAAAACTAATACAAATATTTTTCACGTACGAGCAAAATAAATATCTAGATTAACTGTAAATATTTTTATTTATTTTGTGTTTCGATAAAAACATTGTCTATTTGCCAACACGTTTTCTACTTTATGAATAACGCCACGTTGAAGTTAAAGAGAATATAAATCATTTCTTATATTAAACTCTTGTTTACTTTGTTAAAACATATTCTTAAAAAAAAAAAAAAAAAAAAAAAAAAAAGGAAATTATTGGAAATTATTCAATGTACTTATAACATTTTTGCTCTTTATACCATTCTTAATTGCTGAAACACCAAATACTTTTTCCGATTTTTTTTTTCCTTTAATTTTGAAATGCATCTTATTTATTCAACTAAATAAATATGTGTAGTTTTTAAACAAGTGTCTGATAATTAAGACGATTATATATATGAAAAACATTGTGTCAAAAATCAGATCTTTTAGCTAACTTTTCACGTATTTAAATTTTGTTTCATTTAAATTTTTAAGATACATTTTTTAAATGGAATACGCAAAGATTAAATCAATTTTTATTTTTATTCTATGGGCAATTTTTTAATACTTTTTGTTTGTGTGTGTGTGTGTGACAGAGAGAGGGGGGGAGGGGGGGAGTTCGGAAATCCCGTCTTTTATCTGAAACTCCATAGCTATTCAAAATTCTTTCACGTTAATTTTGATCATGCCAGATAGAAAATTCTTTTTTTTTATTAACATTTTATAAATAATCTTTACTTTTCATCCATTGACTATGATCTATGATCTGTAAAAAAAATTATTATCGATAAATCAATGTCGTTATTTTTAACTTCGACTAGTAAAAACTCACTCTAGAAGAATTTTACGAATATGGTTGAAGGATGCGATATGTAAAAATAGAAAATTCTTTTTTTTTATTAACATTTTATAAATAATCTTTACTTTTCATCCATTGACTGTGATCTATGATCTGTAAAAAAAATTATTATCGATAAATCAATGTCGTTATTTTTAACTTCGACTAGTAAAAACTCACTCTAGAAGAATTTTACGAATATGGTTGAAGGATGCGATATGTAAAAATCGAAAAAAAAATATATAGTTTTCAACTTTCGTGAAAAACTATTGATGAAAATTTAAACCGATACATTTTATGAAAATTTAGATTCACTGATAATTAAAATTGCATACACTGAACAATAAAAAGAGGTTTTTGCATATATTTTTACTGTTATAAATAAAGTTACAATCTCCATTTTTGTTTTTATTATTATTATTAAAACTTAAAAATACTCTTTATATTTAATTCTGAACATATTCTGCTGTATTTAAACATTAATTCTAACATTCCTTTTGTATTCCACAATGCAGATAAAGCTTAGAACATTACAACAAGAACATAAAGATGAAAATATCATTATTTAAAGCAGAACTGCCCTCATAATTTAAAATTTATTAACTGTACCATTTTTCTAAATGTTTTGTTGTCGTGTTTCCGAAAACCTGGATTTAGAGCTATTATAAATTATAGAACTATCAGTTTTCTTTTTTCTACGTTGACTCGTTAAAGCTACAAAAAAAAGCATGTTGGCAAAGAAATAAATTTAAACTTTGAAACCATTCAATACACTTCTATATAATTATCATTTAATACAAGCTAATATTATCCTGTTTGTGTTTAATGATACTAAAAACGTTTATTTTTTCTGCTAAAGCATAAAAATTCATAACAATGTTTAAAAGTTATTAGAATTTGGGAACTATTTTTTTTCAACAATCTAATAACAATATATATATAGAGAGAGAGAAATAACGGCAACAAAATGAATATAAATGTCCTTTTTGTAAAGATATTTTTCAGGTTTAAAGTATATTTTTTTATTTCCAATTAGTCTAAATAAGTTTTATTTTTATTATTATTTTTTTTAATATGTCAGTTGGTTGGTTGGTTGGTTGGTTGGGTTTTACTTCGCACTAGTGCTGCGCAGATGGGCAATTGGCGACGGTCTGGGATTCACCCCTAGAGGTGGTCCGAAGACATGCCATCGCAATTTTGATCCTCCACGGAAAGGATGGCTCTCCCGCTTCGGTGACCCCCAGAGGTATAATTTTTGATGGGAACATGGAGGACATAGCGGCCACGACAGATTTTACGTGCACCAGCCACCATTAGTGTACACGACGGTCTTTGGTCGGCTCGAGTACCGAACCCGCAATCTTCCAATTACGAGGCCGGTGCTCTACCGACTGGGCTACCGCTGCCCTTTTAATGTGTCAGACGTAATTTATATATATATATATATATATATATATTCTGAAGTGATTTTTTTCTTTAATATTCTAAAATTTAATCTTTATAGACTCATGTAAGTCTAACATGAATACATACGACAGGAAGTCATTAAATAAGTCAAAAAAAAAAAAAAAAGGAAAAAGTTATATTATGCAGTATGTTTTTCTGCACTGCGAAAAAAATATATACCGCCTTCATTTAGAATGAATAAGTGATCTTTTTCTAAATCCCTAAACTAGAAATATAGATTTCCGAGCTATGCGCATAAGGCACGCCAATAAACTGAATAGACAAAATGATCGAAAATTTCTAGTCTACACATTTCTTGATGGAGAAACAATATTCTGAATTTTTCGTACTGCGAGAAATTCTCGATTGATTTTCTAGAATTTGGTAATATACCAAGATTACAGTTGCTGAAGCTCGCCTATTCCATTCACATTTATTTTCAGAGATTTTTAAATAAATTTACCCTCGATAATATAGGGAATTTTTTTTTTCTTTTTAGTGCTGGGGAAGGTGGCCTAAAGTTATCCTACACTGAGAAAAAATATGTACCGCCTTCATCTAAATCGAATAAGTGGTCGTTTTCTAAATCCCTAAACTAGACATATAGATTTCCGAACTATGCGTATAAGGCACACCAATAAGCTGAATAGACGAAATGATCGATGATTTCTAGTATATTTGTTTTTAGATGGTGGAACAATATTCTGAATTATGAATTCTTTGTATTGCGAGAAATTGTCGCTTGATTTCCTAGAAATGGGTCAGACGTCAAGATTAAAGTTGCTAAAACTCGCCTCTTGTGCTCTCATTTATTTGCAGAGATTTTTAAATAAGTTTGACCTCGATAATATAGACAAACCCTCTAGAATTCTGATAGGTGTTTCTAGAAATCGCTTTCAAAGGGGAGTAGAATTTATAAGGATGACATGGAACTATATTTTCTTGAGCCACAATTTAGATCCTAGATGTCAGTTACAGATTTTTTTCTCATTGTGACTTAATTCATGATTTAACCTTACACATGATCTGCGTGAAACATATCCTGGAACAGTAGTTGTAGTGTTGAGGTTTAAGACCGATTATCCTCCCGAGGTACCTAAACCTGTAGGAAATACCTTGTCGTAGGAACTTTCAAAAGGTTTTTATCCAGTATTCACGCTAATTTACGAGATAAATAAGCGAAACTCCAAACATCTAGGTCAGCTTGGGTTCCAATCATGCATTTCTCGTCTACCATCTTTGAGATGAGAACCTCTCGGCCATTGATAAAGCTCTAGAAACAGTAACACGTTTCCATAGGTAACCATCAAGCTGAAAATGATTCGTTGAGAAATGCATCTTTGCATCACAAAAAATATTTTGAAGCACTAACGTTTAAAAATGAAATATTAGCCTTTGGATGTTAATTCAGTTTGAGTTAGAAAAGCGGAATATCATGTTTTGAGGCAGAAATCAATTTTTTTTTTCTATTGTATATCAATAATCAAACTAATAATTGATTTATTTTTTTTTTTATTTATTTTTTTTTTTTTTTAATACCTTGCCTTGTTTGGAATTTTTTTTTATTAGCAACATAACTTAAAAGAACGTAACTTAGCGATTTTTGTACATCAAATTAAATAATATTTAATAAGTGTAATATAAAATCTTTGACAAAACATTAACTTAGATCATGTATGCTTAGTAATAAATATCAATAAGAAATTGTAGTAATTTATGAATGACACAAGCTTGTTATTTTTTTTCAATTACGTTCTTACTTCGTTTTGTTTCCACGCTTTAATAAATAAAATTAACTGACGATAAAATTTTGTAACAATATTCAACAAAAAAAATTTCAAGCTGTGATAAAATATACTTTAAGTGAATATAAATCTTAATATCAAGACTCTTATTCTCCTTAATTATTTTGCCCTGATAAATACTTTTAAAAGATGTAAAATAGGAAAGAAGGCGTTATTAATTATATTCTGTCATCATATAACTCTCTTTCATAATCCCTGGTTGAAAACAGAAAAGTTTATCAAGGTTCTAAGTAATTCTTAATGATCGAATCACGTCACACAGTTTGGCTGATGTCGTTAATTAAAATATAATGTAGTCCTATGATTAATTAGCGTCTTAAAAATGACATACACACAATTCAATTTTCGCCATCATCTGTAAATGAAAAATGCCGAAACATGCGAGTTAGATCATCTAACGTTTCTTAATTTTGTTTAATTTAGTTGGAAAATGTCCTCTTTACGTCCCGTGACACTAAAACCAAAGCAATGTTCAAATTACTGCATTTAAAATAAAAAGAAACAAATCTGTGATAAGAATTAAGAACTTGCTCAAAAGTAAAGTTCTGAATTTTAATGCGATGTTATTGTTCAACAAAGAATTCGATCCCAAATGAAAACCCCAATGACTAATTTGCGTTAAAGATTTTGTTACACGTCGAGAACTCTTTTATTGTCACTGGGAGCACTTAGTTCATTTATTAAAATTATTAGGATTGTTTTATTTAAGAATAGTGACAAATTATGGCAAATTTTAATTATTATCATTACAATTCTTGTATTCATATAGCTGTCAATTGGTACATTTTATTGATACTAGAAATTTTTAATAAGAATATTTTATAAATTTTGTAGGAAGCTTTCTACTATTAAGTAAGTTGAAAATTTTTTACTCAGAAAAAGTGGTGTATAAAAAAAATCATGCAATTTCGCAGTTATGCGTATATCATTATAAATAGATAAATCATAAAATATGAAAGAAAAGCAAACAACTGACTGATTCGAATTCAATGAATAAAGATGTGTGATATGGTTTTTGATCAATGGTTGCCAACCAAGTGGTCCGTGAACTACTAGTTATCCACGACAAAAGTTTGGTAGTTTGCAGAAAAATCTGTACATTATTTGCAATTTTTATTGCTTTATTAGAAATTGCATTGAAGTGAATTTTATTTGAAGATTTTCTGAATCAGTTACACTCACATCATTAAACTTAAGAATTTGTTGTTTCAGAGAGAAGATTAAGTGATTATTATTATTTTATTATTATTACTTTTATTATTATTATTAAGGTTTTAGCACAAAAACGTGAATTGTAAGTCATCGTTATTGTTTTGAATTTCTGATCTGAATTTGATACTTAGCTAGAATTGTTCAAAATTTGTTAGACTATTTGAATTCTTCAAAGGCTTAAAATGTGCATAATTTTTTTTTTCATTAGATTGTAATGATCAAAGAGCATGAATTAGTAAAAATACACTCTCAGAAATAATATACTCAAATTTGACGATTCAGACATCCTCGGGCTTAATTTCGTTGTTTTTCACAACCATTTCGTCAAGCGATCACGTGATTTTTGAGGAAACGTGAACTCTCTAATATTTGACGAAACTGTTTACTCACAATAGGAAGTGCTAGCTTTCATTACCGCCATATTGGTTTTTTTTTCGACTTTACGTTATAAGGACTTTCTTTTGCCGGCCTGATGGTTCGGTCGGTAGGGCGCTGCCTTCTGGATTCCAAGGTCTCGGTTTCGAATCCCGGAGCAGATATGGATGTTTGTGATGTCCTACGTCTACAAAATATTCTGTGCGCTTGTTTCTGTGAATTTCTGTAAAAATATGGACCAATTGAGACATAAGTCATTGTAACTATAGGTCTCAAAGCTGTCAAATAAATTTCCAAATGACTTTTATTTGTTTGCTCTGTTTCGTTTATATTTTCATTAAATATAATTAGGATTTAATGTCTAAAGCAACGAACTTGCAGGTAATTTTATAATTCTATAATTTGTATTTTATTCTGTATCACGAAACTAGGATGAAAAAATGTATCTTTACTTTTGACGAAATTTGTATGTTCAAACAAGAGACGAAAGTAATTTTCTCAATTTGACGAAATATTTGCTCGGAGTATTTCCCTGGAAACGGTTTCGTGAAAATTAAAGAAAATTTCGGGAAATTTGAGTATCCATTTCTGAGTGTGTAGCAACTTATCCCTGTAGTTAAATCATTTGTCTAAATTTCGTATAATATGGAAGCAATAAAAAGTTGTTTACGTTCTTCAATTGTAGTTAATAACACTGCTCTGCATGAAAATTGCCCCCAAAACCCTATTTGCAAAATCTTATGTAAAATGACCTCTCGAATCCGAATATGACGCCCATTTTGCCCTATCACCCACCGTTTTTTAAGGACGGCCCTCTCTTTTTATCACTTTTCGGTAATTTTATGGCTATAAATTTGATTTTTTCAGAGAAGGTGGGAGGATTATTTTAACTGTTAAATATCCTCTGGGGGGCTACAGAGTTGAAAAATTCTAAAACATGAACATTTGCGGAGGAAAATTTAGTGGGAATTTGCCACTGAAATTGTGTATTACATTTCTTATATTTTTTAAAAATCTATTATTAATGTTATTTATTAAACATTATATATTTTTTTTGCATTTAAGTGTTAAATTAATTCTTTTTCAATCTCCAAATCAAATTCATGGCCATAAAATTACTGAACAGTGATAAAAATTGGGAGAGGGAGTGGTGTCCCGAGAAAATAGTGGGTGACTGGGCAAAATGGGTGTCATATTCGGATTCAGGAGGTCATTTTACATAAGAATCAGCAAAAATAGTATCAGGGCTCTTTTTATATGTAATGGTTTATATTGAATGAGATATCACATTTATAAAATATGTATTCTCGGATATCATTTTAGAAACGTATTTACAAATCTTAATCAATTACAATAGTGGTACGCAGAATTTTAAAATGTGAATTTAGTGATCTGCCGGATTTTAAATTCTGTAATTACTGGTCCTTAAAGGTGAAAATGTCAGCGGCCGTATATTTAGAATATGAGTATTTCTTTTTGAATACAAGAATACAACAAAATATTATTATTATTACTTTTTTTTTTTAAGCACAATATTTAAATATGCAAATTGCATTGTACTGCAGCTTTGAGCTTAGTACAAGGCTTTCAATAAAAATTTCAGATTCATGACCATTTTCCACTCCTAGATTTCGAAAAATTTACACATTATTAGGATTTTCGGAACAAATTTCACTATCCTCTAAAATACTTCAAAAATGCATCCACTCTCTACCCAGAATCTGATTTTTAACATTTAATTTAAAAAAAAAAAATGGTCAGAAAATGAAATTTTTTTAATCTTAATCTCAAAGCAAATGAGACGAAATGCCAGTGTAAATTACCTTATTTTGACGTAATATAATAAAATATTTGTTTTAAAAATAATAATACATGTCTACGTAGAAAAAAAAGGGCATTTTCGTGACAAACGTACAACATCCAGAATTTTAATCAGGCTTTATCTGTGACTGAGAAGTTCTGCTTTTGAAGCTTCTAGATGGGAATGGCTAGATTTGATCCTAAGTCCCGTTCTTCGACCAAGTTGTTTGGAGTTTTCCATGTTTTTCTCCAAATTCATATAAATATGTTCTAGAACCTCTTAAAAAAAAACCAAGGAGGATGGCCAACTCGAACTTAGGACTCATTTTTAGTCAATAGGTCATAACCCTACAACAACACCAGAATTTTAAATCTAGACTTTATAATGAAAGTCTACTACAGTTTTATATTTTCTAATCTTCTAAAGATTTAACGTTTTTACCTTTGAAAAGAGCATTACATTTACGAAATTCGAATGAAAGTCTGTACTTTATCTGAAATAAGTTTCAGTGGTTTTCTATAATCTTAAATAAATCACACTTTCTTTGACATTTTTTATATTACTGCAGCGATATCAAAGACAGAAAAAGAGCTTCATTTTTCCGACCCCCAGTTTTTCCTACTGGTTTTGTAGTTTACAGTTAATAACAGTATAAATTAGTTACAAGTATATCAATAATAATATGAATTTGTATAATGTGTATATCATATAAAAACAGATGTATCTGAAGCGACACAGTTATCAACAAAGTTGTCAAATACAAAACTGCATGAGGTTCATAGGAATGGAAGCGCTTCTAATATTGTGTTTGTTCAGATTCAGAATTTATAAATCAATATAACTAGTTTTTAAAATTATTTCAATTGTATTATGTTATTCACTTGAAATTAGTAACGGCATCTAACTAAAGATAATACCGATATATCGTATTACAGTATAAGAGGAATATTAGAAAAACATTGGTATATATTACAAAGGTAAGGCGAAACAACTGTCAAAAAAAAAAAAAAAAGAAGAAGAAGAAGAAGTTAACATCATAATAAGCACCTAAAAACAGTAATATTTTATTATTTAAGAGGGTTTTAGGCAAAAGAATTATATTAGTCTTATATTATCCCCAAGTTCGTGTTTGCATACTGATCTAAAACTCGTTCAAATGAAAATCAACAAATTCTATATTCAGAATGCTTGACATGAATTATAAACATATATAGGGGAACCTTTTTAAAAGAGACACCAATTTTTCTCACCATGAAAAATTGGTCTTTTAGAGAAGCAGACTTTCAATAGAAGTTGTTAAGGAAATCATAATTCAGGCAATAAGTTTTATAAAGTAAATGTTTTTAAGTATTCAGCTTGTATTATTTGTCTATATTCAATTTTGTGCTGCTCTTTAATATTATTTTATTTGAATATTAAAAGCTTTTCAGCAATAATTTTGTTAGCGAGTGATTTGTTTGTAAAACTGTCTAACTTAGTATCATTTCTGTGGTGAAAAAAAAAAAAAAAAAAAACTCCGTAATCTAGTAATTTCCTCTATAATTTTCTGGAAATAAGTTTAACTTTAAATTTTTAATCTTATCTACTTTTAACAGTTTTATTTTGAAATTCAAATCTGTGTTACGCCCATATAAGGCATTGCATTTAAATAGATAAATAGTGTTATGACACAAAATTTGCCTTTCCAAGCTTGAATTTCACCGCTAAGTATACACATTCAAAAATGTCAAGTCTTATTCACTTTTTATTTTTATGCTAGGTACCCATTAAATTCCATTTTCTTCTTTTTAACTACCAAACTGCTGCAGCTATAGTCGTAATTCTGATGTTTCAGAATAGTAAAATGGCTATGTGCTGCAAGAAAAGACCGTTCACAGCGCCACCTAGTAGAAACATCTAAATTAGCGTTTCTATCTCGAAAACGGTCAAACAGAGCAGCAGAAAAGCGAATTACAAAGTTGTAGAGCATCATCAACTTAGTATGAAAAGGCCCTTTGTAGGCAGGAATGCTAAGACCAAAAGGGTTAAAATGTTCAGTTCGTGATTTTCGAAACTGCGACGTCACGAAAATTTTATCCTTCAAACGAAAAACGAACCAGATGTGCATTTCAGATGACGGAGAAAAAATAAAGGTATCATGTCATACATAGTTGCCTTTTTTTCTTTCTAAGATCGTTTTGACGCGTAACAGTGTAGAAATCATGAAAAAACAAATACTCTTCTTATACGTTCTTTCCTTATTTGTGTTCACAAGGTGTTTTTTTTTCGTATGAAACCATTAATGGTCTATAAATTTAATTTACTCTTTCCGCTGTGTCGTCTCGTTTTCGAGATAGGAACGTTAACTCCGTTATTTTTCACCGGATGGTGCTTTAAGCAATCTCATCTAATAATGCATAGCTACTTTACTATACCCAGACACTATTTTTATTACTTTTGTGACTATAGCTGCAGCCGTTCGGCACTTAAAAGTCAGAAACAGACTCTAGTAACGCCCTGCGTATAACGTACATATGAAAGACTTAATATAAATTCACAAAAGTATAGAAATTAGTCAGCAATTTGAAAAGATTTTCAGTATTTACATCCAGATATTAATTTGTGGTGTTTCAGTGTAGTAAAATGGCTATGTGCTACAAGAGAAGATCGTTGTTTAAAGCGCCACATAGTAGAAAACGGCTAAGTTATCTTTTCTATCCGAAAACAGTCAAACCTAGCAGCAGAAAAAGGGAATTATAAAGTTGTAGAGCATCATCAACGTTGTATAAAGGCACTTTGTGGGAAGGAATGCTAAGATCAAAAGGCTTAAAACGCTCAGTTCACGATTTTCGAAACTGCGACGTCGTGAAACTTGAAAGAAAATATTTTCCTTCAAACGAAAAATCATTCAGGTGTGCATTTCAGATGACGGAGAGAAAATAAAGCTATCATGTCATACGTATTTGCTTTTTCTTCTTTCTCAGATCGTTTTGACGCGTCACAATGTACAAAATCGCGAACAAACAAATGCGCTTCTTATGCGTTCTTTTCTTATTATTTGTGTTTGCAATGTGTCTGAACAGGGGACAGTCCCCGCTCATCGCTCTTGAAGCGATGTTGAGCGCTTCAGTGTCTCGGGCAACAAGTGTCCGAGACAGAGGGAACTGCTCCGAACGTTTATTGAGAATTCAACAAGCGTTTACAAAATTCGCCAGGCAATGAGCCTCAACCGACAGAGGGCGATAATTTATTTATAGCAGGTGTGCCGGGATTAAACACCACGCGACAGAGGGCACAAGGAGGAATAAATAGTTTTTTTTTTTTTTTTTTTTTTTTTTTTTTGTTCAATCAATGATCAATCAATCAATCTACAAATTTAATTCGCTTTTTCCCTATGTCGTCCTGATTCCGAAGTAGAAACGCTAATTCCGGTGTGTTGCACCAGGTGGCGCTTTAAGCGGTCACATCTAGTAGCTCATAGCTACTTTATTAAACCCAGGTACTACTTTTATAACTTTTGTGACTATAACTGCAGTCGTTCGGCACTTAAAAGGGAGAAACGGACTCTAGTAGCACTTTGTGCATACAACATTTATAGGAAAGACTTACTATAAATTCACAAAAGGATAGGAATTAGCCAGCTATTTGTAAGGATTTTCAGTATTTACATCTAGATGTTAATCTCAATTACATAATTGACAGTACAAAGTTCAAATTAAGAGAAGAAAAGTAAAATGACCTGCTCTTGAAAAATGCGTTGTTTTAAAGGTGTGTACAATTATACATGGTTGACTTGGAAAATCGACCTTTAATAGATGTGGCCCTTGAATAGAAGTAGCATAATTGCCAACATCCTAATTATGAGCCGGAAGATTTCTTAGTACACGCCCCTTTTACCACACCAGTATATTTTTTGAAGGTTTTTCTTCTTATTTAATCGTATTTAAATTTGGAGAAAATTACTTTAAAAATTGGTGTGGAAAAAAGGGGGCGTGTACTAAAAATCTTCCGGTTCATAATTAGGGTGTTGGCAAGTATGAAGTAGACTCTTGGAGAGATTTCTCTGGGCTTCAGTTTAATAAAATAAAGTTGTGTATATTGCAACAATATTAACCCTTTATCGATCCAATTTAATTTCAATTCTCTGGTCAGTGTTGGACTTTTTTATTCAATATCCGCCACTAAATTTTAACTGTAACGGTTGGCTAGTCAATTCGTAGGTTATTCGTCCCTTATGTATATCAAATATCACTCTTCAAAATTATTGGTGTGAGTTAAATAAAAATGTCACTAAATTTGACAGCAATCTTTAGAGCGTTAGGGCCAGCAAAGGGTTAAATCATTATGAATTAAATAAAAGTTATCTAAGTAAGACTTCTTAAATAAGATCGAAATTAAAGTAAAAGAATTTTTCCTCCCAAGAGTATATTCTCAGATTGGACATTAGAAGATTGCAAGTACCCATAAAGTAGGAAAACCTATTTAAAAAAAGCGAACAAGCTTCTAAACCATCTCTAAAATACACATCGGGATTCGAAATTAACAGCAAAATCGAGAGTTGAATCGATCCAGAGGAGCAGGACAGGTGTGTTTGTATGTTTGTGGAGTAATGAGACTGAGGAAATAAATAATGCATCCATTCCACTTCCGACACTGTATCGACCCCTTTACGAATGCAAAAGGCGTTTCTTGAGATTCGTAACCTTGTTACAGAAACAGGGATAGTGAAAGATAGAAATAAAGTTCGATTAAATTCTGGTAGGAGAGTAAAGTTTTACCGTGGCGATTCACCTGCATTCTGAGATTAAATACAGTTGTAAATCTCGGAAAGGTTTGGAAGAGATTTTACGGGGGAATGTTTTTAAAAATCTATTTATGCAAAACCTGGAATTTTGTACTTAGAATTTTAAATGACTTTATTGTTTGCTATTAAATCAGATATTTTCTCAGTATAGTAAATTTTATGTTTTAAATTCGCCTATTTAATATCAAAAAAATTTCTGTTGCAAATTGAAACTTGGTTTATATTCCAATACTAAGTTGAAATAAGTACATTTTTTATTCATCTGTGGCGTTGCTCTACGTTTCTAAACTGGAATATTAAATTTTATTATTTTCATTTTCCGTTCTTCATACTACTAAGTTAAAGATAGAATTTTAATCATAAAAATTGGTTCCATCTAAAGTCATTTACAAAGAAAAACAAAGCCTTTAAATTCCAACATATAAATTAAAAAATCATTAGGATTTCTTTTTCTTTCCTCTCTTTTTTTTTATTTTTTTTTATTTTATTTTATTATTTTTTTTATTCTAAAATGTAGTGGCTATTTGCGATAAAATAACGAGTCAACTCGTCATTGATTTTTCTTGCCATGCCATACAATGACGAGCTTGTCTTGTTATTCGTTTTACATGCCATACCATACAATGGCAAGTTTAGATCGTCTGTGTGCGGTACACAAACTGTAAATATCACGGATCCTTATCACATATTATTTTTAAATAATAATTAAATAATTATTTTATCCACAAATATTCATGATTAAACCGTACCATAAGGGTACGATTAAGGGTTAATGTTAAAATGTTACATAAATGCACATTTCAAATAAACTCATGTCCATAAATTAAGGATAATGCTAGCTGAGGCAAATAAAGGTTCAGAAGCAAAACAAACATGACTTATTCATAAAGTCCATTTATTAAACAAAAGATCAAGAACAAAAAAAGGTGGTTTATGTAGGATACCATTTATAAAAACTACGATTTTTGCTCCCTGAAGCAATTACAAAAAATATCTCCCTTACAAAAACTTAACATTACATGGTTGGTATGATGGTTAATAGATAGTATGTCTTTCAGATGATGAAATACAGTCCTTACAACGCCCAGGAATGTTGAGTATTAAATTATTGATCTGATCTTGGGGAAGATTACTCTATTCAGTAAGCAATGCTCTCCGAAGTTCAGGTATACATGTAGGAGGTGGTTGACGGACTACAACTCGTCGTAAAAGCATGTCCTACACATGCTCTATCGGATTCTAGTCAGGTGAGAATGGTGGCCATTCCATGCGGGTGATAGCTTCAGATTGTAGGCATCCGTTTACAATGTTTGCACGGTGAGGACACGCATTGTCATCCATAAACACAAATTCTGGGCTCATGGCACCCCTAAACAAACGAACATGTTGCTCCCGAATGATGTCCCGATAAATCTGGCCTATCATTCTTCCGATTTGAACATGCAGATCTGTTCTGGTGCCCAATATGACCTCCCCCCCCCCCAAACGAGCACTCCTGCCCCACAGTAACGCGTTCAATGATGTTGTTTTGGTGGTAACGGCTGCCTGACGTTCTACATATGAAAGTCTGGCGTGAATCGCACTGCAAGCTAAACCTGGACTCATCGGAAAACATCACACAAGCTCACTGTGCCGCTGTCGACATTACATGTTCTCTACTCCAAGTTAACCGCTGGCACAGTGCATTGCCGTGAGTGGAACACATCTAACAGGCCTGCGAGGATATAGACCAATATCTCCCAAACGTCTATACACGATTTGTCTTGAAACTGTGGCAATCGTGGCTGCAGACAGCTGACGAGACAAGTCTGATGCTGTGCTTTATCTGCTTATTTTGGCAGTTACTGCCAAATACCGGTGGTCATTCGGCATTGTAACTCGGGGCCGACCAGTACTGTAACGTCGACTGGTATTTCCATCATTTTGGAATCGTTGCCAAAGCCTAGAGATGACACTCTGGGCGATTCTAAGTTCCCCCGATACTTCTATCTGAGTACGCCCACATTCTAGTCGGTCGATAATTCTACCACGTAAAAAATTATCTGCATGCGTCCTCTGTGTCATAACCATTTGGTTGTGGCTCTGAGCGGCACACAGAACGCTTGTGAACAATTTTCCTTCTTTGCTCCCATTCCTTATCTACCCCCTTCTTACACTTTCGTCATTGTAACATCATATCGCCGTCATCTGATGGCTTCTTATAATTTGCATATTATTCTTCAAGATGTGTGTGATATTTCTACAGGTGAAATTTTTGCATTAAAGTTCGATTTCAGTGTGAATCTGAATTATCCTTAATTTATGGACATGAGTGTAGAAAAAATATGTTATAAAAAACCTTTATCACTTTCAATATATGCCATATAGCTACAGTTAGTTCACAAAACAAGAATTTTTTTCACTAACTCCTAAAGATGGACTTTTGTCTTACAAGGTTTACTATTTATAAAATAAATATAAATGTTACCTCATTATGTAATTAAAATTCACTCAAAAGAAAGTCATTTTGCCAATCAAAAAGAATGTGATTTTTGTCACTATAACGATAAAACTTTATGAATTTATTTATTTATTTTTTATTATTAATATAACTAGTTGGCATAGGTGGACTCTGCTCAGTTCCCCAACATATTTATGTTCTCATAACATATTTATGCTCTCAAAGCTTAGCACAGGGACAGAATGAAATCCCCGCCTAATAGGCTATCCACCGTTCACTTCGATATATTTATCTTATTCTGATCTATTAATTTATTTATTTAATTTATGTATTATTTTATTATTTTGTTTAGTTTTCATGCTACTATTTCCAATGCAACAATCCTCAAAATTCCTATTTATATGAAAATTTTTCAATATGTTGATAAAATCTTAAATTACGAATAACATACGAAATTTTTTTATTAAAATATGTGTAGTCAATCATGTTAAAA
Organism: Salticus scenicus; assembly: GCA_963930645.1. Lineage (NCBI taxonomy): Eukaryota > Metazoa > Arthropoda > Arachnida > Araneae > Salticidae > Salticus > Salticus scenicus. The sequence continues at coordinate 157,190,313 of OZ005649.1, read as the reverse complement.
CAAGTATCATAAATGTTATTTTGAAGTTGTCTGATATATTTATGATCCTTAAAATGCACGTTTATGCTCAGTTTTGTTCTATTTGCCATGTTAAGTAAACCGTAAATTCCAAATAACTTACGAATTTTTTTAATTGGAAAATTCCTAGTCTATGTTATTCATGCCCTTGTCCTAAATAATATTTCAAAAGTGGTCTGACATCTTTTCAATGAAAATATCCCTCAAGATTGACGTTTATGTGAAATTTCGCCCTCTTCTGCCATGTTAAGAAATTCGTAAATATGCAATAACTTACGAAATGTTTACATTGGAAATTTTATGGTCAATAATTTTCATGCCAGTATCTTAAATAATATTTCAAAAGTGGCCTGACATCTTCACGATGAAAATATTCCTCAAAATTGACGTTTATGTGAAATTTTGCCCTATTCTGCCATGCTAAGAAATTCGTAAATTCCAAATAACTTGCGAAACTCTCAAAGTATCATGTTTAAAGTTATTATGTTCATTCAGACATCAAAACTGATATTTTAAAACTTGTCTGAGATTTTTATAGTAAAAATTTTCCATTTAATGCACGCTTAAGTAAAATTTTGTCCTATCACCCATATTAAGAAAATCGTAAATTTCTAATAACTTACGAAATTTTTTAATTCGGATGCTGCAAATGAATAGGGTTCTTGCCAGTGTCGAAAGTAATATTTTAAAACTAATCTGACTTCTCTGTGACTATTGGTTCTTGAGATATCGTGTACGCAGACTGACATACTAACACACTAACAAACTAACAGACACCCTACAGACGGACACCATACAAATTTTGTCATTTTCGGATATTTCACACCTGAAAACGTGTAAAAAAGTAAGAAAACCGAGTTCGAAAATTTGTACGATTACCCAAGTTCCCCATAACTATAGTATGATGGGGAACTAATACAAATTTTGTCATTTTCGGATTCCTCACACCTGAAAACATATAAAAAAGTCAAATACCGAGGTCGAAATTTTCCACGATTACCTAAGTTCCCCATACCTATCGTATGATGGGGAACTAATACTTAAGTTCCCCATACCTATAGTATGATGGGGAACTAAAAAGTTACATCATTATATAATTAAAGTTTACTCAAAAGAAAGTCCTTTTACCAATCAAAAGAAGTTTCGTTATTTTGTGATTTTTGTCAATATAACGATAAAACTTTATGAGTTTATTTATTTATTTATTTATTTATTTATTCATTGCAGTCGAAGATAAGAAAATAAGTAAGTTTCGGATTATCATGATATGTTAATTTAAAGAAAAATTTCCAATCGTGGATATTTGACATATTTTGTAAAATTTAAACAATTGAAAAAAGATTCGAATAAACATTGATTCCCTTGGTCCATAAATAGATAGTACGATTTCAAATTAACTTTATATAAAAGAATTAGATCAATCCAATAGAGTGTCTCTTGTTTAAGTGTATAAATTGCGAAGAAAATCGAGATTGAGGATTGAATGAATAATACATCCAATTGAGTGTCGACAGTGCATAATCTCCTCGCGAATGCAAAAGGAGGTCTTTTTGATTTGTTGTGTTGTTGCCATTATTCGTTATTATTATTCCTTGCTGCTTTTTCATGTTGCCTCATTTTTATAATTACAATAAATTAGCATATGCGTCACCCTGTTTAAAACAAATCCATTAACCCAATCACATTAAATTTAAATACCGCACAAGTTGCTGTGCAATGAGATTTAAATATCCTACCAGCTATTATTTCTATTTTCTTCCGGCGAATTGTTAAATCCACCTTTTTTTCATACCATTTTTTTAAAACATTATTTTGAGTTGAGAGAACTCCCGAATCGTCTGCTACTAGCTGTAAACAACCGTTTCGATTGGTAGGAAATTTTCGCTTTTGTTTTCACTGAAAACTAGAAGTACCAGCAGAAACTGCCAGTAAAAATAAGCTCCGCCTGCAAATATCATGAATACTGTAACCATAGCTGCTAACAAATAGCTTCTAATTAATATTCCGTAGTATTGTTAGTACACGCCTATTTTTTCCCACCAGTCTTTTTTCAGAGTATTTTTCTTCTTATATATATTTAAAAATCCCATACTTTTCTGAATATTTCAGTGAAAACCGCATAGAGCTACAGTCAGTACCTATTATTATTTTTTTTTTTTTTTTTTTTTCTGTGACTTTTGGATCACCCGGATTTTTTACTTTCCGAACACTATAGTGAGGAAAGTATTGTAATCATGTCAAAAATCCGAATTTGAGATTTGATGTTTCTATACGTTTCGAGGTCCCCTGAGTCCGTTTTCACTATTTTCACAATGATGTATGTATGTGTGTGTATGTCTGTGAGTGAACACTCTAGCGTCTAAACGCTTTGCTCTAATAAGCTGAAAGTTGGTACTTATATTGTAAGTCACCATAGTACGAACCCTATTGATTTTGGTGAATCTAGCACTTATAGTTTTTTTACAGGGACACCAGGAAAAATACTTTATCATTATGGCCTATGGGCAAAATTTTTAAAAGTGCGATAGCGTCTAAACGCTTTATTAATCTGAGTAAAAAATTTGTACACATGTTATAGGTCACATTTGCACGAACTGTATAGATTTTGGTGAATTTAGCACTTACAGTTTTTTTACAGGGGCACAAAGAAAAACTCTTTATCATTATGGCATACGGGGACAAATTTTTAAAAGTGTGATAGCGTCTAAACGCTTTATTAATCTGAGCAAAAAAAATTTTACACATGTTATAGGTCACATTTGGACCAACTGTATAGATTTTGGTGAATTTAGCACTTACAGTTTTTTTACAGGGACACAAAGAAAAATTCTTTATCATTATGGCCTATGGGACCAAATTTTTTAAAGTGCGATAGCATCTAAACGCCTTATTCAATTGAGCTGAAAATTTATATGAATATTATAAATCACTGTTGCACTAACTATAAGCATTTTGGTGAATCTAGCACTTATAGGTTTTTACAGGGACACGACGAAAAATTCTTTATCATTATGATCTATGGTCTCAAAATTCAGTAGCGTTAAATAAAACATCGTCTAATATATGGAGAAAAATACTCAAACACTCTATTATGGTTTTCTCTCTTTTGTTTGTTTAACAACTCCTCTTTCTTTACTTTATCTGCAAAACTGTTAATTATTCAATGTTCGGAAAGTCGAGTGGAGTCACTCCAGATTTTTTTTTTTTTTTTTTTTTTTTTTTTTTTTTTCACAACAAGACTGCACTTGAAGCAGACATCATAACATTTTAATTTGTTACTGTTCTGGAAGGTCAGAGTTCCCAGATCTGGCGGAATTTTTATTCAATGTTCACCAATAACTTTGAAAAGTGATATTTGATAAATAAAATAGACGATCAATCTTCGAAGTGATTAGGCAAACGTTAAAATTAAAAATTATTGGTGATTATTGAATAAAAAATCCACCAGATCTGGGAACACTGTGGAAGGCTATTTTCTTTTTATATTTAATCGTAATTACATACAGTCGGCAGCAAAATTATTGAAGCGCTAGCTATAATTCCTATTTGAAAGATGTGCACCTAATATTGTTTTGTTAAGTAAATATTTGTTGAATCATAACCTTAGTCTTATGCTGCTTATAAAATAGTAAGTTGATGATAAAAATTAGCGATCAAACTTTAAAAAATATATATGAAAAATGTGGATGTGTGTTTTAATAATTTTGTTGCTGACTGTACTAAATAAAATTTCACTACAAATAAAGGAGTGTGGAAAAAGGGCGGGTACTAATAGTGCTTTGAAATAAATTAAAATGTTGGCATGTCAGCTGAAGGAGGATGTTATTTGGGTGTCAAGGACTTGGCAAAAAACCTTAGGCCATACGACCAATATTTAAGCTGTCAACCTGATTTTAGCTGTATGTCAACCTGATCCATAGGAAAACTGTTAAACGGAATATGACTCAAGGTGCAGGTGACAAGAGATGGGAGATTCTGGGAGATGAGAAAGCAATTCCCGGTTTTCCAAGAAAGACTGCTGCGGCTCTTTTTAGAGGGTTAACTGGACATGATTGTTTACAGAGCCACATTTGAATTATTGTAATGTATTGTTTCAGTGTGAGAACATTGTTAAGAAGTATTGGAGAGCCCGTGAACTGATGGCTTAAGCGCTAATGTTCGCATTTGTAAAATAAATAAATAAAATAAATAATTTAAGCTTTTACCTGTTTTCCTGAAAACCTAACTGGCTGGCTGATTAATTGTTAAGAAACAGCAGAAATTTGTTTAGGTGAGAAATAAAAATTCAACAGAACTCTGATAGGCTGACCTTTTTAAAATTAATATCTCTCATGCGCAAAGTAACCTTTAACTTAAATCACAAAGTGCACATCATTAATTTCAGACATCTACTTTCATCTACTGTGATTTAGGGTGTGATTCAGTAATGCTATTGCGATTTTGAAATGTGAGAAATTCGATATTTTTGGTAAAATATTTATTATTTATCAACATTTTATTAAAATAAGAATTTAAATTTTCACATTGAAAAATAGCCACAAAATAATAAATAGTGTAATAAAATTACTTTTAGAAAGAGGTAAATCAACTGGGGACTCTTAACGTTCAAGGATCTAAGGGCCAGGCATTGTTGGTATAGGTGAAAATTAAACTTATTTATTCCAAGGTTATGAGTGTTTGCATACCAACGGAAGGAAATTTAAAAACCTTCCAAAATAATGAATTAATAAAACTGGATTTGTTAATGTTGGAATCAAATTTTAACACACCATAAATTCCCAATTAAAAAATTAAATTTTTGTAGATTATTATAAAACAAATTAAATGATAATAATATTTTCACCATACTAATAGAGTTTATAGACACATTTTTTTTATATATATATATATATATATATATATCCATATAACCTAATTGTAGATTTGAAAAAAAATATATATATATACGTTATGATATATGTGCAAAATAAATACGCTACTTCATTAAATAAAATTTCTCTAATCAAACGAAAAATTCTTGCAAATATTGTGCGATCAAAATGTAAGAGATAATCTTCTCATTACCTAGATTAAAAAGTCGTTTCCTCTCTTCAAATGTTAAAAACAAAATCTTAACAACAGTGAAAATAAAGATAAAAAAATGTTTCGTTTTATCCATCCACAAGTACACAGTGGATACAAAATTAACTTCAGAGTAGAGAATCGGATCGATTCAACACAGCCAGGACAGGTGTGTTTGTGTGACTACGAAGGAGTGGGAAACTAGGAAAGGGAAGGGATGAATAATGCATCCATTTCAGTTCCGACACTGTACCGGCTCCATGCGGATGCAAAAGGCGTTTCTTCAGATTCGTTACCTTGTTACTACGAACGCAGAGAGAAATGGGTGGAAAAAGTTTTGTAAAACTCCAGTAAATTTAAAAAAGTCTTTCGAAAATGAATTACTTTCATTTCCAAATTACACATGTTAGTATATCCAAGCGAAGTTTCTGTCGAATAGGTAGGAGACTGAAACCTTCTAAAATTATGAACCGAAGCCTTATGCCAAAAAATTTAAATATTGAGCACAGATGCAGATGCTTTAAATGTAATGTTAATAAATATTATACAATACAGCATCACTTCAGCTTGGAGTTTGTGAAATATCACAATAATCAAAGAAGTGATAAATCTGTAATTAACTTTTTTTATTCTTACGTATATACTTTTTAAAGCATTTCTATTATTTTAGTTACAGTACTTAAGAAAATACACTGTTAAAAATGAAGTTCTCAAAAATGAGTAAATGGGCATACTCATATCAAAATAAGTAATTTTGCTTAAAAAAAAAAAAAAAAAAACGCTTGTTTCATTACTGAAATATCATATTTTTCAAAAAGTAATATCTATTCACTTCATAAATTATTATAAATTTGCTGAACTTTAAAAAAAAAAAAAAAAAAAAAAAAAAAAAGTTCTCTTAATAGAATTTCTACAAATTTAAACAGATCAAAATTCAGACACAAAATTTATTCCCTGAAATCTCCAGAATTATTTTTCGTGGCGGTTTCATACTGGTTGCGGAGGAATATGTCAGTGAGAATCTGTGTTTAGGGCATTGAGATTCACGATGGTCTATGCCATTATTTGAGCATGTTAATATACTCAATAATAAGTACATAGAATTTTATTTAAATTTGAGCATGTTTGCTTCAGAGCTATGTGTGCTATATGTGACTTACTCAAATTTAACAGAATTTTGCACATTTTTGAGTATATTTGTTCCTTTATTTTTCAGTGTAGAATAAAAGGAGGGTAGTTTTTTTTAGATTTAGATTAAGCGTTAAAAGGTTTTAGGTGTAAAGTGCTCATGGAGGTGTATAGAAAAGTTCGAAGCACTGTAATGAATTTATATATTTTAAAAACTGAAATATATATCACATTTATAAAAATGTGCACTATCTAGACATTTGTAATACATATCTCTTAGGTATTGCGTGGTAGTAGGTACTGTAGGTATTGCGTGGAACCACTAAACACAAATTTTTATTTTTTTTTTTAAATGATACAATGTTAAATTATAAAAAAGCTCATATATTTTTAAAAGTCAATTATAGACAAATTTATGACTAATAACTTTCAGAAGTCTAAGTATACTAGCAACTAAGCATAAAATGGGGTCAAAGTCCAATTATTCCAAAACGGAGTTACACTTGCTCCACTCCATCCTAATGGACTATACTTATTAAATTTGTTTTAGAGTATCGTCATATTATTTGTTTATAAATGAAAAATCTTGTTTGCGTATGTGTGCACCTTCTATGTTACTCCCCCCCCCCCCTCTCTCTCTTTTTGTGGCAAACTGTTTGTTCATCCCTATTGGCCTTATTCATCAAACCAGTGTTAACCCATGGTTCACGTAAGACTTGTGTTAGAGTTAACACTCCTTTAACCCTGAGTTCGATAGAAAGTTTTCATTTTCAACAACCGTGGATTAGTTGACCCCAGAGTTATCTGAAGAAATTTGTAAGAGTCTCGCTGATTGGTCAGTAAAAATGCAACGTATTAAAAAAAGTAAACAAGTGTTTTTTCGCTGTAACTATAACATGCTCATGTAACACCAGAGTTAACCCACCAATTTCGGAGGATGAAAAAAGAAGATTAACTCGAGTGTTAAATCGCTGATTTAGCGTGGTGAATACCGATTTTAAGATAACCTAGCGTATTCCTGAGTTAACCCTAGAGTTAAAAGTTTGGTGAATAAGGCTATCAGTGGCGTACCAAAGGTAGGGCGGTGGGGGCGATCCACCCCGGGCCTCTGGTCATGAGAAGGGGCCTCCGAAGAAACTTAACCTTTATGTATACACATTTGGTGAAGTTCCCGTGCCATTATTTTAACCTGAAAAATTCCCTGCAGTTCTTCTAGCCATAGGTTCCTGTCAGCCTTAATGTACAAAATGTGACCTAATACTTACTTCAGTGCCTTTTTATAGTAACAAAAAGTTTGAGTGAAGAAGTGCAAGGGGCCTCAATATAGGAAGGGCTCCAGTTTGGGGGTCCCAAGTGAGATTTTCGTCTCGGGCCTCGAGAGCTGTAGGTCCTTAACTTCAATTCTGCTAATCCCTTATCTCATAAACTTGCAGTTAATCGTACGCTTATACTAAATTAAAACATTCCGCGTTGAACGAGGCTAAAGCTGTCTTCCCGGAATACCTAATCTTGCATTGATGTTTTATGACTTTATTTTAAATGTTGCGTTTTGTATGTATATGACACTGAGGAGGGCTAATGTTTAGTCGAAACGTCTGTTTTGTGTTTTCAGTATTTTAATTAAAATGTGTCTCATTTTTAAAGTTACTTGGTTTTAAGTATATTAAATTTTAAATTTAAAAACGCGCATTTATAACAGTTATGTTTATGTATAATTTTTATATATAACAACTTTTCATTTTCCATTTTTTTAATTAATTCCTTTAAAAGTTATTATTATTATTTTTTTTTATCGTATTTATCTGAAACAATTGTAGTATATAAAATAATTAAAATTTAAGTTTAATGAAAATTAATTTTTTATATATTTATTTAATTCCTTTTAAAAGAAAATCTACTTTTTATTTTATTAATTATATTCGTCAGAGTCAAATCGAAATATAATGTAAAGAGCGGGGTCTATAAAATGCATGGTTCAAAAACTAAAATATTTAATAGATGCTGAGATACAACCATCTATAAATTGTAGTTCTTAAATAATAGCAGATCCAACTGTTGTCGATAAACATCCAGACTGAAGTGTCCAGGAATGACCTTTCTGCAGGCAGTGGGAACAAGGACCCAATGCAGTGTGGGCGGAAAAACTGCCGTAGGCAGCGGGTACCTAAAGCGAGGTTAAAAGCAATTTCAACGTAGAGGTTTTTTTTATATATATAATGTGATACAAAATTTAAATAGTGTGCCTTTATATATATATATATATATATATATATATATATTCATTTAATTATAGTGGTCAGCGAAGCGGACATAGCCTGCTAGTTTCTAATAAATTGAAAGAAATAGAAAAGGCCAGAAAAGGTTTAGATTCAATAAAAGAAATGGGAATTTCTGAAAGTAAACAAAATTTGTGACATAAATTTGACTATTAAAAATTTGTTAAAATTATAAAAACTATATATCGAAAGATTCTGCTATTAATGAGCCAAAAATGAATAAACATATATTTTTTTATGTCGAAAAAAATGAACGTGCAAAGAATTTTTAAATAATTAAAATGAAATTGAGAAAACCGTTTCAAAGAAATGGGAAGCTTCGTTATAGAATCCCTTGGCGACATTTGAAATTTGGCACAGAAGTAGCTCAGACGTTTCTCGCCATGTTCTTTACTTACGCAGTTGCAATAGCCCTTTTAATTCATCGCCAAAATGACAACAAAAATTTAAAAGCCACCAAGATGCTCCAATGCTAAAACTTAAAATATTTCTCAAAGAAATTAAGAAAAAAAAAAAAAAGAAAGAAAAAGTAAAGAATATAGTTAGTGATGCTAGGGAATGAAACACAGTTACTGCATGCCTTCATATGAAAGAATAGATTAAAATAATTCCTGTTGTACTAAATTAAATTCTGTTTTGTGCAGAATTTTATATCTATTACTTAGAAAGCAAAAATGGGCTCGGTGTTTTTTTTTTTTTTTTTTTTTACAGTAGGGTTCTACTGTTTTTCGTTAACTAAGGCGGGTGTAAGTTAATTATTTTCTCTTCTCTTCCTTTTGTTGGCATGTTTACGAAAGAGGAGTGCTATAAGTTTGAATCCTTTGTCAGTGTATCTGTATGACTGTCCCTTCAAACTAATACAACGATTTCAATGCGCTTTTTTTATTAGTACGGTACGGAGGACTATTAGTCTCAACAGAGCCTCCTTAAGTAGATGCCCAGCGAGTCGCTCGAAAACTTGGCAACAGTACAAGAAGAACATAGCCAGTAGATGGCGCTTGATACCGTGTCGTAAAGTTCTGTTTATTTCCCGCGATTCAATTGAGTTTCAATTGAGTTCTTCATGGTTTACGTTTTATTAATTTAACAAATGTGGGAGTTTTTTTTTTTTTTTTTTTTTTTTTTTGGTTTGTTTTTTGCTTTTTATATAATATGGTGTATTGCGTCGTTCCATTTTGTAAATCGGAGTCGCCGTGAAAATATAAGTTTTCACGGTTTCATATTTCAAGACAAGGTATGTAAACTGCATAAGTAATTAATGCAAAATTACCAACCCTCCGGATTTTTTAATATCAATAATATTTTTCACAAAAAACATTATTTTTATTTATTGTCGTAAATTCAGTGATTAAGACGAAGATAAATTTAAAAGAAATTATGATATAAAAATTCGAAGGGATGACACCTCTGTTAGTAAGTTAGATTTAACAAATAAAATAGTTATGCTTATTACAAAATGAAATGAAATTTTTATTTATTGATGTAGGAATACAGAAAAATAACTTGTTCTTAGTTACTTTGAAGTAGCTCTATATTGTAGTATTTTATAGTTTTATTCATAAATTACATTAGTAACTTATGAATAAAACTATAAAATACTCCAATATAGGAACAAGATTGATTTATATTTTTTTAATACCACTGTTTTTTAAAGACTTGTGTAAATGTGTATAAAAATTTGATTATTTCAGTTAAATCGATACAAAAGTGTTGGGAATCTTGAAAAGAAAAAATAGAACATTTTTATTTCTACTTTTGTTCTTTTTAAAAATATTAAGTTTTAAGATTCATAACATTACTTTTATTAACCTTTTACCACACAAATGGAATATGGAATTAAAAATTCATGTAAAAATTAAATATCATGATTACTGATTTGAAAAATTATCAGGTATAACAGAAAGATGACTTGATTTTTTGAAATAGAAATTCTCCACATCCATACAATCACATATACACACACACACATATACTGGCTAATTGCCAAAAACTACTTTTTTTGGACTCATGAGACCTTAAAAATATAAATCAGGGGAAAACTCGATATCCAATTTTTGGACCGAACACAATACTTTCATTACCTACGGTAGTAGGGTAATGGAGGTAAAAATATTTCAAGGATGTTATTAATTTATCCTTAAATTTGCCAATCTTTATCAATTTTTTCAAATTGAAACCTAATACGAGTTTTAAAATACAAGTGTGAATTTCCTGCATTTGTTTCTTTTTAAGTTATTCTGATAATAAATATGCATATAAATCAATCACTAAAAACAGAAAAAAATGCTTTTTGTATTCAGAGAACCCCAAAACGTGACTTTATTCAAAAACCTGAGTTGAAAATAGAACTTCAAAAAATAAAAAAATACTTTGTTTACATTATAGGTTCGAAAAATTAATTTTCCTTCTTCAACAGTATTCGTCGACATAAAAAAAAGTGTAGCAAAGCACTTCCATCAATTACATTCTACAGAAAAGAACGTTTAGCTTAATTTTGAATAGCCCTGTATGTTTTCAATAAACTATGTGCACATCAGATTGTCATTTAAATTTAGTCTTGTATGAAAAACACCTAACACAAAATGAAATACACTTTCAGCATTTTCCAAGTATATCCGAGATAGACAAACCGACGCGCACAGACCAACCGCTAAAAACATTATTTTTCGTTTCAGGAGACCTCAAAACATGTAAACATAACACAACTTTATTTCGAAACTGTCTATCAGTTTCGAAAGCATACACTCTCGGAACTGGTAAAGCTAATAAAATCTTGAAAAAAAAAAAAAAACTTCGTGCGAGAGAAAACTTACACTCAAGAAATCCTTAATTTAAAAAATTTAAATCTTAATGGTTATTTATTTATTTTTTGTGACGGACTAGACAACAGATTGTTTTCTTCTCCAATTTTTATTACTGAATGTTAACTTATCTCATTAATGTGCTGGTCTATTTTTCTTATAAATAATATAAAATTCTCGATTTAAGAAAAATAATTCACACCTAATAAGGTAAAAATGTAACGTAAAGGACATGACCAAAAAAAAAGAAAAAAAAGACATGATTTTAATAATTTATCATTATAAATTATTCATTCTAAACTGAAACTCATTTAAAGTTCAGAGATTTTAATTTATATAAACAAAACTATCTGATATCTAAATTTAAAAAAATTTTGAAATTTTTATTGAATAAATATATAAAAAATAATTTAATCGCGTGATAGACATGCCATGTTTTTGCTTATTTAATTTTAAATTTCGTTTTTTAATTAATAATATATTTAAAAAAAAAAGGTGTTATTTATTAGATTCAAGCTAAAATAGGTCTTGTCCACTTCCGAAGAAAATTAAACCCTATACTTTTTTAAATATAAATATTTGAATATTTTTTTGAAAATATTTACGATAAAGCACTTTCACATCATTTTTTCAAATTAAAAGAAAAAAAAAATACAATTTTGGACTTTAAATTGAAATTAATAGCTAGATTTTTATATGAAAAATATAACTTATCTATGAAAGAGAAGAAAATTGTTGCTCTGCGTAGGTGCTGTCACCTAGCGTTAGTTTTGTTTTTTAAATGTTGCCTAATTTAACATTGGGATTCGCTGCGCGTGGAAGGCATCTACTTAAGGAGGCTCTGGTCTCAATCTACCAATAAAACGTTGTCGCCAGTTTTACGATGGTTGGACATTTATCGAAATCGAAAATTTATCGAAAATATAATTTAATAATTTTAAAGCAATGTTATAATTTGAAAAAAAAAAATAATAATAATAATAGTCCTCCGTACTAAACTAAATTCTGCTTTTGCCAAAATTTCATCAAAACGTTTTTTTTTTTTTTTTTTTTTTTAAGAAAAAGAAAAGAAAATTAATAATAATCAGTATCGAAACGGACAGTATCGAAAAAGGTAAAGACAAAAATACGTAATTTACTTTAATTTTTAAATGTTGCCAAAAATGTTTACGAGTTGATTTTTAATTTTTATTATTATTATTGTTGTTATACGCAAGCGAAGTGATGACGTCACTGGCCGTCCGTGGATGCAAGAAAAATATTTCCTATGTTAATCGCCCATTGGATTTTTTGTAAAACATTATTAAAAATCGAGGAAAAGTACTTCCCTATTTTAATCCCCATATTTGGGTATAGATATGTAGTAGCATGTGCATGCTTTAGATTGAGTTGTTTTTGCTGTAAAATTAATAAAATTTGAATTTTAAATTTCAAAACTCTAGAAAAGAAAATGGCAAACTTCCGCATTCGATTGAAAACATAAACATTTCATTCCAAAGGATGATATTTACCCAATAAATATCCAAATAAATAACAATTAAAAGGAAAATGATAAATATTCAATCATAATTTGAAGTCAAATTTGTTTTCAAATGTCTAAATAAAGTGTCTGATGTAAGATACTCGTGTTGAAGCGGAATAGATTTCATATCTGTCATCCTTGGCGGAAAAAAACAATATCGCCAAATTATCAGGCGAACATATTTAATTCCTTTCAAAAAACCTGGTTATCTTAACAACTTATGTTAAGAGAGTAATGAATAATATGAAACAATATTTCGTACAATACATATTACGAAAATATACATTTGGTATGTATATTTTCGTATTACGTTTTTGATCGCCAAATACAAAAAAAAAACGCCAAGGATGACAGAGTTTTGAAATTTAAAATTAAAATTTTGTCAATTTGACAGTAAAATAGCTCAATTTAACATATGCATACGATAACTAATACATATCTATACTCAAATGTGGGGATTAAAATCGGGAAATGATTTTCCTAGATTTTTAATAATTTTTTACAAAAATTCCAATGGGCGATTAACATAGGAAGTTTCTTTCTTGCATCCACGGACGGTCAGTGACATCACACTCCGCTTGTGTATTACGATTATTATCATTATTATAACGTTTATTTAAATGGATGGTTCTTAGCTATGCTTGATGAAAATCTGATAGACACTTTTTAAAGCAATTAAAATGTGTTTTTTATGCCACTTTGCATTAATATTTTAAAATTTGCGAGCGGACAATCTTCCAATTTCCATAGCGTGTTAGATATGAAATTTACGAGCCGACTATTTCCCAAATTTTAAATCATATTAGATAATAAATTAAGGGTTTTTTTTTTTTTTTTTTTTTTTGGTACTGCAGCATAAAAATGCTCTTTTAAAAACCGTGAATTTAAAATCGATTTTGGAAAAAGTTTAAACATTTCAGTAAATAGTTATTATGGGTCCAAAACCTCTAAATTCGATTGAAAAGTAGAAATCTTGCAGAGATTTTTTATTAATTACTAAAAACGTTATTTTTTATTTCGTTTACATTTATATTTATTTATTTATTTATTTTTATTTTTTCCCAAGATATTTTGCATTCATATTTTAAAATTACGAGTTTTTAACTTTTCAACTTCCATCTTACATATATATGTATATATATATTTATACATTAGAGTATAAAAAAGTCCTTTTTTATTTTTTAAAAACGCAATTTTTGTACTATTAAAAAAAAAAAAAAAAAAAAAAAATCGCTAAATGAAGTGATTATGATTTCATGGTCAAAAAATCACTAAATTAGGTTGACAATTCGTGATATTTTAAAGAAAAATAACACTTAATCGAATAGAAAGCCAACCTTGCGTTGGTATTTTATAATATTTGTGAGATAGCGTTCTTCCATCTGAAAATTACAGATTTGTAAAAAAGTATTATATAATATAATTCAAGGCTTGGAGCTGGGAAATATAACGATAGCTTTACACTTGTTTGCACTATATTTCCACATGTTTTAAAAGTGTAGTCAAACCAAGAATAAACGAAGAATGAGCGTTTTTGTTTTCTCAAGTCCACTATGAAAGAAAAAAAAAAAAAAAAACCTAGGCAATCAGCTAATTTACCTCTGATAAATGTGGGCATCTCTAAAATTTACCGGTCTATGCTTAAAAAAACGAGTTTAATTAGGCCACTGGGATATACTGCTTAAAATAATTTCTGAGCCTCTATGAACACCAAGGCTGTAGGCAAGGGGGGTGTGGGGGCTCAAGCTTCCCCCGAAATAAAGGATGAGGGGGTGGGGGGACCAAGCTTCCCCCGAAATAAATAACGAAAGACGGGCTCGCGAAATTACGTGTGTCCCGGACCTCACATGAAGTTAAGCAGGGTTTGTTCGTTTAGAGCCCGATCAACTTCATGTGAGACCCGGGGCAAATATACTTTTGTGGCCCCCACCCACCACCATTCGTACTGTACGTCAATCAGCAAAGGTACAAATATATCTGTATATGAGACTGAAACAACAGAATTTTGCATTTTATACCATTTCTGTCATTTTTAGAAACAAAATGACAATTTCAAGACCAGTTTTAGGAATTTTTGGTACTCAGGGTCCGGGGCACGTGCTACATGTGCCCCTGTGTTAATCAGGCCCTTGTTTGTGTGTGCGTATGTGCTTTTCTTTGGGTAACATTATTGTATCACATTCGGTGACCTTATATAAGAAATATGATGCAACTCCCCCCCACGGAAAGAAAAACCTGCCTACGGCCTTGAAGAACACCCATGTCTTAACTGGGACTCTAACCTGGTACCTGTAAATCTAAATTAATGTGCTAATCATTCAGTCACCAGACACGTTTCGAACTATAAGTTATAAATTTTCTGAAGAACGTTTAATAGTTTTACCCGAATGATGCTTGGGCACTACATCTGGCACAGTTTATACTTATTAACACCAATATTTTTGCAAAGTAATTCTATCTAATATTTTTGATGTTTAAATAACAACAATACCAAAATAATAACTGTTGAGTAGTTGATATAAAGTCAAAATTATTTAATCTAAAATATAAGTATATTAACAATATAGCTTGTAGAATTTACAAATAAAATATCAATATGATTTGGAATGTAGTTTATGACGGTGTTTTCTTTGGCGATTAACATGCATAATAGTGATTACTGCGACAGCATTCGTGCATTTTGAGATTCATGCACATCGAGATAGAGATGCCCTATCATTTATTTGTTTTTTCATTGTATTTTAACATTTATTTTATTTATTTATTATCATTTATTATTTATTTGTTATCATTATTATTATTTATTTATTTATTTATTTTATTTTATTTTTTAATTATTTTTTTTCCATATGCGTGAAAGTGATTGCTGCCATACCGCATTTCGCGCATTTTGAGATTCATGCACAGCAAAGAATCGTTTATTTATTTATTTATATATATTATTTATTTATTTACTTATCATATGAGCGAAACGTACATAAGTGCAAAAAAATGATTCCTGTGATACTGAATTTCATGCGTTTTGAGATTCATATATAACGAGGTAGCGGTACCGAATGATGTTTTTTTTTTTTTTTTTTTTGTAAACCAGAAGGTATATACGTGAGTGAAGATACCTGTAGGTGAGGTCAAATTTCGTGCATTCATATCGTGCGATCATACATATTAATTATTTAAATTTTAAACTGAGATTGGTTATATAATTTTGTACTTTTAAATAATTTTTTTCTTTAAGTATTGTGTATTCTTCATTTTTTGCTCTTAAATTGCTTATTTTCAAACATAATCTACAGTGATTTCATTTCCTGCCATATTGATTAAAGCGTTTATTCATGGTCTCTCCTTAAATGTTGTAAATCATTAAAATAAGACAAATTAGCGCCAAATTGGCGATTTAATAGAAATACGCCAAACCGTACCATAAACTGCATTTTCACCTTAAAAAGTTGCTGGGTAATTTATGAAACTAAAAATAGCCTTATTTTCGTTTATTTAGTTATAGCTAAATAAATATAAAATTGGCAATAAACTTAATTCTGAATGAAAATCGTGAAATCTCAATTTTTATCTAAAACATTAATAATAATAATGACCATCTTCTGTCAGCAACAATTCCGGTTAGACCGCTTCAAAACAGAGACTTTTGGTAGCCTTTTTTTTTTTTTTCCTTAAAATTCTTTATTTTTAATTTTTTTAGGACTGAGGGCCTATTAGTCTCAATCTGGGATTTTTGCGTTGTCGGTTTCGATAGTTGGACATTTGTCGAAATCTAAAATTTATCGAAAATATAATTGAATAATTTGAAAGCGATGTTATAATTTGAAAAAAGAAAAAAAAAAAAAACTAATAGTCCTAAACTAAATTCTGCTTTTGCCAGAATTTCATCAAAATCTTTTTATTATTATTATTATTATTATTATTATTATTATTGAAAGAAAAAGAAAAAAAAATTAATAATAATCAGTATCGTTACAAGCGATATCGAAAAAGTTTTTTTTAATAATTTTGAATTAGGAAATAAAAAGTGCGCGTGAAATAATATGAAATAAAAATAAGTAAAAAAATGAATTTAATGATTTAATGTTTTTGTTTTTCAGGGGCTGTTCATGCATATAAAAAATGCGTATTAAAACGAGTCGAAGAAGGAAGCGAAATAAGTATTCAGTTATATTACGCTAAATACGATATATAATATTATACGATATATTAGACCTATCGTCCAGGGTTAGTAGGCATTTTCGTTGAAAGAGATAGTTTGTTCGTTCGGTGCAACTTGCACATTAGTCCCTTGAGGTACAACTTTCACTTTAGTCCCGTCAGGTACAACTTGCACATTAGTCCCCTTTAAATATTTTTTTTTATTAATCTGCATAAATGTTACATCATTAGAAAGAGCTTTCAAAACTGAACATTTTTTGTGTTTACACTTTCAGTATGTAAAAAGATTTCAACGGAAGTTTATAACTACCATTGTAATTCTAAAATACCCATGGAGGATAAAATTAAAATGTAATATAAAATTCAATCATAAAAATTATGGGCTAACAGTTATTACATCATTTTCTTGCAATCATGATAATGTACTTATCTGATATAAACAAAGAGTTGATTGTGATGTCATATTTATCAAATTGGTTAAAATAAATAAGGTTACAAATAAGGTACCTAAGGTTACTTCGTTACAAACAGCGAGATATATAAATTAGAGTGCTGATTCAATGGATGAAGGATTAGCTTTCCGTGGTTCAAGATGAATCACGTGACATGCTCCAATAGGTTGCTGTGTTTGGCCCTTTATCTCTATTTTGGCATTTAAAATATCAGTTCGACAAATTATCATCCTTATTAGGTAACATGACAGTCCTATGACCGAAATAATTTTTTTTTTAAATAATTTTACACATATTTCACATTTTAATAAATAATAAAATACCTTTTTTTTATCGTTTCCCAACAAAGTTTAAAAGTGTTTATAAAAGAAAATTTAAACTGTGAAAGAGCTAAATTTAACAACAAATAACAATTTTTCAACTATTTTTAAGCATTTTGTCGGTTAAAGTTCAACTACACGAAATAAAAAAGAAGTAATATCAAAATCAAAATGATTTAGAACAAAAGAATATTAAACTACGTAAGTAAATGAAAACACTGGCGATTATGACTTATGCGAAGAACAATCTCCAAACCGTTGCCATAGAAATTTACTGAAAATAAGCTGTTACCAAGGGAACCACCGAATACGCTGGTGCAAGGAGAGCATGTCACATGACTCATCTTGGACCTTCTCAATGGTTACCATTTATGTATCATTTATCAATGGTTACCATTTATACATTACTCTACTTTATATATCTCGTTGGTTACAAATATGGTACCTTTCATTTGTTACCTTATTTGTAACGAAGTTTTGATTAGATATTTTAGAATTAATTAAAAGATGAAAATAATTTCAAAATTGGACATTTAAATTTATGATTGTTGGCAAAAAAATGTACCAGTTATTGTTATATATATATTGTGGGGGAGGGAGCATAAGATGAAATAATGTTTTCACGCGAAAAATAAAAATTAAAAAATATTAAATTTACCCATGCATTTAAAAAATACTTAATAAAATGAGGAAGCGGAATAAGTACTGAATTTGAGTTATATTACGATAAATACGATATATAATATGATACGTTATATTAGACCTATCGTCCAGGGTTAGTAGGTATTTTCGTTAAAAGAAATAGTTTGTTCGTTCGGTGCGACTTGCACATTAGTCCCGTTAGGTACAACTTGCATATTAGTCCCGTCAGGTGCAACTTGCACATTAATCCCCTTTAAATATAGTGTCCAGCGAAGCTGGAAAAGCATTCGTTGATTCACTACAATAACTGATTTCACATTCCGTCATTTTTGACGGGGTTATATACTAGTTATATAAATATTCACACAAGTAAATTTCTAGATATTATGAGAAGTGTTTATTTCTAATGTTTTTAAATTTGTTTACCAAACTGAGCAATATTAAAGATCGCATTAATTGTATCTTTTAACTATGTAGTCATTAATGTTACTCAGTACTAATTATGGTTAGAATGAGATTTTTAATACTTTTAAGTTTGTTTAGTAAATGATAGTATGATTTACATAAATACATAATTTTTATAAAGCCTTTATTTTATTTTTATTTTATTTTATTTTTCTTTGTTCTTTATTTTTCTTTATTTTTTATTTTCTTTATTTATTTATTTTTTACATGAATAAAAACAAAAGTTATGTCTTTTCTCACTACAAAAAATAGTTGTGCCATTAATAAAAAAAAAGAAGCGAAGG
Source organism: Salticus scenicus (assembly GCA_963930645.1). NCBI lineage: Eukaryota > Metazoa > Arthropoda > Arachnida > Araneae > Salticidae > Salticus > Salticus scenicus. The sequence goes on along the minus strand of OZ005649.1, from coordinate 157,171,186 downwards.
AATATTGGGATTAATGTTACTTTTATTACATGTATGCCTGTCAGTTTGTGATACGTAATACAATTTTTCAATTTAAATCAATAATAAAAACTTAAAAATATTAAAAATTTAAGCAATAATTTTTCTGTGTTTGAATAATGCATTTCTCTCTCTCTCTCTCTCTCTCTCTCTCTCTCGTTAATCCTTTATTAAATTGTTGTTTTTAAACACTTGTGTCCATTTAACAATAGATTATTGCGAAATTATGATAATGAGTTAAAATAAAATAAAAATCTCTTACAAGTATAATTAGAGGATGTATAGTAATTTATTACTATTATTAATTTTCTTAACAAACAAAAAAGTAATTTTAAAATAATTGGAGATGGAGATAAAAAGGTTTTAATGTATATATATATATATATATATATATTGTGAGAGATGGGGGGGGGCACTATATAGCATAGATGCCAATATTTTAATTTATTCCGGAGTATTTTTAGCCCCGCCTTTATTTCGTAGCACTTTATTTATTGAAAAATTTTCTCCAAGAGATAACTTTAAAATGGCAAAAAAATTACTTGTAAAAATAAGTGTTATGAAATAAAGGCGGGGCTAAAAATACTCCGAAATAAATTAAAATATCGGCATCTGTGTATATAGTAACAATATCTAAAGGCAATTTTGCGTGTTGATTGGAGAGACTTTAATTTTTTCAGGACGAATGTGTTGATTTAGATACGATTTAGTGACTCCAGTAACCTATTTTCCTATTTCATTACTTGTTGGGGGACGCCCTGGTAGACTCTCTGGAATCACGATAAGCCAGCAATTTACGTTCAAAATATTTAATAAATTAAAAGCATGCCTACGAAAATGCCAATGATTTTCATAAATTTAAATAAATAAAATAATATGAATAATAAATATGAATAGTAATTCATTTAAAATGAATCGATTTACAAGTAATTTATTTATACTCGTATATTTGTTATTTATTATTTATTATAAGTATCTTGAGTTACAAGAGAGAGAAAAATCCCTAATAGTTTGGTCCTATGAATTTCATTATTTTCCCCTAATTTAGTCAAATGTTTTTAATGTAATTTGGCGGTTTATATGGACAATGTAAATTAAATTCGCAAATTTCATGGTAGAAGTCCTCAAAAGGAAAAATATCGAAAATAGACAGAAAACACAAAGGGTTTATGTATAGGCGTCGTGTACTGTGTCTGTGGGCGGAGTTTTTAAACTCGTATACTAACATCAGAGCTGCTAACCTAATCCGGCAAATTGTTAGTAACGCCCATTTTTCTACACCACTTAATTTTAAGAGTAATTCTCTTCAAATATATTTACGATGAATTAAGAAAACAAATGCTCTAAAAATTAAGTGGTGTAGAAAAATGGGCGGTACTAACAGTTTGCCGGATTAGGTTGGCAGCTCTGTAACATTATTATACACTGCACTAAAAACATTTTTTTATGGAAATGTAATTTTCGTTAAAATAACTATTTTAATTTCTTGTTTTATTCATTTCAGCAACGTTATTTTTTGTAAAATGCTTAACAATATTTATGCAAATAATTAATAGTTTATATTACGGAAGAATGTATACGTGTGTGTGAGAGAGAGGGAGAAAAAACATACAGTAGAGCCTGGTTTATCCGAGGTAATGTGGACCGAGAGTACCTCGGATAATCGAAAACTCGGATAGCATGGACTCCATTGTAAATCGGAGGGGAAACATACGGCAAAATTAAGAATGGATGAAAACGTAGTCAATGAAGTAAAATAATACATATATTACACACTTCACCCTTATCGCTCGTATGTCCCTTCTGAGGGGACATTAAAAAATCGAGCCACGCCTTAAGGTGTTCCTCTGCAAATAAAATGTTATTTTTCTAAGACGTGTAACTATAGGCTACCTTTCGGCTACCGGAAAATTTTAACAGAAAGATTTATTTTATTTAATCATGAAGTAAAATAAAACAAATTATTACAATTTTTCGGTAGCCAAAAGGTAGTCTGTTGGAAACTATACGTGTGACGTTTTAAAGGAATGCCAAAAGTCGTGTCTTATGGAAAATATGCCGAGCGTAAAGGGTTAAATGTAGTCAGTTAAAAATGGAATACAATACATATATAAACTATAAAACATAATGATGTGCAGTCAAAATTTTTCAAAGTTACCTAATCCATTTGTCAAAAACCACGCCTCCTCGGGTTCGGGAGTACCTCGGTTCACCCAGATCTCGGTTAATCGGGGCTAGGATAACCGCAGCTCTACTGTACTTGCCATGTTTTCCAAATATATATATTTATTTTAAAATATTAAACACATCTTTTAACCCATTCTCGAGAAAATTGTACATTATTTTACTTTTATTTATAATTACTAAGTTTAATATCGTAACTGGAAGTAACTATTATTTTTATTTTATTTTTCATTCATTAATTTACTTATTTGTTGTTGATGATGTTAATTTATATAATAAAGTAGTAGCTCAAAACATCTTATTAAAATTAACAAAGAAGAAAAAGTTTCTAAAAAACAAGTTGATTCCGAAATGATTATAAAAACAAATTTAACAAAGCTTGTGGGCTGTATATTTTTCATTTTCTTTCTACACATGTATGTAATCAAGAAAAAATTAATTTTTTATTCATTTTCTGACATTTTAATTTATTTTTTCCAACTATTTTCATTTTAACTTCACATTCAGTGGGTTTTCTTTGTTGTAGTTTTTATTAGCTGAGAACTGGCTTTTTATGTACACATTAAGAGATTTGGCAAATAATTTAATTAAATTAAAAAAAAAAAAAAAAAGAATTAAAAACATTATTATTTGTGATTTAGTTTTTGAAAACCCTTTTTGAAATGAAAAAAAGAATGTTTTTCAAATGTTTTTTAAATGTTCATTTATTTACTTAATAGGTTTTCAATAAATGTGGCAGTATTTTCTTAAGAGATTGTATTCTTGAATTTCACGTTTCTTTGAAAGATTGAAAAGATATACTAATTACAAAAGAAGCTTTTTTGTAAAAAGTTTCAATTATGCATATTCTGAAACAATTAAGAAATTGGGTTTTTTTTATTATTGAAATTTATTTTCAAAAGAAAAAATATCTTTTAAATTATTATTAAGTTATATATATATATATATATATATATATATATATATATATATATATATAAATCACACTCCAGATTACAAATGTTTTTGTTTAAATTTATGCTTTAACACACATGTACGCACAAATGTATGTATGTATTTATTAACAATTTTTTTTTTTTTTTTTTTTTTTTTTGTAGGACGGAGGACAGTTTCAATCTGGATTTTTTATAGACCAGTTTTGTAAAACATCAAAATAAATTAGAAATATCAGTCCTATAGTTACAAATTCGATACCAAATGAAAGGGGCAATTTTTCTGAATCCATGAGTGCAAACAGTTTTTTGACACGGCAATTGGGGTTTTTTTTTTAATTAACTAAAGTATGAAATTTAGGTGGCAACACTTCATTTTAATTAATTTCAGTCATTTTAAAAAGTACGTGGCCCAGTTTTACGGTCAAAAAATGGGATAAAAAATGAATTTAAATTTAAATAAAAAATAAAATAAAAAAAAAATAAAATACAGATTGAAATTAATAGTCCTCCGTACTAAACTAAATTCTGTCTCTGGCAGAATTTTTATTTTTATTTTTATTTTTTTTTTTTTCCCCTGTGTGTATCCTTTTTTTTTTACATCACCCAGCAAATATTTTTCAGTTCGAAAATTTTAATCATAATAGCATAGCTAGCAACCGTTCCGATTTTTGAACACCTATATTTTTACTACTGAAATTTTCACTTTATTTAATCATAGATGAATGCATCAAAAGCTTTATTTTTAATTTAATTTTTATTATGTTTTTAATTTTGGGGTCCAAAAATTGAAATAAGTCTCATTTACTTAAAATATTTTTGCAATTAATTACATATTCTTTTGACGAACGATTTGTGAAAATAAAACCGTGTTAAGAGTTTACTTCCTTTATATTTGAAGAATATATTTATTCAAAAATATATAACTCGTTTTTTTTTTTTTTTTTTTTCCCTTCTTCTGATGTAAGTTTACCTAAAAATATTGAATCGATTTAAATCTATTTGAAGAAAATTGTGAATAATCTTATTTTAATTATGAGTTGATGCTAAGTTAATCACTGTGAAAGAATAGTGCATTGTTTTTTATACGGAAGAATATCTTAAAAAATTAGAGTTTAAAAGTATTTTGTTGGAAATAAAAGAATAATCGTTTAAAAAAAAATAAATAAATAAATAAACAAATTAATTCTGTAGATGATTACAAAAACAAATTTAACAAAGCTATAATTATGGATTATTTGTTTTTCGTTTTCTTTTTATACAAGAAAGTAATCAAGAAAAAATTAATTTTTTATTCATTTTCTGACATTTTAATTTATTTTTTCCAACTATTTCTTTCTTTAACTTTGCATTCAGTGGATTTTCTTTGTTGTAATATTTATTATCTGAGAACTTCCTTTTCATTTACACATTAAATATTTCGCAAATAATTTAATTAAATAAAAAAAAAAAAAAAAATGGTTTTAAAAAGCTGTTATTTGTGATCTAGTTTTTTGAAATTCTTTCAAAAAAAAAAAATCTTTAAAATATTTTTTAAATGTATATTTGTTTACTTAATAGGTTTTCAATGAATGCAAAGTTTTTTTTTTTTTTTTTTTCTTTTTTAAGTTCTTGAATTTTACATTTATTTGAGAGACTGTAAAAATATATTAATTACGGAAGAAGCCGTTTTCGTAAAAAATTTCTTACGTAATGTTTGAAAATAATTAAGGGTTTTTTTTTTTTTTTTCTTTTTCTTTTTAGTGCTGGGGAAGGTGGCCTAAAATTATCCTACACTGAGAAAAAAATATGTACCGCCTTCATCTAAATCGAATAAGTGATCGTTTTCGAAATCCCTAAACTAGAAATATAGATTTCCGAACTATGCGTATAAGGCACACCAATAAGCTGAATAGACGAAATGATCGAGAATTTCTAGTCTATTTGTTTCTAGAGGGTGGAACAATATTCTGAATTATGAATTCTTTGTATTGCGAGAAGTTGTCGCTTGATTTCCTAAAAATGGGTCATACGTCAAGATAATAGTTGCTAAAACTCGTCTCTTGTGATCCCATTTATTTGCAGAGATTTTTAAATAAGTTTGACCTCGATAACATAAGCAAACGCTCTAGAATTCTAATAGGGGTTTCTGGAACTCGCTTTCAAAGGGGACTAGAATTTATACGGAGGGCATGGAACTATTTTTTCTAAAGTCACAATTTAGATTCTAGATGTCAGTTGCAGGTTTTTTTCTCAGTGTAGCGGGCAAAACGATCTACATATGTTTTCTTCCAGACAGATAGTGCTGTCTAAAACGTAACGCATAAATTAGTTATACCAAGTCAAGGGAAAAAAAGCATGGCGCTATTCAAGCGATCACAGTATTACGCGTCTGAATGGAATTCTTTGTAAAAATTGGGTTTTATAACATCTGTCATAAGTTAAGCACTAATTTTCTTTTTTATTTAGATATACAGCCTTTCATGTACAGAAATATGACCTGGTTTACTTACTTTATTTTTTTATGTATTGTCAAAATTACTTTTGTATACTTTAATTTGCAGATTAAAACAATTTACGATTATTTTTAAATGAAGGATCATTTTGCCGTTTGGTGAGGGTGAAATGATTCTTTGGACACTTTTTCAAAAATCCATATTTTTCATTACTGAATTTGAGTTTAAAATATTATTAAAATATGTTTATAATGCAAAGTATAGTGCAGAACATACTAGAAAATGGCCAAAGTTTTATTTAAACAATTACGTTATTTTATGCAACTTTTTTTCTAAAGGGGATCATTTTAGGCGACCTTCCCCTATATTTAAAAAAGAGAAAGAGAATAACTTTAAAATAGTTCTTATCTAGTATATATATATATATATATGTATATATTATGAAAGGTATGCTTTTAGTTACAAAAGTTTTTGCCTAAATGTATGATTTAATACAGATATACATACATATGTGTATTAAAGCCTTTTTGTTTAGATACTTGCCAATACAAGAAGACGTTTCATATTTAGCATATCTTTTTCTTTGCAATCACATTTTTCATATCATACAACAAATGTTTTTAATTTTATTTTATTTTTCTATTATAACAACATGATACACTGAAAAAAAAATATATACCGCCTCCCTCTAGAAGGAATAAGTGGCCACTTTCTAAATCCCTTAACTAGAAATATGGATTTCTGAGCTATGCGCATAACGGCATAAGGCACGCCAATAAACTGAATAGACGAAATGACTTACAATTTCTAGTTTACACATTTCTAGAAGGTGAAGCAATATTCTGAATATTCCAAATATTCTGAATCTTTTGTATTGCGAGAAATTCTCGCTTGATTTTCTAGAATTGGGTCATATAGTGGCTGAAACCCGTTATTTGCAGAGATTTTTAAATAACTTTGCCCTAGAGAATATAGGCAAACGCTATAGAATTTTAATAGGGGCTTCTAGAACTCGCTTTCCAAGAGGACTAGAAATTATAAGGACAACATGGAACTATTTTTTCTAGAGCCACAATTTAGATTCTAGATGTCAGTTACAGAATTTTTTCTCAGTGTATTAATATTTCTTTTAAATCAAACGATACACTTTTTACAAGTTATTTTTTAATTTTTTTTTTCTTTCCTTTTAATTTTCTTTATAGTACGTAGTTTACTTTTTAGGAATTTGTAAATTGAAGAATTTATTCATCTGAAACGTATATGTATGACAAAATAATAACCCTACGTTTTAAATATAAATTTCATTCATTTAAACATTTTTGTGACTTTTTTTTTACCTTTACTAATGCTCTTGAGTTAATGATAACGCTTTACATCGTGTATATCTGAAGCATATATTCATCCAAATAGTATATACATAACAAAATTTATTTATTTTATTTATTTATTTTTTAATATAAATTTATCTAAAAGTATTAAAGTCATCTTTAAATCTTTCCTCATAAATTTTGTATATAATTTTATTTTATTATTATTTTATTTATTTATTAATGATAAATTGAATTTATTAACTGAAAGAATACTATGTTTTTTCATTGCATAAGCAAACATTTTTTAATTTGGTTAATAAAATGTGAGTTCAAAAATATTTTTTTGAAAACAACAAAAGAAAATTCAAAAATTAATCAAGTTGATTCTACAGATGATTACAAAAACAAATTTAACAGAGCTATAATTATGAACTATTTATTTTTCATTTTCTTTCTACACATGAATCGAATAAAAAAATTTATTATTTTTTCTTTCATTTTTTGACATTTTAATTTATTTTTTACAGCTATTTTCATTTTAACTTTAGATTAAGTGGGTTTTCTTTGTTGTAGTTTTTATTGTCTGAGAACTTCATTTTTATGTATACATTAAAATATTTGGCAAATAATTTAATTACTAAATAAAAAAAAATAATTTAAAAAAGCTTTTGTTTTGGATTTAGTTTTTAGAAACTTTTTCGAGGAGGGAAAAAAAATTAAAGTGTTTTAAAAATTTTTATTTATTTAATAGGTTTACAATAAATATAACAGTATTTTCTTTAGCTATTGTATTCTTGAATTTCATATTCCTTTAAAAGAATGTAAAGATATATTAACTAGGACACAAACTGTTTCTTAAAAAGTTTTTATTGGGTACATTTAAAAAAATAATTTAAAAAAAAAAAAATGTTTTTCTTTCTTACTTTTTTTAAGTAATAGTTATATTAGGAATTAAGAATGCTTTCATTTAAATGTATACTTTAAGAGGATTTTTTTTTTTTTTTTTAAGGCGCAGAATAAAAAAATACAAGTTGTTTTTTATAAAACCTATAATGTTTATTAATGTATATTGTTAAAAAAGAAAGAGAGAGAAAGAGATTTATACATTGCTAAATATCAATTTAAATACATTTATCTGCAAAGAATATGCCTTTATGTTTGAGTTTAAAACCTGGTTATCATAATTTTTGCATTATGTATTTTAATGGTATATTTTAAGACAAAAATTAAAACATTATTATATCATTTCTAGTCTAATTTATAATTGTACCTGAATAAAACATAAAATATAATATCAATTATATTTCATATTACATGTGAAGCATGTAACATGAAGAAGTCACTTTTGTTAAATTTATTCATACAACTGATAGCAAAAAGAAAAAATAAAATAAAATAATATGATAAGGCCGACACAAAACTTCCTTCTTTATTTTCCTATACATATTTGCGCAGCACGAATTTTTTATGAAAATTGTTATTTATTAACATTCCATGATAAATGGAGACGATTTTTATCTCAGAGAATTATAACACAGAATATCCAAAGAAAGTCAATTCTGTGGTCGACATCTGAACAATATATATATATATATATATATATATGAAAAATAAAAAGAAAATAAACTCGATAAACCTTTTTTAAATTATCACCGATCTATCTAATGGTTTAAAAATTCATTTTAAAGGTACAATCGGCAAAAGAAAAAACGTCAAGCTCCGACAAATTTCACCGTAAATTTTCTTAGGAACATGCAGATGGTACCCAGTGTTGCCAGATCTGGCGGATTTTATATTCAATAATCACCAATAATTTTTAATTGTAACATTTGCCTAATCACTTCGAAGACTGATACTCGATTAAATATATCAAATAACACTTCACAAAATTATTGGTGACTATTGAATAAAAAATCGCCCAGATCTAGCAACACTGATGGTACCGTTTGATTTGTAATAACGTCTAGTTTATAACAGTACAGTTACATTTTGCCTCATGGGTCGTCTACATATTAAAACTGACTTCAATTTAATTTTTTTTAATGGTAACCCCCATTTTCGATATATATATTTTTTTAATTATTTGCATCAAATCATTTCAGAAAATGTCGTAGTTTATATATTTTGCTCAATTTTTCATAAAGTTATAAGCTGTCAAACTGAGTGTATGTGTGTGTGTGTGTGGGGGGGGGGGGGCGCTGCTAATGTTGAATGAATGTGACAAACATTAATTCATTAACACATTACAAATTAAATTAAATTAAGTATGTGTTCCGTTTTGTACTCGTTTTGAAACAATGCTCTGTGGTCTTATGTGAATGTTTCTCAAGAATGAATCAACAATTGTTTACAAATTTAATGGATTATGTTTGGGAAATAAGTACACTGTAATTTAAAAATTGCATCTCTTAGAACTTCAAAACTGGTTATTTTTTAAAAGTTATTCGTTATTCTTTAATATTAGACTGTTTTTTGTTTAATATTAGACTCTTATTTTAAGATAAAAGCAATCGAATGATCCCGCGTTTTGAAACTTTGCAACGTAATATCTTTAAATCTAATAACTTGATATGTATAGTGTCCTCGCAAAAAATGAACAGTTTTTAGAGCTCTTTTAAAAAAGTATAACATCTGTACAGTATCTTTTTAAAAAATTCATCAGTTTTTACTAAAAAAATGGCCGACCTTCATCAAAAGCAATTGAATGATATCGCGTTGTGAAACTTTGCAACGTAATATTTTTAAATCTAATAATTTGATGTATATAGTGGTCCCACAAAAAAAAAAAACAGTTCTTAGAGCTCTTTTTAAAAAGTATAACATCTATGTGGTATCTTTTTAAAAATTCATCAGTTTTTACTAAAAACAATGGCCGACTTTCATCACCAAAGTAGTTAAATCTAGACCAATCAAAAATAGGAGTGGTCCGTCTGGATGTGTTCCGCCGACAAACTCTTTGCTTTATTTGTATAGATTGCTGTTAGGGGGCCATCACATGTTATCATTTGTATCATCTACAAGTAAATATATGTATATAATCCGACGGAAAACTATTTTAGTTTACTTTTATGCTATTCTTATTGTTTTATAAGCAACATTTCGATGTTTATTGTACAAATTAACTTACTTTTGTAAAACTATCGCAATGCAGGAAAGAGATTGTGACGGAATTCAAAAAGAAAACAAACTCCGCCTTCTATATCACTGAAGCAATATAAAATAAACTATTTTGCATATTCGCATCTGACTCTATAAGTGACGCTGGTGTGCAAAAAATTCAATGGCACTTACTATATCGATTGCTGAAGACAAAATTTAAATGATTTAATACAGAAAAATCTAAAATTATTTTGTTTTATAATGTAAAGTTTCAGAAAACAGTGTGAAGGCGGCGCTTACTTTACAAGATAGGAACATATCCGATCTTGATAAGTTGAGCCTTTCTTCTTAAGTATTAAATAACTTTTCCTAGTTTTTCACCGCTAAATTTTTGTTTGTCCCTGTAGTACTTTTCTAGTTTTTGATTACTGTAGGGTTCGTATACATCAAGTTAAATGTGAAGTTTTAGAAAATGCGGTAAGGTGATACTTAGTGTTTGAAATACCAAAATACACAAGATAATTGTTTACTTTTATTAATATTTAATAACCTTTATAAGACTTTTTTACCGAGAATTTTTAGTTTTAATCGTGCTGTCCATATTTTTGTATCTGTTTATTGTACGGTTTATAAGCCTTATATTATTTTAATTTTATCGCATGATGTAACATAATAAAATATTGAACTTTTGTTAAACGTGTTTTTATACTGAATCAAATCATAGCCTTCTAAACTAGATGCCTGACGCATGGCTCGGAAACTTGGCAACAGTTCAAGCGGTAGACAGAGCCACCTGGTACAGATTGCGCTCTTTTTATTCAACTGTCACCAATAATTTTAAGAAGTGATATACAATATATATAATCGACGGTTCTTCGATTCTATTCGCCTTTTATTTATATCAAATCCCACTTTAAAAAATTTTTGGTGGCTGACCGCTTGAACTGTTGCCAAGTTTCCGAGCCACGTGACAGGCATCTAGTTTAGGAGGCTATAATCAAATGTTGGACAATTTATTATTATTATTATTATTATTATTATTATTAGCTAACCAAATCTATTATTGAAACAAAAGTGCAATATTATTTGTATTCGATTAATTATAATCACGACGTATAAAACAAAGTAATATGTCTTTTTCACTTTTAAAGATATAGATACTGATCTTACCCGTTTCATAATTAGGAATTCGAGTACAGTAGACTCCTGTACAACGCGAGGGATATGTTCTGCGCAATAGAAATCGCGTTATACGAGACATGCATTATCAGACCAATTTATGCAAGTTCAGTCCAATACGGAAAAATTCTAGGCCTTTTTTTTTGTTGTTGTTGTTTTCTGAATAACATTTCGGTGTTTACTATATGAATTAACATTTATTTTTTGTCTAAAATTAATGCATTGTAGTCAGGAAATTTCGATAGCATTCCAAAACAATAATAAGCCTCGTCATCTGGCTTCCTCTGAAACAATACTTTACTTTAAAAAAATTTTATTTATTTATTTATTGTTTGACACTTTATAGGACGTTGCCATATATAAACATATGACACTTATCGTTTCGATTGTTGACCACAAAATGTCAGTTATTTAATCACGAATTTCTTAAATAATTTAGTGTTTTAGAGAAACGTATAAAGGCAAGACTTACTATTCAAAATTAGAATGCTTTTGAACAGTATCTCTTTTTCTAAATATTAAATACCTTTTACCATTTTTTTACCAGTAATTTTTATTGAAATCTCGTTATCTATATCTTTGTATAATGCAGATGTGCAAGCTTGAAATTAAATGTAGCATTTTATAGAAGTACTTTAATGCGGGGCTTACAGTTCAAAATAAAAATATATCCACCAGAAATAAATAAATTCTTTTTTCTTAAATATTAAACATTTTTCTTAGTTTTAATCGCTATTGTTATTAAAATTATTATTATCATTATTATTATTTTATCTTGCTATCCACATTTTTGTAACTGAATATTGTAGTGTTCACACGCTTCAAGATATTTAAATTTTAACACATAAAGTGACCTAATAAAATATTTCATTTTTATTAAAAATAAACATTTTTTTTTTTTTTTTTAATTCATAAACTGTATTTAAGAATAAAAAATATAAGTCATTGTCGCCTTGCAGGAATCAAAGATTTGATTAACTATGTAAAAAACGTTATCTTTATCTTATACGTTATACGGGACTGTTTATCGCGCTGCACGAGTACTTATTGCAAATTTTTTGCCGAATACTCCGCGAGCGTGTTTGCAGCAATCCACTGTAGTTATTTATTCATATAAGTTTATATAGTAACTCACACAATTCATTTAGTATATTAATTTCATTTTCTTTCATATTTAAAACTTCTGTGCTTTTTTCCGGTATGAATCTTAATGAATTTTATTTTCTATGCGAGATCATAATTTATTTTTCCTAAGTATAAGGACGGACCCTTCACACATTTCTGCGTGTAACTCTATCAAGAATTAATCTGAAGTATATCAATGGCAACCCCTATTTTTGACCTCATGTTTAAATTTCTGAGATCAAGGCTGTTCGGGAAAAGGTCGTAGATATAAAGGAAGTTGATGCCATTTTAATATGTAAACGACCCCTAAGCAAAATTTAACTATATTGTAATAATAAAGACTTTATTACTAATCAGTTGACACCAGCCGTATATTTATAGGACGATTTGTGACGAAATTAGATGGGGGGTGGCCTTTTTTTTCCCGACTGTACTAACAAGTTCTTTTAAAAAATACCCAGATAGAAAATTTTGTCCGATACTGCCATATTAAAAATTAGGAAAAAATGTGATGGTAACGCTACCTGTTAAGCGATTGATGTTTAAATCAGTACCAATTTAAGTTAAGGTTCAACTAAATATCAAGTTTGATTAAATTTCGTCGACTGGTTCGCTTGATACAGCGTCCATAAAGATTTTCATGCACGCAGGGAGACAGTCAAATATCTTCTAAAAAGGTTTGTTGTTGTAGTTTGGTTTAAGGCCGACTGACTACGCTTGGGACCTAGACCTATGAGTGGAATGCTTTCCGTGGGTTGTAAAAAGAGTCAAATCGTGTTCGGGCTTTCCAAAACCGTGTAAAACCATCGAAAACCAGGATATG